>CM035155.1:93194809-93794809 GCA_020205615.1 Panax quinquefolius
CCACCACCACTAATAGTACAAGAATGTGAATCAATAGTACACATATGTGAACTAATAGTTACAAACATGTGAATTAATATCAATTAATTGCTCATTTATCCGATTAATTACCCGATTGATCAGTATAACTTCCAGACATCAATTAATATCGAAATAAATGTTGATTTCCACTAACACTAATAATTCCAACACAATGGAACTATCAAATTCATCTTTAATCAACACGAACTTATTCATCATTAATATTATAACTCACAATATTTAACAACCAGGTCATTCCCAGGAAAGAGGGGGCTTTCCGATAAGAAATTCTCCTTATTGGCGCGCAATTAGATTACCAAACCTCTCATTAACAAAACTTCTAAACATTGTAAATATTCCAATTTAATAATATGAATAACTTTGTCGTCTCAATTATTGATTTAATAATATATCATTTTATGCAGATGATACTGTGACAATAATTGAATCATTAATATGAGAGATATGATGCAGCAATTACTGTAGCAATAATTGAGTATAACTGAGTGATTTCTAACGTAAGCATCAATAATCAATACCGTGTGCTACTATGCAACCACGCGTATTACTGTACTTTTACTACCGAGTAGTTCAACAGTTTTAACGGTAACACTTCCGCCGTTATTTTTAATAAATGATAATTTTGTCGTTTTCTTACTACGACAATACTTCCGAGGTGGGGTCCACCAATGATTGTGTCGTCAAACGAATATTTCATGTTAAAACGAATATTCCCCGACCAATTGAAAATTATATAACCACTTGTTTACTTTGCCAAATTTGTAAATATTACTCACAACTATAACATTATATCAAATTCACACCATAATATTCAAAAATATATTTCGAGAAAATTATTCTTTATTCATAAAAGTTGGGGTCTTACAACCTCCTCTTCTTATGAAATTTCATCCTCGAAATTAGGGTACGTACCTGGTATATCGAAGAGGTGAGGATATCTTAACTTCATCTCCGATTCTAACTCCCAGGTCATTTCTTCGACATCGTGGTTTCTCCACAAAACTTTGACTTGAGGTATAACCTTGGAGCGTGGAATATGATCCTTCTTATCCAAGATTTTAACAGGTAACTCTTCATATGTTAAATCTTCCACTATCTCGTCTGGCTCTAATTCAATAATGTGGCTCGGGTCTTTCACATATTTACGTAGCATAGATATGTGAAAAATATTATGACACGATACATACTTTGCGGTAAGGCGAGTCTATAGGCCACAGTTTCTACTCGGTCAAGGATTAAAAATGGGCCAATGAATCGAGGATTGAGCTTTCCTCTCTTTCCAAATCTCGTAACTCCTTTCCATGGAGCAACACGTAACAACACATGATCTCCAATATTGAATTCCATGTCCTTTCGATGAAGATCAGCATAACTCTTTTGTCAATCTTGTGAGGTTTTTATACGTTGTCGGATCGTTTGAATCTTTTTCGTAGTCATACGTACCAAATTCGGTCCCAACAACGTTACTTCACCCACCTCATCCCAGCATACTAGAGAATGACACTTTCTTCCATACAACGCCTCAAATGGAGTCATGCCAATACTTTCTTAATAACTATTGTTGTAGGAAATATCCACCAATGGTAAGAACTTGTCCCAACTTCCCTTGAAGTCAAGGACACAAAGTCTTAATAAATCTTCAGGAGTTTGAATAGTTCTTTCCAACTGCCCATCCGTTTGAGGATGATATGTCGAACTAAATCATAAATTCGTGCCCATAGCTTTTTGCAAACTAACCCAAAATCTTGAAGTGAATCTTGGGTCTCGATCAGAAACTATGGATACTGGCATACCATGCAATCTTATAATCTCGTTTATGTACATAATAGCAAGACATTCAAGTGTATAAGTTTCTCATATCGGTAAGAAATGAGCAGACTTGGTCAATCTATCAACAATGACCCAAATCGCATCTATGCCTTGAGAAAACTTGGGAAGACCAGTAACGAAATCCATGGTAATGTGCTCCCACTTCCGTTCTGGAATTTCAAGTGGTTGCAATGAACCTTTTGGCACTTGATGCTCCGCCTTGACTCGTTGACAAGTTAGACACCTTGAGATAAACCCCGCTATCTCTCTCTCCATATTGCTCCACCAAAATGTATGTCAAAGATCACGATATATTTTGGTACTCCCAAGATGGATTGCAAACGGTGTGTTGTGCGCCTCCATCATGATTTTATACTTCAAGTCAGAATCGTTAGGAACACAAAGTCTGGAGTTGACTCGAAGTATTCCTTCTTCATCGATTCTTGCTTCCGAAATAGCACCTTCTTGTACTTTCTTCCTCATACGTATCAGCTCCAGGTCTGTAGCTTGAGCAGCTTTAACTTTATTGATTAAATTCAGTTCCACTCGTATATTCTCCATCATCACATGGGTCCCTGGAGTCTTTAACTCTATTTCCATCTTTTCCAAGTCATACACAATGGGCCTTTGCGTTGACAATAATGCACTCGTGACCGCAAATGATCTTCTACTCAATGCGCCAGCTACTAAGTTCGCTTTTCCAAGATGGTATTGGATAGTGTGATCATAATCTTTCAACAACTCAAGCCATCGTCATTGCCATATGTTGAGTTCCTTTTGAGTGAAGAAATATTTGAGGCTTTTATGATCCTTATAGATCTCCACCTTCTCTCCATACAGGTAATGCTTCCAAATCTTAAGCGCAAAAACGACTACTGCCAACTCTAGATCATGAGTAGGATATTTCCTCTAATATTCTTTGAGTTATCGTGAGGCATAGGCTATGACTTTCCCATGTTGCATGAGAACATATCCTAACCCTTTGCTTGAAGCATCACTGTAGATAACAAATCCCTCTAACCCGATGGTATTGTCAGAACAGGTGCTGAAATGAGTCTCCTCTTGAGTTCTTGAAAACTCTTTTCACATTCCTCGCTCCAACTGAATTTGTATCTTTTCGAGTCAGCTGTGTTAATGGAGTAGCGATTCGAGAAAACCCTTCTACGAATCTCCGATAATAACCAGCAAAGCCGAGAAAGCTATGTACTTCGGTCACTGACTTTTGTTGCTCCCAGCTTTGAATTACTTCAATCTTCGCTGGGTCAACAAATATTCAATGATTTGATATCACGTGCCCAAGGAATACAACTTCTTCAAGCCAGAACTCATATTTCTTCAATTTGGCATAAAGCTTGTTTTCACGAAACTTTTGAAGTATCAGCCTCAAGTGTTGCTCATGGTCTTCACAGGTTTTGGAGTATATGAGGATGTCATCAATAAAGACGACCAAAAAGTGATCCAAATATTCCTTGAATACTCGGTTCATCATATCCATGAAGGCAGTAGGAGCATTAATCAATCCAAAAGACATGATTAGGAATTCATAATGTCCGTACCGAGTTCTGAAAGCAGTCTTTGGAATGCGATCAGTTTTAATCTTCAACTTATGATATCCAGAACGAAGGTCGATCTTTGAAAAGAATTTGGCGCCTTGCAACTGGTCAAACAGATCATCAATACGAGGCAATAGGTACCTATTTTTGATGGTGACATGATTCAACTCCCGATAATCAATACAAAGTCACATACTTCCATCTTTCTTCTTCACAAATAGAACAGGAGCACCCCAAGGAGACGTACTAGGATGAATGAAACTGATGTTTAACAATTCCTGTAGTTGATTTTTTACTCCTAAAGTTCAATAGGAACCATTTGATATTGGGATTTGGAAATGTGTTTTATATCGGATTCAAGGTCGATACAAAATTCAATTTCACGCTCTGGGGTAGGCCAGGAAGTTCTTTAGGGAATACGTCAGGAAATTTATTAACATTAGAAATATCTTTCAAATCTGACGTATTTTTATTTAAATCTATGACATGGGCTAAGAAAGCTTGACATCCATTTTTCAATAAACGAATAGCTTTATGACTTGATATGACAGTGGTTAACTTTAGTGGTTTGGTTGCTTAAATTGGTATAATAGGTTGGTTAGGAATATGAAAGCTAACAACCTTACAAAAACAATTAATTTTAGCATGATGAGTAGTTAACCAATCAATCCCTAAAATCACATCAAATGCAAGTATTTTTAAAGAAATAAGATCAACATGTAACGTGCGGTTACCGATTCGAATCAAACATAACTTATAAACGGTGGATGTGATGAAGGTTTCTCCTAACGGAGTTTCAACAGATAAATCAATATCTAATTTCTCCGGAGTTAAATTTAAACGTTGAGCGCAAGTAGGAGAAATAAAATAATGCGTAGAATCGGTATCAAATAAAGTATAAACTTTGCAAGAGTTTATGATTAGCTTACCCGTGATCACCTCGTTCGGATTCCTCGCTTTTTGGGAGGTACAAATGCTCTCCCTTGAACTACCGGTTTTGTCTTGTTTGGGACACCCTTTGATGCCTCCATCCTAGCTGGACTTGACTTTGGTGCACGATAAAATCGGGCTAGGTGACCTTCTTTTCCACAATTGTAACACGCTTTGGACTGCATTGCGCAGTTTGGACTGATGTGTCCTTCCCCTCCACATTTGTAATATACGACCGGCGGTCTTTCTCCTTCCTTAACAACAGGTACTGGTTCTGACGTCTTTCCATCATTATTGAATCTCCTCTTCTTGAAATGTTCACTCTTATTGTCATGGCCATGATTACCACCGAAGTGATTACTATTTCTGGCATGTTGATTCCCTCCACGCTTGTTTTCACTGCTTGGATGATTGCTACCACTGGTATTATCATTTTGCCAGTTGCTCTCTTTTGGTTAGGTTGACTCATTATCGCGTTCCAATAACTGAGCCCTATTCACAACATCTGAATACAAGCAAAGTTTGTGAGAGATAAGGTATTGACGTATCTCGGGTTTCAAACCTCTTAGAAACATCCGTGTCATTCTCTCTCATTATCAACCAAGTGGGACATAAACCGAGACAACTCGACATACTTAGCTTCGTACTGCGCCACAGTCATATTGTTTTGCTCAAGCTTGATGAACTCTACCTCTTTCATGTGATGAATACTTTCAGGAAAGTACTCGTCGTTGAACAGCTCTTGGAACTTCTCCCAAGACACTTTGAGTGCGGCAGTTTAGTACGCTTTACGATTCCCATCGATGTCACCTCTGCTTCATGAACATGAAGGTGGCAAAGGAAACCTTTTGCTCCTCAGAGAATCCCAAGACATCAAATATCTTGTTGATCTGCTTTATCCACGTCTCTGCCTTAAGTGGTTTTGGCTCTCCAAATAACTCCGGTGGTCCTAGCCCTTTGAACTGCTTAGCGATGAACGTCCGAGAGTTGTCAGTGTTTCCACCTACATTTTGGACAGGAGTCGCCCTCGCCTGATGTTGCATAAATTGCATAAAGCCTCTGAACATCCCATCGTTCATCATTTGATCGTTGTTGTTTACCTGAGGATTATTGTCTTCCTATTGCACATTAGCCTAGGTATTAATCTGTGGTTACTCCATGGTCTCATGTGCTTCATTGCTTATCTCAACATTTTTGAATGCCATTTTCAAATACTGCCACAAAACAAGGGTTAATTAACATATCACATATTATCCCTATACTCTGACCGACCAATTATATACCAAATAAACTTAGGTAGGTCATACTAGCGAAGGAATTCCCCGTCTCTCCCCTCCTAGTTCTTGTCTCACATCTCAGCCAGGGATCATATCCCTCAGCATTGATACCACATGTGAAGCCCCCAAAATAGGTATACATCACCCATCTTGAGTTGCCAAATACATGGTACAAAATTCAAATACAACTTAATTATACAACAGTCGTGTAAAATACGATAAAACATAATCTAAGAGTTTTAATAAGAATATTATCATCTAGACAATATCCACACTCAATAGAGTCCTCATTACATTTATTGTCACACTATTTAACAGAATAGTGAGGACTACTAATGCTATCATCTGGACCATCACTTCGCTTCCCATTAGTCCATTACGTTCTCACTTCCCGAAGAGAACAGTGAAAGAAAGGGTGAGCTCAACTAGCCCAGTAAGAAATATTATGACTAAGATAATGCATAATAAATTATCCTTAGCCTTCAACAATATAACAACTGACAGAATATAATAGACAACAAGTTTTAGATCAACAACTGTAGCGGAATAAGCAATCCATTAGAAGAGTCAAGTAGAGCATAAAATCTACTATCTTATATGATTTAAAAACTCTTCATCAACTTTATCGCTGATACTCAGCTTAATATATAAAAACGAATCAGCCCTGCATCACGGCCAAGGATATTCATGTACTCATCAATTGTCATGATTATACCGAATAATCCCTGGTCATAACCATACCAACAACTGTTCATCAATTAACTACAGGCCAATGAGGACTTTTACCACATCATTCGTTACATTACGGTCATGATTATACCGAATAATCCCTAGTCATAATCATACCAAGTCCATTTATGCACGTAAGCCAAAGATGACTTTCATCACAATATAAGCGCGAGGATGATGACAATGACATAATAATTTAATAAAACAAGTTCAAGGATAAATTTTAAAGATTTATAATTTAATTTATCTAGAAATCATTAACGTCCAAATTGTCAACATGATACTTCTTTGTGGAGTAAAATTCAAGAATGCTCAGAAGAATATTTTCATGAAAAGATACTGGATGAAGTGAAAATATCAAGGATATTCCACTAATTTCATGGAGTATAGAAGCCAAAACTTTAACCAACTGAGTATAAGAGAATATATGAAACTGCAAATGGATTTTCGCCTGCCATGCGGTAATCCACATAAACAGATCATTTCCACAATTTAATAAGGAATGAATATGAAGGATCATTCACAATGCATGTGGTAATCCACATAGACAGGTTATTCCAATAGAATAATAAAGAATGGAATAATGAAGAATTCACCGAGCATGCGATAGATCATGATGCATGTGTTATTCCAATGAATAATAAATAATGGAACCAAGTTATGCGTAATACGCACCGGCAAGCGATATTCAAATGAATAATAAAGAATGGAACCGAATCAAATGCGTAATCCATGCATGATAGGATATTCCAACAGAATAATAAAGAATTGAATAATAAAAGAATTTCACCATCTATGCGGTACTTTGCGTAGACAGGTTATTCCAACATAATAATAAAGAATAGAATAACAGAATCTCTCTTCATGAATACGTAAGAAATAATACCACTTATCTCAAAAGAAGACTGTATATTGGAATAGTGAGGTAGCAGACTTCTCTTCTTCTTTCTCTCTATAATTTCTCTCTATAATAATTGCTATATAGCTTTAGTGAATTGGTGAGAAATGAAGGAAGAATGAGCTTCTATTTAATGGAAAATATAGTTTCGATAATTGCAAGTTTTAAGGCTCGAAATATTACAGTATAATACCTTGCTCTTTTTCTTCATTTTTAATTTAATCCTGCAAGTATTATAAAACATGCACCACCTTCCTTAATAGTACAAGAATGTGAATCAATAGTACACATATGTGAATAAATAGTTATAATCATGTGAATTAATAGCAATTAATTGCTCATTTTTCCTATTAATTACCCGATTGGTCAGTATAAATTCCAGACATCAATTAATATCGAAATAAATGTCAATTTCCACTAACACTAATAATTCCAACACAATGGAACTATCAAATTCATCTTTAATCAACACGAACTTATTCATCTTTAATATTATAACTCACAATATTTAACAACCGGGTCATTCCCAGGAAAGACGGGGCTTTCCGATAAGGATTTCTCCTTATTGACGCGCAATTAGATGACCAAACCTCTCCTTGATAGAACTTCTAGACATTGTAAATATTGCGATTTAATAATATGAATAACTTTATTGTCTCAATTATTTATTTAATACTATATCATATTATGCAAATGATACTGTGACAATAATTGAATCAATAATATGAGAGATATGATGCAACAATTCATCGTAGAGTAATAATTGAGTATAAGCGAGTGACTTCTCACCTAAGCATCAATAATCAATACCGTATTGCTACTATAAAACCACGCGTATTCATCGTACTTTTACTACCGGTAGTTCAACAGCTTTTAATTGGTAACACTTTCATAGTTTATTTTATAAAAGATAATTACGCTGTTTTACGACAATACTTCCGTTGTGGGGTCCAACAATGATTGTGCCGTCGTACGAATATTCCCAGTTAAAACGAATATTCCCCAACCAATTGAATATTATATAACCACTTGCTTACTTTTCAAAATTTGTAAATAATACCCACAACTATAACATTATATCAAATCCACACCATAATATTCAAAAATATATTTCGAGAAAATTATTCTTTATTCATAAAAGTTAGGGTCTTACATTTATAGTCATCAACAAGGATGTTAATTTAAGTTAATTAATTCATCATCAATCAACTATCTTCCATTTAATATACTTAATCGAACTTATTTCATTAACAAAACTTGTTCAAGTATTTATCTGCCCTTACGACTTATTATCATTCATCATTTCATTATTAATAACTTACGTTCAATTAATCTTTCTTTCAACCTTTAGTCGTTAACTTAAGGTTGAACAATGTCTTGAACAATGTTACATTAAGTTTTAGTTTATTATTAAACACTTATCTTCCTTCTATCTTCATAGGTTCCCTTTATCGCAAAACTTAATCTTTGTGTATGTGGCACCACTTTTCCTTCCTTATTCCACGCAGGTATTTCCACTCTTAAGTGGCTTTCATCCGTATACCGTATTGCATTTCATCTCTAGTTCAAAAGGCCGCACTGTGGCGCCACTCTTTAGTGGCTAATGAACAAGCTTGGCGGCTCATATTTCCACTTACTATCTTTAATAAAGTCATTTGCTTATTTACCTCAACCTCGATACCAGAACAACTTTGATGATTGCTTAGTTTAATGAACTTCCCAGACTCTAAATTTGATCATTTTAATTCCGAATTGGCTCGTTCAAAATCCATTAGCTCACAAATCACATACTCTACATGTTCATGCAATAATTTTTCATTTTCGAATCAGTTAACTCAAAATTCACCTATTAGTTCATTTTAACGAAAACAATAAACATTCGTGAACGTTCAACGCTCGTTTCTTCGTTCTAAGTTAGAATTCGATCATTTTTTAGTCCGCAACTCTATAATGCCAAATAAGACTTATCCCCATCAAAAACCAACGTTTCCAAGTTCAATGTCAAAATTCAACTTCCATTCTGAGAATTTCACGATTTTGATGTTTATCATACAAACTCGTGAATTCCGCCATAACTTCGTTACTTAAGATTTGTTCATCGTTTCAAATGGATTGAATCCATCATACTAACATCTTAACACACATATTTCATTTACTTATATACATGATAAGTTCTTACTTGTTCTTCATGAGTTTATAACTTATAAAAGTATAAACTACTTATTCATGACTTATTAAAGCTTAAGTCCGATGATTAGCCATTCCTACTTCTTCTTAGTTTACAAGTTCTACCACTACTCACATCTCTAACAACTAAAGAGATGGAGAATCATGGTTTAGGATCTTACCCTTGAAGATCACTTGATTTTGCTTTGTTCTTCCTTCTTGCTTCTTGAATTACAAAGTCTAACTTTTCTAGCTTTTCTAGCTTTTTCTCTCTAACAAATAAGTTCTAAGTTGTTGGTGGAAATCTAACAAGTAAGAAATGAACTAGAACATCTCTTATTTATAGAAAATCCAAGGTTAGGGTATAATGGTCAATAAGCCATCCACCTCCTTACTATTCATTACTTGATCACCACATAACTTATCCTTTACTTAGCCACCAAGTATAAACACTTTACTTGGCCTCCACAACTCTTATCTTTTGCTTGTCCACCACTTTGGATCACCCATAGGTTGCCCCATAAGTTTTAACCATCCGATAACCCATCGGTTCTTACTTTGGGCTTTTAGTTTAATTAACTTACTTATACTTTGGCTTGCATTTAAACCAACATTGGGCTTGTTCATTAATTCACATTGGACTTTTAAAACTTCCTACACAATCTTAAAAGTCCGTTACATATGGCTTAAAGCCTTATAACGTATTGTCTATATATTAATCTCGTATTCTAACTCGTATACTCATTCATTATATGTAATGCCCCAGAAAATCAAACTTTTTATAAATAATTTTATAATGAATAAAATAATATTATTTGTTATTATTATGTGTTAGTAAGATGAATGTCGTTCTATAACCTAGAAATGTCAGAAAGTCGTGGTATTTTAACCACGTGAAGGAATTAAAATGTTTGAATTTCCAAGACGAAAATAAAAGCTTTCCGAGAATTTTTCTGAAAAATACAATTCATCAATTTCTGCTCGGGATTTATTTTTGATCTTTCGAGAAATACGTCACGTTAAAATAATAAAGTGAGATGGATTATGTATATAATTCAAGTATAGAAAACGTAATATTTTGCATGCGGACGTAATTCAAGAATGTTAGGAAAATAAAGCGTTAGGAATTAATGTAATTGTATGATACATGTGTATTTTATGAAGTAACGAATACAAGTATAATATGAAGTATTATACGAGTATGTACAGAGGATGGAATAACGTATATAACGAATTAATATACGAGTGAGAATACGAGTATAATACATAGAGAAGTTATAATAATACCAATTGAGTTGGACTTGTAGGATTGCTAGCAATTGGTGAGTCCTATAGAATTAATGTGCAAGCCTAAATGGTTGTTAATGAGGAGTCCAAGTAAATTGGTAATACAAAGCCCAAAGTTAAGTTAAGTTAAGATCCAAGCCCAAGCTAGGATCCAATGGGTTAAGGTGACCCATGGGGCAACCCATGTTAATATGGTTAATCTTGGTGACCAAGTCAATTGTTTAATGACCAAGATAATGTGGTGATGACCAAGTAATTAGTGTAGGGGGCAAGTTTACTTAACAAGTGGGTAATGAATAGTTAGGAGGTGTATTAAGGAAGTGGGTTGGTGTATTATCTAATATGCCCTCTCTTTGCTTTTCCTATAAATAGAAGACTTAGGATTTCATTATTTACTTGATTAATTTCATCGAATACAGATAACGTAAGTGTTAGAAAGAATAAGCACTTATAAGCTAAACTTCAATATTTGTTTCAAAGAGAAGAAGAACTAGTTCATCAAGGGTAAGAATCTTGTCCTATAATCATCCATCTCTTTCATGATAGCTTGATAGTGACGTGATGGTCTTGTATGATAAGAATGATAATAATGAATAAAATAAGGACTTAAGTCTTAATAACCCGAGAATAAGCACTTTGTTCATAGATAAGATATGAATTAAGTAAGAACTTGTAAGACTTATGTCATGTTTGCATGAATGTTGTTAACATGATGAAAGTATATAAGAATGATGAATAAAGGACTTAAAATATCGTAAGTCATGAGAATAAAAACTATAACTAGTTTATACTTTGATAAGTTATAAACTCATGAAAAATAAGCCATAAGTTATCATGAAAATAAGTTAAAGTAAATTGTATGTTGACATGTCTATATGATGAATTGAATTCATTTAAAACGATGAACAAATCCTAAGTATCGATGTTTTACCAGAATTCACACGATTGGACGATAATCGTCGAATTCGTGAAATTCTCGGAATGGAAGTCGGATTTTATGTTTGAACTCGGAAACGTTGGTTTTCGATGGAGACAAGTCTTTTAGTTCCCGGAGGCACAATAGTTATCTAGAAGGGGGGGTTGAATAGATATTTAAAATTCTTTTCGTTTTACTTTGTTAGCTTTGATAATGATTTAAACACAGCGAAATTAAGATTTATTTGATCTCCCTTTTTAGATATGGTGAGTTAATGAGAGTGAGGCAGTTATAACAATTATAGCAGTTATAGCAGTTGTAGCAAGAATGTAATAGACATAGCAGTTTTAAGTGGTTTAGAGCACTTAAAGCTCCTAGTCCACTCTTCTACTCCTCGAGTACGAAATCCATTAAGGATGTCTTTTAAACTTTCTGAATCTCACAGATTGCTTCTAGACCAGCAGTCTAGGAACTTCTTAGTTAACACTTGAACTCCTCAAGTCCAACAGACTTGATTCTTCACAATTCACTTTAGAACTCTTCAAGTCCTTCTGACTTGGAACTTCTTACTTCACTTATTTGGCTGTTATTGAGTTCTTGATTGGTGCTACTCAGTTGTCGTTAAGCTCTTGTTCGAAAGAACTGAGTAGCTAATCAAGCTTTCTATTTTTCTTAGATCGTAGAGTTGAGCGTTGAGTGTTCTTCCCTTTTTTTGTTCAATGCTTGCTTAGTTGAATCATCTGCAGATGTCTTGCATATATGTGATCCTTGAAATCTGTTCGTTGAATCCATCCGTTGGAGCATTTAATATGTTTGCCATTTCTGAACTTTGATGGAGACTTTCCTGCATATCTTCTGAATTGCATTCTAGCCCACTAGCAGAGCAGACTGCTTTTTCACCTAACACCTAAAAAGGTGTTTTCCTCTGTCCCATGGTCCTTTCCTTAGCTTCTTCAATACATTTCTTTGTTGCGTACTAAGGATATTTTTTATGCCATTGGGACTGGTGATTACTTCAAAGTTTGTAACCCATTCCACATTTGTTAAGATTTTATCTTTGAACAAATGGTCAAGGCCCACAGCTTTTGACATAGCCAGATGATACTCTACTATTCTGATAGTGGTGTCTTGCCACCTTGGTGCTTGATGCAAGAAAACGAGAACACTATGATTTCTCTTAAGGATTGACACACTACGATATTCACTTGCTTGTCTTGCAAACTCTACGTTTTCGAGAGGACATTACGATCTCCGAGTTGGCTTTGGCAAACGTCTGGACCACTCAATGATCTCTGGAGAGGCCCTTCAAGGCAGTCATACTACGATCCTTAATGCTCTACGATTTTGCCTTGGCTTCTGCAAACTCTTAATCAGCTCAATAAACTACAGTTTTGTTTGAAGCCTAACTATCACATTTCAAGATATAGATCAACCTAACATCTTTGATCTCTTTATCCATACATTCATTTACAGAATGATAAACAATAAAAGCTTAGATCAACCTAACAATTTTGATATATCACTAAGTCATTGTACATATATTCCTTAAAGGACTTCACATAAAATCATGAGTATTTACTTTAAACATCAAATAAAAATATGCGCTCTTATAACAATCTCCCCTATTTGATGTTGACATAACCAAGGACATTTGTTGTCATGATTATCAAATTCTATATCCAGTTATAGCAAAGTAAATATGACTTAATATTTCAGTGAGCATCTGAAATTTTTTAGAGAATAAGTATGAATTTATTGATGTTTGAGGATAGATATT
The DNA here is from genome assembly GCA_020205615.1 of Panax quinquefolius. Classification (NCBI taxonomy): domain Eukaryota; kingdom Viridiplantae; phylum Streptophyta; class Magnoliopsida; order Apiales; family Araliaceae; genus Panax; species Panax quinquefolius. The sequence goes on from CM035155.1 coordinate 93,208,194, forward strand.
ACATTTAAACTTAATTACATCAATAAGGATTGAGTTTTAACATATCTCTATTTCTTTTGCCTTTTGCTTCTCAGAGGATTTGCATATTTCTCAGGTCTTCTTCTCCTGCTAGCTTCGTCTCTCTGTGCTATTTCTTCCAGCTCGCTTTGACTTAGTCTTTCATTATGATCGTGTCTATTCATGAATGCAGGATCTCCAATTGGCATTCTTAGGCATGTGGTGGTCACCTCGTGTGAGCTGGGAGAAGGCCCCTGACTCCTTAATGGTTGAGCCATGATAATTAGTTGCTGATCAGATCATTGAGTGTGATGGCCAGATCGTGGAGTCTGATGGTGAGGCTGCCTTATAGGACTCCTTGATGATTGAGCTTAGAAAGTGCCTCTGCCTTTTCCCTTGCCTTGATCTCCTTTCCCTTTATTCTCCCCCTTTATGTCAGCATCAAGGGCTCGATTGTCTTCCGATAAGCGAGTCATGCCTTGAACAAGCTCATTGAGCTAACTTTGGGATTGAGCAATGTCTTCACAATTCTCTTTAATGAGACCATCAAAGCGAGCTTCCCTTCGTTAGAGGATGTCCAGGACATTGTCCGTCTGCTTCATTTGGCCCATGGATATTCTTGAAATTCTTTCACTGCGGTTCATAAATTTTTGAGACTTTCCATCATAAGATTGTTATGGGACTCCTGAGTATTCTCAGAGGATCAAAACAAAGATCCTCATGTCTTTTAGCGAAATTTGAAATGAATTTGATCCCGTTCATTTATGCTCTGAATCATCTCCTTTATGATCTTTCGAAGCTTCTTTGTTAGCTCAGAGCTTAGGGTGCTTGGGAGGGAGTTGGCAGCATTAATGAGATGAGTCAGCCTCAGTTAAACAAAGTCTGAGTGAACTTCAAGTTCTTTATATATGTCCTAAGTCACTTTTTGGGATGCTTCAGACAGTTTTGCTTTGGTGGGAAGATCTTATATGAGTTCAAGGAGTTGCGAATTGTTTGGAGGAGGGGCTCTTTTGAATTGATCTTACATGGTGTAAAGAGCAAGATCAAGGTTGAAACATTCATTGGAGGATGAGGATGGAATATCTGATGGAGGGGCTTGTGTTTGGGCTTCTTGAGTAGGTGGCTCTACGATTTGGGCGTGTGAGTCTACGATTCGACTTAAGTCTGTAATCGTAGAGATGAGAGGAGATGATTTTAAAATAAAGTTGGGCATATTTTTTTCATCAGGTACAAAATTTTGAGATGCTACGACTGGGAATTGATTTAGTGGATTTAGGATAACTTTCAACCAGCTTGGGAATTCATAGAATTGACTGAAAAATGATGGTGGATAGTGATTAACCCTGAAAAGGATAGGGATAGATAGTACCTCATGCTCATTCTTTGAAGAAGGGTCATTTGTGATTAGCTGTTTGTCAAAGTTGAAGTTGCCTGGAAATCTATGAGCTAGCACTGTGATTGTAGGATATGCTTTAAAGCTCCAGAACATGTGATCCCAACAGTTGAGAATTTAAGCTCTGTGGAAAGGCATCATGGGTATATAGGAGAACAATTGATTGTAGTTTTCTCTCCTATACCCATCACAACACACATCTATGATTTCTATTTCATCATCTTCCTCCTTACTGACTTCTTTGGTGGTGTCCACTACATCAATTACCTCCATAGTATCACTTCTTTTCAATCCTGCAGTTTTTGAAGCCATAATTTTGTGAGGAACATAGGGAGATTCCTGATGATCCTTTGGTCGTTCCTCCTCAGGAGCAACTTCTTCTGTCATGAGGACTTCATGATGCTCCCCCTGAGCTATATCATCCATTTGCATTTCAAATGGCTCCCCCTCAGCTAGAGCATTCTCTAGAGTAGGAATTTCAGAAAGCTCCCCCACAATTTGAGCTATATTTTTTTGACTTGCTTTAGATAGCCTCTTTTCTACAACTATCCTTTTATCTTCCTCCTTTAAGGCCTTTTTATTCACAAGAATTTATTTCTTGACAAGTTTTCTTCTTAACTTTTTAGGCTGAGCCACAGCCTCCGCACTTCCTTCATCTTCAGCTCTGAACTGTTGATCAGCCAGAGTATCTTTTGTAGCAACCTCTTTGGGAGAGGCGTTCAGTCTGGTCTCTACGATCGGTAGAGATTCTATGATCGAGGAGATAGATGGTCTCTTGGACTTGTGATTGTTTTTATTCTTCTTCAGCAGCTGAGAGATGGTAGCTCTGTCTTCATCTACCTCAGCCAGATGTTCTTTCCTTCTCAATACCCTCAGAGTTTTAATGTCAAAAAGATCTTGAGCCCTGGGGTTCTTCTACCATTTGAGCCTTTAGCTTTATTTTTCCTTTGCTTTTTTTGACTAAAGCAATTTTTTCCTCCTTCTTGGTTTCTTCTTCATCTTCTTTAGTTTTCTTAACAACAAACATGTTCCCTGGGATCCTGGACTCATTTGCATCACCAGTTCTACCACTAGACTCAAACATCATTCGTACATTTTCTACTGGATTCCTTTTTAAATTTTCGAACAGTTGTTGGGTCATTTGTCTATTCGGATTGATGGATTCTCCTTCATCATCCCCTATCATATTTCCCAAGGTGGACTATAGGATAATACTTATGAATCATTCTTATAGCATATTTTGAGAGCTCTTTGACATCTTCGAGCTAAGAATCCACTTCCCAATCCATTCAAGTAGTAGGGCTCCATAATTAAGTTGTATCCCATAACTGATGGTTGTCATGAGCTTGAGTTGTACTTCATTTATAGAGTCATGGCCGGAGCTCTTGCAGCATATGCATTTTCAAACAATGTCTGCTAGAAATTCATACCTCTGAGGGAACTCTTTCTTTTTGTACCCTTTGACAGTGGGGAAATTTTTGTGGTGCATTCTCTTAAGTTCTTCATGGAAATCGATGCCATCTATGAACAGTAACCCCTTCGATTTGAAGCCTAGGGCTAGATTGATATCCTCAGCCTTGAGCTTGTTTTCCACATCCTTGACCCTCGTGGTTATGACGTCGTTCTCGAAAACACCATTTCTATTGAATTCTTTTATCATCTTAGGGTAGATTATCATGCTTGTACCCAGAGCCTCTTCAAGACTAACTTTCTTTATCAGAGACAAAGTTTTAAGAAACTTGGGATCAGCTGTCTTGAACTCATCAAAATAGAGTCTGTAACCAGAGATGACATTTGAGTCTGCCATTGCTTTCTTTGTACTTATGATGATTTTGCGATTTTAAAAGCTAGGTTGATGTTGTTGGATAAAGAACGAGAGATATGAGCTTTTTAAACTTCTGAGCTTTCAAAAAGGTTTTTAAACTATTCTTGTAACTTCCCTCCACACGATCTGATTAGAGAGATATGTGTCGAGTGCTGTTTGGCTCCATGATTTTAACTTGTGAGAAAATACTAATTTTCCCCTTAGTTTCTCCTGAGCTAATGTGTCCTTTGGGAGGACTACGATCATTGAGGTAGTTCTTATGATCGTCGAGTCTGCACTGCGATTGTCAAGTCTGCTTTACAATCGTCAAATCGAATCTGCATTCGTTGAGTCTGTACTGCGATAGTTGCGTTTACTTCTGAATCTTCTATGTGAACGTTGTCTGCCCTGGTCCTTGTGATTGAACTTTTGACTTAGCATTTTTCTTGAGTTAAGGTAGCTCAGGAAGGGCCAACCTCTTAGAGTGAATTAAGGGTTAGGTTTGTCCCTGAGGCGCTTGACAAAGAGATTGCTTTGATTTGTTGGAGCTTTGTCATCACAGGATGCTTCTTTGTTCTGTTGATGGAGCTCTACGATCATGGACTTTCTTTTGTCATGTCTACGATTTCGAACTTAACCTTTATATCTGCATGGTTAGCACAAACTAGAGCATAGATTTTATGGTTGTAAATTTAGCATGCCAAGTTCACTTACTAGTTTATTAAATCTGGATTCATCTAGAGGTTTCGTAAAGACATCAGCAAGTTAATTTTTAGTATGAATATATTGTAAAGATATAGTTTCATTTTGCACATGATCCCTAATGAAATGATACCTTATTTCAATATGCTTAGTCCTAGAGTGCATGACAGGATTATGTGTTATTGTTACGGAACTTGTCTTATCACAGTGAACATGTATGGATTTAAATTCAAATCTATAGTCTGCTAGCTGATTTTTCATCTAGAGGATCTGTGCACAGTAGCTGCTAGCAGCAATATATTCAGCTTCTACAGTTGAAGTAGATATTGAGTTTTGCTTCTTGCTGAACCAGGACACAAGTCTGTTCCCTAGCAGCTGACAAGTGCCACTGGTACTTTTTCTATCTATTTTGCAACCTGCAAAGTCAGCATCTGTATATCCTGTTAGTTCAAATGAGGACTCTTTGGGATACCAAAGCCCCAAGTAAGGTGTGCCCTTGAGGTAATTGAAAATCCTTTTTACAACAGTTAAGTGTGATTCCTTAGGATTAGCTTGAAATCTATCACATATGCATGTTGCAAACATTATATATGGTCTACTAGCAGTCAGATATAGAAGAGAGCCTATCATATCTCTATATTGAGTTATGTCAATACTTTTACCTTTTTCATCTTTGTCGAGCTAGGTTGCTGGAGCAATTGGAGTTTTTATGGGAGAGGCTGATTCCATGCCATACTTTTTAAGTAAATCTTTGATATATTTGGCTTGGTTTATAAAGATTCCTTCATCAGTTTGCTTTACTTGCAGTCCAAGGAAGATGTTTAGCTCACCCATCATGCTCATTTCAAACTTACTCTGTATAAGCTTGGAAAATCTCTTGCATAACTTTTCATCAATAGATCCAAAAATGATGTCATCAACATATATTTGAACTAATAAGACTTTGTCTTTATGCTTTCTAAGAAATAATGCGGTATCTACTCTACCTCTAGTGAACCCATTTTTAATAAGAAAGTTAGTTAATGTTTCATACCATGCTCTAGGTGCTTGTTTAAGACCATATAAGGCTTTGTCTAATCTATAGACATAATTGGAAAGAGATGGATTGATGAAACCTAGAGGTTGCTCTACATATACTTCTTCTTGAAGTTCACCATTTAGGAATGCACTTTTGACATCCATCTGAAATACTTAGAACTTCATATGAGCAGCAAAGGCAAGGAATATTTTGATGGCTTCTAGTCTGGCAATAGGTGCAAATGTCTCATCGTAGTCAATGCCTTCTTCATGAGAGTAACCTTTGTCCACCAGTCTTGCTTTATTCTAGGTTATTAATCCATCTTCCTCCATCTTATTCCTGAAGACCCACTTGGTGCCAATGATAGGATGATTTTTTGGTCTTGGAACTAATCTCCATACTTTGTTTCTTTTAAACTGATTTAGTTCTTTCTACATGGCTTCTATCCAGCTGGAGTCTTCCATAGCATCTTCTATCTTCTTTGGTTGCATCTGTGACAGAAAGCTTAGATAGAAACACTCATTTTGGGTGGCAGCTCTTGTTTTAACTCTTGCATTTGGGTCTCCAATGATTAAGTCCTAAGTGTGATCTCTTTCCCATCTATTTCCTATTGCAACATCGTTCCTGATGCCTTATTGTCTGAGACCTTTGACATTAATTCCAGCTTCTAGATGTGGAGGTTCATTATCTTGCATAGTTCTCTCTATGATCTCCTCTTCTTGTTCAATGATCTCATTTTCTAGGACTATGATCGTAGTGTTGAGCTCGACGACCTCGTTCATAGTGTCTAAACTGTCGATCGTAGTGTCTTGAGGCATTGTTTTGTCTAAGTCTATCTCATCAAAGATGATGTGAATTGAAACCTCAACACTCAGTGCCTTTTTGTTAAACACCCTGTAGGCCTTACTGTCTGTGGCATACCCAAGAAAAATTCCTTCGTCTGACTTGTGTTGAAACTTTGTCAAATACTGCTTTCCATTATTGAGAATGTAGAATGCATAGCCAAATACATGGAATTAGCTGACTCTTGGCTTTCTTCCTTTCCACATTTTGTATGGAGTCTTTTTAATCGTAGAGTGTATCAGTGACCTATTCTGAGTGTAGCATGCAGTGTTGACAGCTTCTGCCCAAAAATACTCAGGCAGATGGGCTGCTGCTAGTAAAGTTCTTCCAGCCTCTATTAGCGTCATGTTCTTTTTTTCAGCTACTCCATTTTGTTGAGGAGTTCGTGGAGCTGAGAAGTTGTGACTGATGTAATTGTCTATGCATAATTGCTCCATTTCAGATAAGTCAAATTCTCTGCCATGATCACTCCTTATAGCCTTACTTTTCTCCTCTTTCTCGTTCATTACTAGTCTAAACATCTTGATCAGTTGAGAGCTTATTTCATCTTTCGAGGTCAGAAAGAATACCCATGTGAATCTGGTGTAATCGTCCACTACGACTAGTGAGTATCTTTTCCCTCCAAAGCTCGTTGTTGGAATTGGCCCAAATAGATCCATGTGAAGCAGTTGTAGGGCTTGTTAATTGAGTTGGTAGCTTTGCTTTTGAATGAGCTTATGGTCTGCTTTCCAAGTTAACAGGCATTGCACGTCCTTTCTTTGATGAAGTTAAACTTGGGTAAGCCTGCAACTAGATCTTTTGAAGCTATTTTGGACATGCTCTTGAAATTAAGATGAGACAGTCTCCTATGCCATAGCCAGCTCATTTCTTCAGATACTTTAGCCAGAAAGCATATTGTCTCGTCTGAGCTTAGTTGTCTAAGATTTACTGTGTAGACATTTCCTTCTCTTGTTCCAGTTAGCTTTATGGTAGATGTCTTCAGATCTCTTACTTGACATTGATTGTTGAGGAATGTTACTTGATAACCCTTGTCGCAGAGTTGACTTATGCCCAGAAGATTATGTTGTAGTCCTTCCACATAGGCCATATCTAAACAGTTGTCGCAGAGTTGACTTACTTGAGGACCCTCTTTGTTCCCTGTTATGTCGTTGAGCATCAACTGTTTAGATACCAGGTTGTGATTGTGGAGCTCGGTTCCTGTGGTAAGATGAAATTCTCATTTTGTTACCCATACTTGCATGGGTCCTACTTTGTTAGTACCCTTAGGAACCCAAATCTGTTTGATTTTGGGTTTCACATGAGTAGGATTATAATAGCACATTGCAGCCTTGTGACCAACCTTATTGCACACAAAACATCTAGAATGATGCATGTTTGTGTGTGTGTGAGGATTCTTCCTCCATTTAAACTTTTGTGGATCTTTAATCATCTCTCTGTTAAGCTGATCCTCCTTTTTCCATGTGCCTTTGTGTTTCATGATTTGTGAGGAGTGTACTTTACCCCTATTGTTCCTTCCCAGTTGGTTCGTGGAGTTGATTTTACTCGACTCTACGATCCTTCGAGGTTGGTAAGTAGTGGCTGAGTTACTCTTTTCTTTTCCAAAACCTAGACCAGCATGAGATCCTTTAATCCTTGGAATGTGGATTGAATCAGTAGAGCAGAGTTGGACTGGTTCATCCTTCTTTGAGGATTTCACAAATATAATGTCTCTATTAAAACTTGAAGCATTACTAGTGTTAGTTTCCTTTACCTTTTCCACACATGGCTCTGAGGTGGATTCCCCAAAGACTAAACTCATTACATCGGTGACACACTTCTCTGACTAGAGATCAGGGAGTCCATGGATGAAGAGGATTTATTCTATGTAGAGATTGTCTTCTCTAGTTCCTCAATTTTAGAGGTTAGACTTGACTCTCTTTGTTCATTGAGCTCATTAGTCTGTTTTAAGAGTTTATTCTCAGCTTCAAACTTGGAGAGCGAGTCAGTACTTAGAAGGGTTGTTTCCAGTTCTTCTTGAACTTTCTCTTTCTCCTTTTGAAGAAGTGAATAGTCCTTAGACAAAACTCTAAACCATTTCATGTATTGATGTAGATCAGATGTTATGCCATGTAGTGCAGTTCTTAAATCATCAATGTCTACATCAGGAGAATTGAAGTCAAATACCTCATCTATACTTACTTCATGTATGTTGGAGTTTTGATTGTCCTTCACATGCTTGGCCATTAGGCAAAGATTTTCCATTTGAGGATCTTCATCATCTCCAGATTCAGGAGTTGAATCATTGTCTGAGTCACTCCACGATCCTCCAGCTACAAGGCCTTTATCTCTCTTTTGTGGTCTTTTGTTGCCTTTGAATTCCTTCTTTGGATGTGATTTCTTATTTAGTTCTTCTCTGAGAGGTTTGTTTTAGTTAGCAATGAAATGGCCAGGCTTCTTGCAATTGTAGCCTAGATCATTTTTCTGTTCCTGGCTGCTGTAGTTGTTGACTTTCTTTGGCTTGCTGAATTTGCCTTAACGCATGAACCTTCTGAGTCTTTTCACCAGCATTGCAAAGTCCTCATCATCATCTTCATCATAGTCAGAGTCAACTTCAGTGTTGACTTTGGAGGTGTTTTCAGTTGCTTTAAGAGCAACACCTTTATCCTTCTTTCTTCCTTTGGATAGAGTTTCTGCTCGTTGAGTCAGCTCCAGTTCGTATGTAAGAAGGTTTCCATATAACTGTTGAACATTCATTTCATGTAGATTCTTTGACTCTCTAATGGCTGTGGTTTTGGCATCCCACTTGCTCGGTAAGGCTCTCATTAAATTTATAATTAGATCTTTGTTTGGATAGATCTTTCCATAGGCTCGTAGAGAGTTGAGTAGAACATTAAATCTCTCGTAGGTAGCAGTGACATTTTTTCCTTGAACGTGTACAAACATCTTATATTGCTGAGTCAAGAGAGATTGTTTGTTTTCTCTGACTTCTTCTGTTCCTTCATGCATGATGAGCAATGCTTCCCAAACCTCCTTTGGTGTTTTCCTATTTACCACATTTTCGAACAGATCATCTTCTAAGGATTGGAATAAAATGTTCTTGGCCTTTCAACCAGATCATCCTTTTTGGGTTGTCTGTAGTTGGTGCAAGCTTTGTAGGAACGTAGGGCCCATTTTGAATATTTTCAAATAGATCTTCATCTATTGAATCCATGTATGCTTGCATCCGAACTATCCAGTTGGCGAATTTATCTTTGTTGCACATAGGTGGCTTGCTGCCTCCTCTAGTCTTTGATTCGCTTTGTAAGTGTGCCATTGGATCTACTTGAGCTTTATAGGCTATAGAGTAGAACCTGCTCTGATACCAATTGTTAGTTCCCAGAGGTACAATAGTTATCTAGAAGGACGGGTTGAATAGATATTTAAAATTATTTTCGTTTTAATTTGTTAATTTTTATAATGATTTAAACACAGTGGAATTAAGATTTGTTTTATCTCCCTTTTTAGATATGGTTAGTTAATGAGAGTTATAGCAGTTATAGCAGTTGTAGCAAGAATATAATAGACACACCAGTTTTAAGTGGTTCAAAGCACTTAAAGCTCCTAGTCCACTCATCTATTCCTCGAGTAGGAAATCCACTATGGATGTCTTTTACAGTTTCTGAATCTCATAGATTCCTTCTAGACCAACAGTCTAGGAACTTCTTAGTTCACACTTGAACTCTTCAAGTCTAGCAGACTTGGTTCTTCACAGTTCACTTTGGAACTCTTCAAGTCCTTCTGACTTGGAACTTCTTACTTCACTTTTTTCGCTGTTGTTGAGTTCTTGATTGGTGCTACTTAGTTTCCGTTAAACTCTTGTTCGAAAGAACTGAGTAGCTGAGCAAGCTTTCTCTTTTTCTTAGATCATAGAGTTGAGCGTTGAGTGTTCTTCCCTCTTTTTTGTTCAATGCTTGCTTAGTTGAATCATCTGCAGATGTCTTACATATATGTGATCCTTGAAATCTGTCTGTTGAATCCATCCGTTGGAGTATTTAATGTGTTTGCCATTTCTGAAATTTGATGGAGACTTTCCTGCATATCATCTGAATTCCATTCTGGCCCACTGACATAGCAGACTGCTTTTTCACCTAACACCTAAAAAGGTGTTTTCCTCTGTCCCTTAGTCCTTTCCTTAGCTTCTTCAATATGTTTCTTTGTTGCATACTAAGGATATCTTTTATGCCATTGGGACTGGTGATTACTTCAACATTTGTAACCCATTCTAAATTTGTTAAGATTTTATCTTTGAACAAATGGTCAAGGCCCACAGATTCTGACACAGCCAGATGATACTCTACGATTCTGATCATGGTGTCTTGCCACCTTGGTGCTTGATGCAAGCAAACGAGAAAACTATGATTTCTCTTAAGGACTGACACACTACGATCTTCACTTGCTTGTCTTGCAGACTCTACGTTTCCGAGAGCACACTACGATCTCTGAGTTGGCTTCGGCAAACATCTGGACCACTCTACGATCTCTGGAGAGGCCCTTCAAGGCAGTCATACTATGATCCTTGATGATCTACGATTTTGCCTTGGCTTCTGCAAACTCTTAATCAGCTCAATAGACTACAGTTTTGTTTGAAGCCTATCTATTACATTTTAAGATATAGATCAACCTAAGATCTTTGATCTCATTATCTATACATTCATTTACAGAATGATAAACATTAAAAGCTTAGATCAACCTAACAATTTTGATATATCACTAAGTCCTTGTACATATATTCCTTAGAGGACTTCACATATAATCATGAGTATTTATTTTTAAACATCAAATAAAAATATGCACTTTTCCAGCAAAGTCTTATTTCGCATTATAGAGTTGCGGACTCGAAAATGGCCAAATTCTGACTTAGAACGAAGAAACGAGCATTGAACGTTCATGGACGTTTATCGTTTTCGTTAAAAATGAACCAATAGGTGAATTTTGAGTAAACGAAGTCGAAAATATAAAATTCTTGCGTGATCACGTAGAGTATGTGATTTGTGAGCTAATGGCTTTTGAACGAGCCAATTCGGACTTAAAATGATCAAGTTTGGAGTCCGGGAAGTTCATTATATAAACAAAAAAAAATCATTGTGCTGTGCACAGAGTCGGCGCCATGGCCTACCCACAGCATAATGGTGGTGGCTATATTTCCATGTGCGATCTTATCACCTACTATAGAGTCACGTATGGTAGCGACTAAGAGAGTTATGTGTGGCACCGCAGCGTCAAGGCCAGATGAGAGGTACTGGAAACCCGAGCCGCAACGCGAGTTGAAGGGTATTGATTGGCACCGCAGCGCCAATCCTAGGGTTTAGTCAGTAAAGAAGGTTTACAAGTATAAACTGAATGGTAATTGATTAGTAAAGAAGTGAAGCTTAATTATTATATTGTTAAAGCTTTATTAAACCTTAAGTATGAGACATAAAGGTTGAAGATAAGTAATTGAACATGAACGTAAGAACAATGAGAACTATAACGGGAAGCCTAAATCAATAATAACAGATCTAATATAGAATTAGATTGAGAAGAAGGATAAGATTCATTAGGAACCATGTATGCTCATTCGTGACCAAATGAGTATGCTATTGGATCATGTATTGTAGAGACTTTAAAGACTCAAACAGAAAGTAATTGTACCATAATAGACGCTGAAGGCAAGTATTCTAACCTTTGTTTCAGTTCAATCTGGACATGCTTTGTGGTTCATGTATTCTTACTCATGAATTATTTTATGATGAAGTCAAAGCCGATTCTTTCGGCTAGACTTATGATATGTTGGATTTCTTACAATCTATCAATGTATGGTCAATGTATTACCAAGTTATATTGGTGTGGTTTTCAAATGAAGACTGAGTATGCTAAAATGTTTTATCGTCAAACGACAGGCACGTGAGGTTGCCACAACTTAAACGTACATACGTTTAATGAATGTAGTTTCGATCAACATAGAGTAGTATAGGCTGATCACCTAGACGTGCTCGTATGAAATGTCAGACTTACGGACTTAGTGCTGGGATGTCCTTTTCAAATAAAGTATGAAATGCTCAAGGTCTTAGACCGGAATTGATGTTTTACAGAATATTGTTATTGTAAAACGTTTAAAAATTTTCGATAGTACTTCATAACTATTGTTCAATTATTGAAGATATATAATTTGTATGATTCAAGCATATTGTTAATTATAATTGTTGTACTTGATGAGCTAGTCATGCTCACTCTTGCTTGAACCATATAAATACAACTAAGATCGAACGAACCGAAGGCTTCAGCAAGGATAAGGGCAAGGCGAAGACGAACCCATAGAATACTTATGTAATAGTATAGGTTTAATGTTGTAATATATTTGATATTATGACAAGAAAAAATGTAATGGTTATAAGGAACCTGGGGAATGTTAATATTATTTTGAATATACAGAATACATATTTGTTCCTTCGAGGCTTTTCAATTGAATGTATGTGTGAATGGTAGTACATTGTAGCACCATCTGTCAGGTTGGAAGATACCCAGATTTGGGGGCGTCACAGGTTGGTATCAAAGCATTAGGTTATAAAACTTACTGGGGAATTAAAACCTTAAGTCATATCCTTAAGAGAAGTCAAATAAGTAAAAGAAGAAAATAACCTTATAAAAATGCATTATGAAAATGTTATGTGTTTTTATTATTCTACTAACGTGTACTAATCAACTTAATTATTTTGTGTAGATGTCAGGTGTAAATGGAATGCATTTAGATGTACATGCATTTAGTGAAGAATCAGTTAACCAAATAGAGATTATACCGAAGCCAATAGCAGAAGAGCCAGAGATAGTAGTGATTGAGTCTGGAGACTCAGAGGACCCCGATCTCATGTCAGTATTTGATGGCATGATGAAAGAAGAGGAGGAGGTAGTGTCCTTCAATCCAGTTGAAATAGCAGCAGAGATTGCTCTGGGGGATTCAATGATGTTATTATTTATATCAGTATTGGATAGAAACATCCATTACTGTAAGGAGGTGAATGAGCTAAAAGTAGAGCTCTAGGCTGTCTTGGAGGATAAGACAGATGTAGAGTCGATGTGAGAACAGGAACACGATGAGCGAGTTTTAGCCAAGGATAAGTTCCATGAGCTAAAGCATGGGGTTTTTGAGCTCAAGGGGGAGCTAAAGACCAAGAGGGCAAAAGATAGGGAGAATGTCCTATATCCATAGGAGTTCTCATCTGGATTTACAGCAGCAGGTAGCTGGGTATCCAGTAGGGGTTGGGGAGACTTGGCACACTATCAGTTGGGATGTTATTGTTGGTCTGGCCACAACAGATTTTAATAATGCCTTAAGGTAGATGTAATCTAGTAATAGCTAGAGTAGTTTTAGATATGTAAATATTATATATCTAGTAGTGACGTAAAACCCTCTTTTGTATATGAAAGGGTAGTCTTTTGTAAATCTCAATTTTTGGAAAGTAATTGCAGGATTGTAATGTAATCAGCTTAGGCTGTGTAATGAAACGATGTAGTATTATACTACAATGAATGAATCAATATAAGCCTTTTTACGAAACATATTGAGTAATGGATGTTGAAGTTTTTGTTTAATCATAAATAATAACTAACTAATAAGAAGGGAATAATAACGCAATGTGTTTTTTATTGTAACAGCAAAATGCCTCCAAGAAGAGGGCAACGAAACTAAGGCGCTAACATAAATCAACCAGGAGGAGGTCCGATTAACCCGATGCAGGAATTTGTTAACTTATTAATAGTCGTGTTTAATAGAAATGGGGCTAATATTCCCGTAAATCCGGGAGTAGCACGAGCTACTACTTTTAAGGATTTTAAAAGTGTCAGTCCACCAGAGTTCAAAGGAACTACGAACCCCATAGAATCCCAGACATGGGTAAAAGAAACTGAGAAGGCATTTGTCATAGCAAATGTTGAAGAGGGTCAGAAGGTTGCCTTTGCAACCTATATGATGAAAGGTGAAGCCAATTTTTGGTGGGAGGCTAACCAGGCTAGGGCGGGTATAGAGAACTTAACGTGGGTGAGGTACAAGGAGATATTCTTCGAGAACTACTTTCCCACAAGTATGCAGGGAAAGATGGAGATGCGGTTTTTGGACTTGAAACAAGGGGACATGATGGTTCCCCAATACGCTGCCAAGCGTAATGAACTGGCGAGGTTAGTTCCACACCAAGTGGACACCGAGGTTAGGAAAGCTCGATGGTTCGAGCAGGGCTTGAAACCTTGGCTCTATAACCGTATATCTGTGTTCCAAAGTACTACATTTGTGACTATTTTAGAGAAGGCGATAATCGCCGAAGGTGGTAGCGAGGCTCTAAGCCAGTACCACAAAGATAAGAAGAATAAGGGGAAGGTTGATGGGGGAGTTAAGATAGAAAGAGCCAGTGGGAGTGGCGAGGGATAAAAGAGGAAAGTGTTCAACTCTGGGAATACCAGAGTGAAGCAAGGTTATCCAAAGAGAAGAATGGAGGCCTGCAAAACCTGTGGGAAAACTCATCTGGGAGTCTGTCTCAAGGGGAAGGCCGTATGCTATAATTATGGACAAGAGGGGCACATTTCGCCTAAATGTCCAAGTCCGAAGAAGAATCACAGATGCTCTGTGTGTGGGTCAACTGACCACATGGCAAAGAACTGCCCGAAGAAGGGGACAGACGGGAATCAGAGCACTAATAGCAGTAAGTTAGCTATTGGTGGTCCAACGTAGTCGGGTAGGCCGATGGGTCGTACCTTTAACATGACAGTCCAAGATGCAGTTGCATCCGGGGGCGTAGTCGCTGGTATTATTCTGATCAATGACATAAATGCTTACATGATGTTTGATTCAGGTGCTACTTATTCGTTTATAGCATGTGATTTTTCTAGAAGATTAGGATTACTTCCTGAAAACATGCCTATACCTTTAAATATTAAGGTAGCAAACAAGGAGATAATTCCTATTGAAAATATTCATATGAGTTGTTTCGTAGACATACAGGGTTGTAAATTATGGGTAGATTTGTTACCGATAAAATTAGGAGAATTCGATGTAATTCTCGGAATGGATTGGTTGGTTAACCATGGGGAAATTATAGATTGTCAGAAGAAATGTCTGAATATTAGAACGTTAAAACAACCTCAAGTAGTATTTTACGGGAATAGATCGCCGGGGCGTTTGTGTTGTCTTACCATGACACAAACTAGGAAATTATTGAGGAAGGGATGTGTAGGTTATATGTGTCATGTTGTTGATACCCGAAGAATGGTAGCAACCATGGAACAAATATCTATAGTTAGAGAATTCGCGAATGTATTTTTGAGTGAATTGTCGGGTCTTCCACCGGATAGGGAGACCAAGTTTGTAATAAACATTGTGCCAGGAGCGGCACCAGTTTCTAGGGCACCGTATCGTATGGCGCCAGTGGAGATGAAGGAGTTAATGGTATAGTTACAAGAATTGTTGGACAAGAAGTACATACAACCGAGTGTTTTGCTGTGGGGAGAACCAGTACTGTTTGTCAAGAAGAAGGACGGATCGTTGAGACTTTGTATCGACTACAAAGAGTTGAATAAATTAACGATTAAAAATAAATATTTATTTCTCAGGATCGATGATCTTTTTGATCAGTTAAAAGGAGCTAAGTATTTTTCTAAAATAGATTTATGGATGGGGTATCACCAGTTGAAGGTTAGAAAGGAGGATGTACCGAAGACAACATTCAGAACTTATTGTGGTCATTATGAGTTTCTGGTGATGTCTTTTGGATTGACTAATGCACCAGCTGCATTTATGGATATGATGAATATAATGTTCTAACAATATTTGGACAAGCTCATTGTGGTGTTTATCGATGATATTCTTGTCTATTCTAAGACGCCAGAAAATCATGTTGAACATGTGACATCCCAGATTTTTAAGAATTAATAAATGAGAATTTAATAAATAAAATTCTTATTTTAATATGTTTAAATACGAGTATGTGTATATGTGTTATATATTGTGAAATATGTGAATTGATGTGAAGACAATTTAAATGTTAATTTAATATTTATTGAAGTAAATAAATATTTTAATTGAATTATTTATTGAGATTATGTGATTAATATGGAGTAATGTAATTAAGTGTATTATATTAATTAAATGATTATTTAATATTTAATTAATATGTAATGATTTTATGTTATAGTTTTATTTTAATTGAGATAATGTAGTGATGTGGTAATTGTTACATGAAGTTATAATTAGCGAGCAATTATAATGTGACAATTTTATGTGATTAATTGATGTTACACTTTTAATTAATTAAATTAATGTTAAGATTTAATTAATTAAAGGATAACATTAAGAATATGTGTTAAAGGATCTATTAAAAGAGTTAGAAGAGTTTTCAAAACTGTTTTCCCAAACAAGGCCTTACTTTTGTTTTAAACCCGTTTTATCCAAACAAGACCATAACTATTAAAACCTGATTTTAAAATAATATGGTTTTGCCAAACAAGCGTTAGGGCTTTTAAATTTCTACTTTTGTAACATATATATTAAATTGATAATTAGTATATGTAATTATATTTGGAGTTACATATTCTATAATTATAAGTGTTATATGTATATTGTATATACACTAAGTTATGCTAGATTTCTAAACCTATGTCTAAACTAAGAACAAAGAGAAGAAGAGAGAATAAGAGGAAGAAGGATGCCATTGATGGAGAAAAAGAAGGAAGGAGAAAAAAAATCAAGAAGGCTTGCAAGAATAAAAAGGTAAGAAATTGAAAATTTATAATTTTTGTGCTCTTTTGTTAGATCTTTATGAACCAAGCAACTTTTGTATTGGATCTTTAGAAAAAAAACTCATGATTTACATGAGTATTGGTATTTTATATATATATCAAAGTATTTTTGAAATCAAAAGTTAGATCCAAATGAGAAAATCAAGTTTTGTACCAAAAGGTTTAAGAAAAAGTTTTCCTTTGTATGCTATATATATTTTTATGTTAGGTTCGTTGGGTTCATGTGGTAAATGGTTTAAAACATGTTAGCATGCTAGATACATGAGTTAAGGGCAAAACCCCTTTGGAATCACTCAAATATGTTAAGAAATGAGCAAGTTATGAATTAAATCCCAAACTACTTTAACTGTTGAACACAAGCTATTGATCAGTCATTTCTGTTCATTTTTCTGGGACCAAAACAGAACCAAAATAGATGTTTGATACATGGAAACTATATTTCGGGAAAGTACGAATCCAACGAAAGCTATTGGACCTAAATCCGACTTGTAGATTTCGTTTTATAAGCGTTTCCGTTAAGGACCCCAAATCTAAAAAAATGAACCAACTGTTGAAGAAAACCTTGCTGACCAGTCACTTTGGGACTGATTTCCGGGTCCTACAAAGATTGGAATTTGGTGTTTGATAACTGAAAACTGTATTTCAAGAAGATACGGATCCAACGAGTCTGATTGGGCCTCAATCGGAGTTGTGGATCTCGTTATACAAGTGTTTCTGTAAAAGACAACAAAACTGAAAATGTTTACAAGGCATGTAATGATCAGTCGGTAGTGGCATGTTTTCAGGGTTCTATACTGGGCCAAATGGACCGTTTCTTGAACTTAAAACGTAGCTCGGGAAGTCGCGGTTCTAACGATACCAAGTGGGCCCAAATCGGACTTGTAGATTACCGTCTACAAGTGTTTCTGTGGAGGACCCCAACTTTAAACGAAAATTATAAAATAAATATTAGAAATTCATAATAAATTTGTAAAAATTATTTTAAAGCATAAAAAAGGATTTTTAATAATTTGGAATATATTTCATTAATATTTTAATATTTTTAAATATTAATGATAGTTAATTTATTTAATTATTATATTAAATAAATTACTTAAAAATGATTTTAATACTTTAAAAATCATTTGAAATTATATTAAAGTGTAAGGAAATGTTAAGTTATTTTAATGACTTTTAATATTTTGTGATGAATTTCATTAATAAATTAATTTTAATGATAATGGATTTATTTAATAAATATATTAAATAAATTATAGAAAATTAAATTAATGTTTTAAAAATCATATAAAAATGATTTAAGGGTTAGAAAAATATTTTAAGTTATAAAATATAACTTTTGATATTTTGTCATGAAAACACTAATATTTTAATATTAATAGCAATTATCGGATAATGGATTTAAGCTGTTTAAAATTATATAAATATGATTTTATGGTATTAAAAATACTTTGAAATATTATAAATATATTATAATATTATGACATGTATTTCACTTAATATTTGATATGAAATTAAATATTAATGATAATGGAATTAAGTAGTATTTAATTCATATTAATATGATATTAATGATTGAAAAATCATGATAAATGATAATAATTATCTGAAAATTATTATAAGTCATTGAAAAATATTTTGACTGAAAATGAAATTATCTAAGGTTTTGTAAAGCATTTAGGCAAAGTCTTATAGAAATTAGACTCATGAATTATTCGACTAGACCGTTGGGATGTCAAAAATTGTACCGAATTCAACTCAAACTGAAATAGTTTGACTTGATACCGAATTTTAGGTATTTTATAGACTGATAGGATTATGTGGTAATTTGTTAAGTTATATTATAATTATATTTAACAGTACTTTACTGTGATGATATTATTCTAATATTTGGATATCAGTATTATCTATATTAGGTCTTCAAACAAAGCGATATAGGTTGTGTAACGGTAATCAATGGTACAAGCAAGTTCTCTAACTCAACCTCGAGTTGATATTTTGAAATATGATTGGGGTTAATCATTACTGATTATACCATGTCTATGAATTATTGATTCGCACTCTGTGCACATTGCATGTATTCATCTAGTATGAAAGGTTGATCACCTTCATTACCATTTGGTCCAGTTGATTTATTCATGTTCATTATTCGTTCAACTATGAAAATTTATTCATGCTCTTTCACAATGTTTATACTGTAGAAAGTTAGCCAGCTTATTGTTCAATTCTTTCAATCATGATATATCCTTAATTGAACTTATACTTGTTGGGCAAAATTGTTGCTCACCCTTGCTATATCATGATAAACATTACAAATTAGGACGAATACGTCAGATACAGGAAAAGTCAAAGACATGTCAGCTTTGGATTATATGTGTAGCTAAATTTGTAATAGTAATGTATGATAATAACTTTGTATGTCAGATAGGATATTGATTTAGGTATTATGTGAAGGTTCTCGACCTTTGGGATAGTGTATAATGTTTAATATATAAACAGTTTATGTTTATATCTTCCGATATAGACATAGAAATAGTACACCGGATTCGTGGTGATTTGGGACCCGAATCTGGGGGTATTACAGTTGGTATCAAAGCTGATAGGTTATACACCTTAGGTAAGAGTACCTTAGGCTATGACCTTAGGTTAAATGAATAAGAAATTAAGTTTAAGTTACGTATAATGAAAAGGTGAATCTTTTCACATACGTAGATGTATAGGATGAGTTTAGTCCTAGAAATGTTATAAGAAGAATATTAGAATGGCGAGGGATAAAACTCGAATAAAATATTGAGTAACGTGAATTATATTAAATTCTTAAAGGAAGAGTTAATAAATAAACAAGAAGATTCAAAAAGAATCTTGAAGAGATATGTAGATAAGAATGCAGGAGTTACTACCTCCAATAGCCAAGATAATGAATAATGATGAATAGACAAAGTCTGTATGATTAAATGTATAAATGAAATCGTAAATGATGAAAAAAGGAAAGAAAGAGGATCGTAAAACAAAACGATCACAAGTTAAGAAAAGAATTTTAAGGGAGATAATTATAGAATAAGGTCATGACGTGATATGTTTAAGTTATAAAAGAAAGATGGTCTGTAATATTTGAATAATTATAGCTTGATGCTATGAAGATAATGTACTATGAAATAGTACGAGATAACTCACGAGGAGTTATAGATGATGAGGTACGAAAAATTCGTATCGAGCAAAGAACAAGTTATAAGTAAGATAGAGTTAGGTGGGATTTCAATTGAGGACTCATGTGATGGCTGAGTTGTATAAACCTTTGTATGGGCGAGGGTTTTGTGCTTGCACTCAGTTTATCACATTGATAATCATTGGAATGTTGGTGTCGCGCTATCAATGTATATGTGGTGAAAAGATGATTCTTTTCTCATGTGTATATTTGATAGTTAAAAACTATTAAGATTAGTCAGATATTATTAATATTAGGTACGGTTCTTAAAACTAATGCATTTGGTAAGTTCGTGACTCATAATAATATGGTATGTTTTGAACCCCTAAGCGAATGGACGCCTATGGTCTGACTAGGATAAGTTCTTAAACTCATATTATTGTGGCAAGTCCTGAACTTCCAATGTGTAGTAAGTTTGATGAACTATACTGGGGGTATAGGAAGATCGTAGGTTAAGATACAAGAATACTTTGTATAAGAGCATTGGTGGTGCTAGAAATAAAAGAATTAGTCAGTAATGAGGTATTGGAGTAAAAATTAAAATTGATGGAGAAAATTAGGTATTCAAAATCTTCTAGCTTTGCTAGATTTTTGAAATTTATTGAATTTGTGCTGATGTTTGCACTTCTATTTCTCTTGAAAAAACATTGGATCAAATGATGGAACCAATGATTTTTAAAAATAATATCGGTATTCGTATATCTATGCTAATTGTTTCGGCTAGACAAAAATGAATTAAAAATATCAAAATGTATTTTTTTTTTCGTAGTCATTAAGGCATCACTAAATATGATGCTGATTTGAAAAACGAGGAAGTCATCAATGCAATTTAACCTGGTGTTGGATGTGATCATAAGATCGTCAACCCACTATGGTATAATGTAGCATGATAAAGTCATATAATGATTTGAATCCTCAACGTCTTATCGAGATAATGCGGTATCATCATCATCATCATAAAAGGATTTTTGGTTTTCTTTAAACTAAGGAAGATATGCCATATGAATTGGATAAGATTATTTTTATTGATGTCCTAATTTTTTGCTAGAAGTCTATGCTACTTTGATTGACTAGACAAATATTGAAAGATGTTTATGGAATTGAGCGTTTTTGGTCAAACTATGCCAAAAACTAAATTATTTTGGTGCGGATTCGGATGTTAAGAAGTTGAGGTGAAAAACCTATAAAAGGGACATGTTATCGAGACAATAGTTAGAATGTAACGCATATAGTCGTTCGATGATGTACTACGTTTGGGCTGAAGCGTAGAAAATACGATAAATTTGCCACCTAAAAATGCAATCACGTTTATAGTGTGTGAAATCTGGGGGGTGAAGCACTATTAAACCTAGAAAAGAATTTCATGGTCTTGCGACCACTCAGCATTATTGGAATCTTTTAAATTCCTGAGTTATTTATATCGCTTCCCAATTATTGAAAAAATTGTGGAAGATTCTTATTATTCTGATGGAGAATGTAGCGAGAAGAATAGCTCTTAGAAAGAAGTAGTTGTAGAACGCTTTAATCCAGTGAATAGAGATTAACGTAAAATCTATTTTGATAGATTAAATGAATGAAGATTAATAAATAAAATTTTAAGGAAGAAATTCTTAGAAGAAAGGGTGAATGTAATATCCTAAGTGTTTATGATAACATACCTTAGAAAAGGAAATGAATGGGTTAAAGAATATATAATATTTGATATATGACTGAATTTAATTGAAGGTTATGTAATAAAACCTAAAAGTTGTAGAATAAATGAATGAAGTATATATATATGTAAAACTTTTTGCTAAGTTAACTTGTTGAAGTTATTCAGCGATAATTGTGAGAGAGATTTTGCAAAAACCGAGTAAGGGAGGTTTCGTTGATTCCGAGGACGGAATCCTTATAAGGAGGGAAGGATGTGACATCCCAAATTTTTAAGAATTAATAAATGAGAATTTAATAAATAAAATTCTTATTTTAAGATGTTTAAAATACAGTATGTGTATATATGTGTTATATATTGTGAAATATGTGAATTGGTGTGAAGAGAAATTTAAATGTTAATTTAATATTTATTGAAGTAAATAAATATTTTAATTGAATTATTTATTGAGATTATGTGATTAATATGGAGTAATGTAATTAAGTGTATTATATTAATTAAATGATTATTTAATATTTAATTAATATGTAATGATTTTATAATATAGTTTTATTTTAATTGAGATAATGTAGTGATGTGGTAATTGTTAAATGAAGTTATAATTATCGAGTAATTATAATGTGACAATTTTATGTGATTAATTGATGTTAAACTTTTAATTAATTAAATTAATGTTAAGATTTAATTAATTAAAGGATAAAATTAAGAATATGTGTTAAAGGATCTATTAAAAGAGTTAAAAGAGTTTTTAAAAAGTTTTTTCCCAAACAAGGCCTTACTTTTGTTTTTAAATCTGTTTTATCCAAAACCTTAACTATTAAAACACGATTTTAAAATAATATGGTTTTTCCAAACAAGCCTTAGGGCTTTTAAATTTCTACTTTTGTAACTTATATATTAAATTGATAATTAGTATATGTAATTATATTGGGAGTTACATATTACATAATTATAAGTGTTATATGTATATTGTATATACACTAAGTTATGCTAGAATTCAAAACCTATGTCTAAACTAAGAACAAAGAGAAGAAGAGAGAATTAGATGAAGAAGGATGCCATTGATGGAGAAAAAGAAGAAAGGAGAAAAAAAAATCAAGAAGGCTTGCAAGAATAAAAAGGTAAGAAACTGAAAATTTATAATTTTTGTGCTTTCTTTTGTTAGATATTTATGAACCAAGCAACTTTTGTTTTGGATCTTTAAAAAAAACTCATGATTTACATGAGTATTGGTATTTTATATGCATATCAAAGTATTTTTGAAATCAAAAGTTAGATCCTAAGTGAGAAAATCAAGTTTTGTACCAAAAGGTTTAAGAAAAAGTTTTCCTTTGTATGCTATATATATTTTTATGTTAGATTCATTGGGTTCATATGGTAAATGGTTTAAAACATGTTAGCATGCTAGATACATGAGTCAAGGGCAAAACCCTTTTGGAATCAGTCAAATATATTAAGAAATGAGCAAGTTATGAATTAAATCCCAAACTACTTTAACTATTGAACACAAGCTACGGATCAGTAATTTCTGTTCATGTTTTTGGGACTAAAACAGAACCAAAATAGATGTTTGATACATGGAAACTATAGTTCGGGAAAGTACGAATCCAACGATACCTATTGGACCTAAATCCGACTTGTAGATTTCGTTTTATAAGCGTTTCCGTTAAGGACCCCAAATCTAAAAAAATGAACCAACTGTTGAAGAAAACCTTGCTGACCAGTCACTTTGGGACTGATTTCCGGGTCCTACAAAGATTGGAATTTGGTGTTTGATAACTGAAAACTGTATTTCAAGAAGATACGGATCCAACGAGTCTGATTGGGCCTCAATCGGAGTTGTGGATCTCGTTATACAAGTGTTTACGTAAAAAGACTCCAAAACTGAAAATGTTTACAAGGCATGTAATGATCAGTCGGTAGTGGCATGTTTTCAGGGTGCTATACTGGGCCCAATGGACCGTTTCTTGAACCTAAAACGTAGCTTGGGAAAGTCACGGTTCTAACGATACCAAGTGGGCCCCAAATCGGACTTGTAGATTACAAATCTACAAGTGTTTACGTGGAGGACCCCAACTTTAAATGAAATTATAGAATAAATAAAAATAAATATTAGAAATTCATAATAAATTTGTAAAAATTATTTTAAAGCATAAAAAAGGGTTTTAATAATTTGGAATATATTTCATTAATATTTTAATATTTTTAAATATTAATGATAGTTAATTTATTTAATTATTATATTAAATAAATTACTTAAAAATGATTTTAATACTTTAAAAATCATTTGAAATTATATTAAAGTGTAAGGAAATATTTTAAGTTATTTTTAATGACTTTTAATATTTTGTGATGAATTTTATTAATAAATTAATATTAATGATAATGGATTTATTTAATAAATATATTAAATAAATTATAGAAAATTAAATTAATGTTTTAAAAATCATATAAAAATGATTTAAGGGTTAGAAAAATATTTGAAGTTATAAAATATAACTTTTGATATTTTGTCATGAAAACACTAATATTTTAATATTAATAGCAATTATCGGATAATGGATTTAACTGTTTAAAAATTAAATAAATATGATTTTATGGTATGAAAAATATTTTGAAATATTATAAATATATTATAATATTATGACATGTATTTCATTAATATTTGATATGAATTAAATATTAATGATAATGGAATTAAGTATTATTTAATTCATATTAATATGATATTAATGATTGAAAAATCATGATAAATGATAATAATTATCTGAAAATTATTATAAGTCATTGAAAAATATTTTGACTGAAAATGAAATTATCTAAGGTTTTGTAAAGCATTTAGGCAAAGTCTTATAGAAATTAGACTCGTGAATTATTCGACTAGACCGTCGGGATGTCAAAAATTATACCAAATTCAACTCAGACTGAAATAGTTTGAATTGATACCGAATTTTAGGTATTTTATAGACTGATAGGATTATGTGGTAATTTGTTAAGTTATATTATAATTATATTAAACAGTACTTTACTGTGATGATATTATTCTAATATTTGGATATCAGTATTATCTATATTAGGTCTTCAAACAAAGCGATATAGGTTGCGTAACGGTAATCAATGGTACAGGCAAGTTCTCTAACTCAACCTCGAGTTGATATTTTGAAATATGATTGGGGTTAATCATTACTGATTATACCATGTCTATGAATTATTGATTCGCACTCTGTGCACATTGCATGTATTCATCTAGTATGAAAGGTTGATCACCTTCATTACCATTTGGTCTAGTTGATTTATTCATGTTCATTATTCGTTCAACTATGAAAATTTATTCATGCTCTTTCATAATGTTTATACTGTAGAAAGTTAGCCAGCTTATTGTTCAATTCTTTCAATCATGATATATCCTTAATTGAACTTATACTTGTTGGGAAAAATTGTTGCTCACCCTTGCTATATCATGATAAACATTACAAATTAGGACGAATCGTCGAGATCTGAGGAAAAATCAAAGACATATCGACTTTGGATTATATATGCGATTAAATTTATAACGGTAATGTATGATAATAACTTTGTATGTCAGATAGGATATTGATTTAGGTATTATGTGAAGGTTCTCGACCTTTGGCATAGTGTGTAATGTTTAATATATAAACAGTTTATGTTTATATCTTCCGATATAGACATAAAAATAGTACACCGAATTCGTGGTGATTTGGGACCCGAATTTGGGGGTATAACAGTTGGTATCAAAGCTGATAGCTTATACACCTTAGGTAAGAGTACCTTAGGCTATGACCTTAGGTTAAATGAATAAGAAATTAAGTTTAAGTTACATATAATGAAAAGGTGATTCTTTTCACATACGTAGATGTATAGGATGAGTTTAGTCCTAGAAATGTTATAAGAAGAATATTAGAATGGCGAGGGATAAAACTCGAATAAAATATTGAGTAACGTGAATTATATTAAATTCTTAAAGGAAGAGTTAATAAATAAACAAGAAGATTCAAAAAAGAAGCTTGAATAGATATGTAGATAAGAATCAGGAGTTGCCTACCTCCAATAGCCAAGATAATGAATAATGATGAATAGACAAAGTCTGTATGATTAAATGTATAAATGAAATCGTAAATGATGAAAAAAGGAAAGAAAGAGGATCGTAAAACAAAACGATCACAAGTTAAGAAAAGAATTTTAAGGGAGATAATTATAGAATAAAGATCAAGCGGCGTGATATGTTTAAGTTATAAAAAGAAAAGATGGTCCACGTAATATTTGAATAATTATAGCTTGATGCTATGAAGATAATGTACTATGAAATAATGCGAGATAACTCACGAGGAGTTATAGATGATGAGGTACGAAAAATTCGTATCGAGCAAAGAACAAGTTATAAGTAAGATAGAGTTAGGTGGGATTTCAATTGAGGACTCATGTGATGGCTGAGTTGTATAAACCTTTGTATGGGCGAGGGTTTTGTGGTTGCACTCAGTTTATCACATTGATAATCATTGGAATGTTGGTGTCGCGCTATCAATGTATATGTGGTGAAAAGATGATTCTTTTCTCATGTGTATATTTGATAGTTAAAAACTATTAAGATTAGTCAGATATTATTGAGATTAGGTACGGTTCTTAAAACTAATGCATATGGTAAGTTCGTGACTCATAATAATATGGTATGTTTTGAACCCCTAAGCGAATGGACGTCTATGGTCTGACTAGGATAAGTTCTTAAACTCATATTATTGTGGCAAGTCCTGAACTTCCAATGTGTAGTAAGTTTGATGAACTATATTGGGGGTATAGAAATATCGTAGGTTAAGATACAAGAATACTTAGTATAAGAGCATTGGTGGTGCTAGAAATAAAAGATGTAGTCAGTAATGAGGTATTGGAGTAAAAATTAAAATTGATGGAGAAAATTAGGTATTCAAAATCTTCTAGCTTTGCTAGATTTTTGAAATTTATTGAATTTGTGCTGATGTTTTCACTTCTATTTCTCTTGAAAAAACATTGGATCAAATGATGGAACCAATGAGTTTTAAAAATAATATTAGAATTCGTATATCTATGCTAATTGTTTCAGCTAGACAAAAATGAATTAAAAATATCAAAATGTATTTTTTTTTTCCGTAGTCATTAAGGCATCACTAAATATGATGCTGATTTGAAAAACGAGGAAGTCATCAATGCAATTTAACATGGTGTTGGATGTGATCATAAGATCGTCAACCCACTATGGTATAATGTAGCATGATAAAGTCATATAATGACGAAATTCTCAACGTACTATCGAGATAGTACGGTATCATGTCATCATAAAAGGATTTTTGGTTTTCTTTAAACTAAGGAAGATATGCCATATGAATTGGATAAGATTATTTTTATTGATGTCCAAATTTTGCTAGAAGTCTATGTTACTTGATTCAGCTAGACAAATATTGAAATATGTTTATGGAATTCGAGCATTTTTGGTCAACCTATGACAAACTAAATTGTTTTGGTGCGGATTCAGATGTTAAGAAGCTGAGGTGAAAAACCCTATAAAAGGGAACATGTTATCAGAGACAGTAGTTTTGAATGTAACGCATATAGTCGTTACGATGTATTACGTTTGGGCCCGACGTAGGGGTACGATAGGCTGGCCACCTAGAGTACCGATGTGGTTTATAGTGTGAAGTACCGGGGGTGAAGCACTATTAAACCTAGAAAGAAGTTCATGGTCTTGCGACCACTCAGCATTATTGGAATCTTTTAAATTCCTGAGTTATTTATATCGCTTCCCAATTATTGAAAAAATTGTGGAAGATTCTTATTATTCTGATGGAGAATGTAGCGAGAAGAATAGCTCTTAGAAAGAAGTAGTTGTAGAACGCTTTAATCCAGTGAATAGAGATTAACGTAAAATCTATTTTGATAGATTAAATGAATGAAGATTAATAAATAAAATTTTGAGGAAGAAATTCTTAGAAGAAAGGGTGAATGTAATATCCTTAGTGTTTATGATAACGTACCTTAGAAAATGAAATGAATGGATTAAAGAATATATAATATTTGATATATGACTGAATTTAATTGAAGGTTATGTAATAAAACCTAAAAGTTGTAGAATAAATGAATGAAGTATATATATATGTAAAACTTTTTTCTAAGTTAACTTGTTGAAGTTATTCAACGATAATTGTGAGAGAGATTTTGCAAAAACTGAGTAAGGGAGGTTTCGTTGATTCCGAGGACGTAATCCTTATAAGGAGGGAAGGATGTGACATCCCAGATTTTTAAGAATTAATAAATGAGAATTTAATAAATAAAATTCTTATTTTAAGATGTTTAAGTACGAGTATGTGTATATGTGTTATATATT
This sequence comes from Panax quinquefolius, assembly GCA_020205615.1. NCBI lineage: Eukaryota > Viridiplantae > Streptophyta > Magnoliopsida > Apiales > Araliaceae > Panax > Panax quinquefolius. The sequence goes on from CM035155.1 coordinate 93,235,956, forward strand.
GTGAAATATGTGAATTGGTGTGAAGACAATTTAAATGTTAATTTAATATTTATTGAAGTAAATAAATATTTTAATTGAATAATTTATTGAGATTGTGTGATTAATATGGAGTAATGTAATTAAGTGTATTATATTAATTAAATGATTATTTAATATTTAATTAATATGTAAAGATTTTATAATATAGTTTTATTTTAATTGAGATAATGTAGTGATGTGGTAATTGTTAAATGAAGTTATAATTATCGAGTAATTATAATGTGACAATTTTATGTGATTAATTGATGTTACACTTTTAATTAATTAAATTAATGTTAAGATTTAATTAATTAAAGGATAAAATTAAGAATATGTGTTAAAGGATCTATTAAAAGAGTTAAAAGAGTTTTTAAAAAAGTTTTCCCAAACAAGGCCTTACTTTTGTTTTAAATCTGTTTTATCCAAATAAAACCTTAACTATTAAAACCTGATTTTAAAATAATATAATTTTTCCAAACAAGCCTTAGGGCTTTTAAATTTCTACTTTTGTAACTTATGTATTAAATTGATAATTAGTATATGTAATTATATTGGGAGTTACATATTCTATAATTATAAGTGTTATATGTATATTGTATATACACTAAGTTATGCTAGAATTCAAAAACTATGTCTAAACTAAGAACAAAGAGAAGAAGAGAGAATTAGAGGAAGAAGGATGCCATTGATGGAGAAAAAGAAGAAAGGAGAAAAAAAAATCAAGAAGGCTTGCAAGAATAAAAAGGTAAGAAACTGAAAATTTATAATTTTTGTGCTTTCTTTTGTTAGATCTTTATGAACCAAGCAACTTTTGTTTTGGATCTTTAAAAAAAACTCATGATTTACATGAGTATTGGTATTTTATATGCATATCAAAGTAGTTTTGAAATCAAAAGTTAGATCCAAAGTGAGAAAATCAAGTTTTGTACCAAAAGGTTTAAGAAAAAGTTTTCCTTTGTATGCTATATATATTTTTATGTTAGATTCATTGAGTTCATGTGGTAAATGGTTTAAAACATGTTAGCATGCTAGATACATGAGTTAAAGGCAAAACCCCTTTGGAATCACTCAAATATGTTAAGAAATGAGCAAGTTATGAATTAAATCCCAAACTACCTTAACTGTTGAACACAAGCTACTGATCAGTCATTATTGTCCATTTTTCTAGGACCAAAACAGAACCAAAATAGATGTTTGATACATGGAAACTATAGTTCGGAAAAGTACGAATCCAACGATACCTATTGGACCTAAATCCGACTTGTAGATTTCGTTTTATAAGCGTTTCCGTTAAAGACCCTAAATATAAAAAATGAACCAACTGTTGAAGAAAACCTTGTCGACCAGTCACTTTGGGACTGATTTTCGGGATGTAGACAGATTGGAATTTGGTGTTTGATAACTGAAAACTGTAGTTCAAGAAGATACAGATCCAAAGAGTCTGATTGGGCCTCAATCGGAGTTGTGGATTTCGTTATACAACTGTTTCTGTAAAAGACTCGAAAACTGAAAATGTTTACAAGGCATGTAATGGTCAGTCGGTAGTGGCATATTTTCAGGGTACTATACTGGCCCAAATGGACCGTTTCTTGAGCCTAAAACGTAGCTCGGGAAGTCATGGTTCTAACGATACCAAGTGGGCCCAAATCGGACTTGTAGATTACCGTCTACAAGTGTTTCTGGGGAGGACCCCAACTTTAAACGAAAATTATAAAATAAATAGAAAATAAATAATAACAGATCTAATATAGAATTAGATTGAGAAGAAGGGTAAGATTCATTTGGAACCATGTATGCTCATTCGTGACCTAATGTGTATGCTATGTGATCATGTATTGTAGAGACTTTAAAGACTCAAATAGAAAGTAATTGTACCATAACAGACGCTGAAGGCAAGTATTCTAACCCTTGTTTCAGTTCAATCTGGACAAGCTTTGTGGTTCATGTATTCTTACGCATGAATTATTTTATGATGAAGTCAAAGCCAATTCTTTTGGCTAGACTTATGATATGTTGGATTTTTTACAATTATCAATGTATGGTCAATGTATTACCAAGTTATATTAGTGTGGTTTTCAAATAAAGAATGAGTATGCTAAAATGTTTTGTCGTCAAACGATAGACACGTGAGGTTGCCACAACTTAAACGTACATACGTTTAGTGAATACAGTGTTGATCAACATAGAGTACTATAAACTGATCACCTAGACGTGCTCGTAAAAAATGTCAGACTTACTGACTTAGTGCCGGGATGTACTTTTCAAATAAAGTATGAAATGCTCAAGGTCTTGGACCGGAATTTATGTTTTACTGAATATTGTTATTGTAAAACGTTTTAAAGAAAAGAGAAGTGCTATTTTGAATTATCGATAGTACTTCATAACTATTGTTCAATTATTGAAGATATGAGATTTGTATGAGTCAAGCATATTGTTAATTATAATTGTTGTACTTACCGAGCCAGTTGTGCTCACTCTTGCTTGAACCATATAAACGCAGCTAAGATCAAACGGACTAAAGGCTCCGACAAGGATAAGGGCAAGGCGAAGATGAACCCGTAGAATACTTATGTAATAGTATAGGTTTAATGTTGTAATATATTTGATATTATGACAAGAACAAATGTAATGGTTATAAAGAATCTAGGGAATGATAATATTATTTTGAATATATAAAAGACATATTCGTTCCTTTGAATATATAAAAGACATATTCGTTCGTTTGAGGCTTTTCAATTGAATGTATGTGTCAATTGTTGTACCGTGTAACACCATCTGTCGAGTTGGAAGATACCCAGATTTGGGGGCGTCACATTATATACGACATACCATTATTCATACATACTCGTATAATACTTCGTATTATTCTAGTATTCATTACCTTGTATAATACCTACGTATTATACGATCATCGCTTTAACTGATTTACGCTTTACTTCTCTTAACGTTCTCAAATTAAGTCCGCAGGCGAAAAACTACGTTTGCCATACGTGAATTATTATTACATAATCCATCTCACCTCGATATTCTATCGTTACGTATTTCTCAGAAGTTCAAAAATAATTCCCGAGCAGAAATTAGTGAATAATGTTTTTACATAAATTTTTCGAAAAACTTTTATTTTCGTCTTGAAAATTCAAACACTTTAAATTCTACCACATACCCAGAATCCTAACCACATCCGCACAATCTAGGTCATAGAATGACCTTCAATTATCTTACTCACATAATTAGTCAATTAAATTCATTTAATCAACATAATCAAATAAAAATTTAATTCTCATAAAAATCTAATTTTCTCGGGCGTTACATTCTTCCCCCCTTATAAGGATTCTATCCCCAGAATCTCGCTATAACACATAAACAAATGAGGAAAATTTTACCATCATTTTAATCTCGGGTTCGCACGTTGCTTCTTCGGCATTGTGGTTCCTCCAACTTACCTTCACTGAAGGTATTATCTTATTTCTCAAGACTTGTCCCTTTCTATCAATATTCTGAATTGGAAGTTAAGCACTTACTAACACATTACGCATATCTCTCTTTTCATATTTGGCCAACCGAAGTTTCTTTGAATGTCTTAATACATCTCGGTACTACCTGGATGTATCGAGCACCTCGAACTATGGCTTTACTCACTATTTTTCTTTTAACTTTAAAATTATTTGGAACTCAAATTCCTCCTTCAAAACAATATTATACTTGTGTCTTCTCTTCATCCTTCATCCTTTTTTTGTCATTCGCTTGCATTCCTCGTTACCTAGTTGTACTTCCTTAGCTCATTCCATTTTCGTGGATTGAGTCTACATTGTGAATAACATTTCTACCACTTCATTCCGTAATTTAACTTTTAACTCCGTTCTTTCCATCTCTGTTATTAACCCATTCTGAGTCATTAACATCGATAGCTTTTTCATATCCTTCCTACTTAATGCGTCGGTGATGAGTGAGTTTTATACTCATAATTGAGTGCGTTTGAGCTTAATATTTTGGTTGATTTTAAGTATTTGTGTCTATTCATGCATTTTTTTATGTTGTTTTGTAGGAATTGCGACAAAAAGTTACTTGGATCGATGTTTGGGGTGGCTAGATTCGTGTTTTCGGCTTGCCATTTACACAGCAGTCACTTCAGAGCCAATTTTAGTATTTCTCATCACCTTATTTCGAAACACTCAAAGAATGAAAGTTGTAGATCTACATCTCCTCTTTCCAGAACATCTTGAATCATCAAAATCGGAGTTCGGACGAAAATGTTATGGCCATTTTCCCAAAGGACATCGGAGTAGAAAATGTTAGAAAATGGGGCCAGCGCCGGGGCGCCCAAACCAAGGCTAATTGGAGCGCCGGGGCACTGGGGTGCAGTCTTGCAGCGCCGTGCCCAACGCTGAGGCCCTGGGGAAGGTCCTGGCAAGGCTTGAACGCATTTTGGGGCGAATATTGACAACTTTTTGACTCCAAATTGGATTGGGTTTGTTCCTAAGCTAAAAATTAGACTTATAACCTATAAATACATGATGTGAGGCATAAAATAAAGGGGGGGAATACATAGATTAGACTAGATAAAAAATTCCATTAGATTAGAATATAAACCCTAGTTCTTAATTAGCCATTGGAGATTGAAGCAAATTGAAGAACACTTTGGAGATCGAAGCGAAGCAAGAGCAAGAGGGAGCATCAGTTCTTCGACACAAGATTCTATTATCTTCTCTTATCATACTTTTATCTTTTAATGTCTATTCAGTTGTGGATTCTTTGTTTTAATTTATTAATTATGAACTAACTCTTTACTTAAGATTCAAATTGAACTTTTTATGTCTATAAATTAGTTATTCAATTTATTCCAATTATTTGTGTCAAAGTGAATGGTTTATCTTGTCTTGTGCTTATTGATTAATTATCTGATCATTAATTACCTTATTACTCTAGAAGGAATTGAAAGAGGAATTTTAGGGTTAGAACTGGGCATGATAACATGTGACTTAGTTATTTGCAAAGTGAATAATTAGGTTTGTGAATTGAATGGAAATATCTATACACCGCATGTAACACATAAGGAATTGGGATTGAAAAGAGTTTAATTCAATTGTTTTGCATAGAGATATAGCAAGTTTAATCTGGATTAAATAGAAGGCAATTGATCACTTGGAAAAGGACTTTTGGCATTTGAGAATTCATGTTAACAATTCAGTAGGCATAATAATTGAGATAGTTGGATAATTAGTTTATAATTCATAATTGAGGATATTAGAGTCTTAACCTTTATTTATTTAAATTCATTTATAAAGCAATTCAGTTTAATTAGTTAATTTAGTTTTCTTAGTTAGAAAAATCATAATTTGCAATTGTTTAAATAAAATTGATTTGGTTAAGAGTTAGTATTTGGTAATTTTTATTAAATAATTCCTCGTGGGAACGATACTCTACTTTTCACTTTATTACTTGTTGACCGTGTATACTTGCACGTATTCATTGATTGCGAAATCGACCAACAAGTTTTTTGCGCCATTGCCGGGGAATTAATTGAATAATTTTTTACCAATAATAATTTCAATCAAATTAGTTTTAATTTAAATATTTTTATTTTTATTTTTCATCCTCTTCCTATATTTTCTCTTTTCAGGTACCATGGATGACTTTGCGTATCAATGGCCATACACGAACATGACTCAACCAAGGGAAACATGGATTGATGGACTTAATACATTTTCTGCATTGTCAGCACAGATTGAGACACTTTCGAGGAGTTTAGAAGCTTTTGAAGCTCAACGTCGTCAAAGTGTGGCGGTTACTTGTGATTATTGTGCTGGAAATCATGAGTCATCAATGCGCCATCAGTTTCGAGCCGGTACAGTATAGTGGTGATTACCCCAACAATTATGTCTATCCCAATAACTATCATCAGGATTGGGGGTATCACACGGATTTTTCATGGAGTAACAATCAAGTTCAAGCGCCAAGAAAACAAAATACATCCGAATTTCAAAATCAGACACAACAACCAGATCGGAAATCAAGTTTTGAAGAAGCCTTGGATAGATTTATTAAAGCTTCTAAAAAAAAGAACGAGGAAAATGAAAAAAAATTTAATCAAATAGAGCTGAATATGCAAAGCCAAGGTGCGTCGATCAAGAATCTGGAAAATTAATTGGGGCAAATAGCACATGCGTTGAACAACCGTGCTCAATACACTTGGCCCTATGACATGGATTCCGAGACTGATGGAGAGCCTGAACAAAATCTGCAACTAGATAAGTCACAAGATGTTGAAAGAGAGGAAACAATTGGGAATCAAGAAAAGGAGATCGACGAAGATTTAACTGTAAGATTCAACGAAGATGAACCGATTTCATTAGTATCCCATGTGCCTCCTCCATCAAAGTTCAATAATCCGGTCAGTTTTGCAAAACCATGCCTAATTGGCAGTGATCATGTCATCGCCAAAGCTCTTTGTGACATAAGAGCTAGTACAGTTGTGGAGTCATGGTGGGATGAAAAGGAGAAGATAGAGGAAGATTCCATTATATTTATTAAGCTTCAATGCCCCAATCTGATCATAGACATAATGAAGAAAACACCTAGTTGTTGGACATTCTTAATAGGGAACCTTTCTCCAAAGAGCATGCTAGGTGACTTCAATTCAAGGGTTTTTGCTAATGCAAACCTCCCAAAAGAGACATTGCTACTGATGGATGGAGGGTTCCCCAATTTTCGTTGGGGAATTGGATAGAGAATTGAAGAAGTCAGGCTGAGACTATAAAACAAGCGCTTATTGGGAGGCAACCCAAGTTTAATTTTTATTTTTAGTTTTTATTAGGTTTTATATTAGCAGTTCCGAATTTGCACTTATTTAGAATTTAATAAAATTGTTTCTATCATGGTTTACAGGTTATTCAAGTCAAATTCAAGTGTGGTGCCCAATTTGTTCCATGTGCTTAGCTTATTCTCCAAACTTAGTGGACAAGGAGGAAGATTGCTATATTTTTAGGGAAGTCCTCTGCTTTACTTTTTAATATTTCAGTTATTGAGGACAATGTTTAGTTTAAGTTTGGGGGCACTTTAGTGTCGTATTGCATATAGTTAGTTATCTGCATAGTAGTTCATTTTTTTATGTCTTAGCATTGTGTTTTTTTTAGGTTACATATAATACATGGTAGTTATTTGCATATTCATATATGTGTTGCATTGGTATGTGTTCATGTAGTATAATTGCATTTTTTTTGCATGAATCTGTGTGATCGGTTGGTGTGGTCTTAGCTCGGCCTGTGATAAGATTGGTATTAATTGTTAACTTGAACAATGTTGATAATTGATGATGAGTTCTAATTTTAATCATGATGATAATCTGAGCCTATCTTAAACTTATGTAACCGGTTAGCACTTAAAGTTTAACTATTTTAATCCACTTGGTTCAAGGGTTTCATAATTTGTTTCTGAGGGAAAATCTTGGTTAAAATTTAAGGAAAGTAGTGAACTGGCAGTAAAGGTTGGAATGACATAAAAGCTTGAGTTTGGGGGAATCTATGGGATATATATATATTACAAAAAAATTAAAATGAAGAAATGATGAAAAGAAAAAAAAAATATAGAAAATCCAGAAAAAGAAAAAAAAGAATAAACACTGTGGCATGCTTGTCTAGTTTTGTGGCCTTTGTTACTTTAGTAAGTAAGCCCGAGGGGGTTGTCTTTACACCTAGCGCCCTAAGGTTTTAATGGCTTGGGAGTCGTTGGTCGAAAGCTCGTTAAGGTAGCACTAAAAAGCCTAAGGGAATAGGACATTGCACAACCATGAGAAAAAAAATGAATAAAACACGAGAAAGAGCAAAAATGCCCTCGTGGTTGAATAAAAGTATAAATAAATCTTGTATTTGCCCTGAGACTTTGTAATTGCTTAGTTTTAACCGGAGTTGTCATGTTCACAAAAGTAATTGAATTGGAACTAAAATTTTCCTTCTAAGAAGTTTGTTATGTGATTATCTTGAACTGTGGTTGGTTAGAATGGTTAACAAGCACACACGCACAACATGGGTGATGACAGGTTTGGATTGACCAATTGGTTTGAGTTATGGATTTTGACTTGATTGGATATATTGTTTGAGTATCATTGGTATCTTTGAGGGCCTGTTGCTATATATCATACTGATTTATTACTGGATTCGTAGGTATATTAGGAAGTAGATCATGCATATGCATTTATGTAGTTGAGTTTATTTGTTTATTTTTAGTTCTTTTGTGTTTTTGCTTGAGAACAAGCAAAGGTTTAAGTTTGGGGGTATTTGATGAGTGAGTTTTATACTCATAACTGAGTGCATTTGAGCTTAATCTTTTGGTTGATTTTAAGTATTTGTGTCTATTCATGCATATTTTATGTTGTTTTATAGGAATTGGGACAAGAGTTACTTGGATCGACGTTTGGCGTGGCCAGATTCGCGTTTTCGGCTTGCCATTTACACAACAGTTACTTCAGAGCCAATTTGAGTATTGCTTCAGACCTTATTTTGAAACACTCAAAGAATGAAAGTTGTAGATCTGTGTCTCCTCTTTCCAGAACATCTTGAATCATTGAAATCGGAGTTCGGACAAAGTAGTTATGGCCATTTTCCCAAAGGACGTCAGAGTAGAAAATGTCAGAAAATGGGGCCAGCGCCGGGGCGCCCAAACCAAGGCTAATTGGGCCAGCCAGGAAGCTGGGTTTCTGCGATCTTCTTGTTGGCCGTGCCCAGAATAATGGAGACATTGGGGATGGTCCTGGCAAGGCTTGGACGCGTTTTAGGGCGAATTTTGACATCTTTTTTACTGTAAATTTGATTGGGTTTGTTACTAAGCTAAAAATTGGACTTGTAACCTATAAATACATGATGTAAGGCATAAAATAAAGGGGGGAATACATAGATTAGACTAAATAAAATGCTCCATTAGATTAGAATATAAACCCTAGTTCTTAATTAGCCATTGGAGATTGAAGCAAATTGAAGAACACTGGAGATCAAGAGCAAGAGCAAGAGGGGAGCATTAGATTTGCTGACAACAGATTTTATTCTCTTCTCTTATCATACTTTTATCTTTTAATATCTATTCAGTTGTGGATTCTTGGTTTTAATTCATTAATTATGAACTAAATTTTTAATTAAGATTCCAATTGAACTTTTATGTCTATAAATTAGTTATTCAATTTATTCCAATTATTTATGTCAAAGTGAATAGTGTATCTTATCTTGTGCTTATTAATTAATTATCTGATCAGTAATTATCTTGTTACTCTAGAAGGAATTTAAAGAGGAATTCTAGGGTTAGAACTGGGCATGATAACATGTGACTTAGTTATTTGCAAGGTGAATAATTAGGTTTGTGAATTAAATGGAAATATCTCACCGCATGTAACACATAAGGAATTGGGATTGAAAAGATTTTAATTCAATTGTTTTGCATAGAGATAAAGCAAGATTAATCTGGATTAAATGGAAGGTAATTGATCACTTGTAAAAGGACTTTTGGCATTTGAGAATTCCTGTTAACAATTCAGTAGGCATAATAATTGAGATAGTTAGATAATTGGTTTATAGTTCATAATTGGGGATATTGGAGTCTTAACCTTTATTTATTTAAATTCATTTATAAAGCAATTCAGTTTAATTAGTTAATTTAGTTTTCTTAGTTAGAAAAATCATAATTTGCAATTGTTTAAACAAAATTGATTTGGTTAAGAGTTAGTATTTGGTAATTTTTATTAAATAATTCCTCGTAGGAACGATACTCTACTTTTCACTTTATTACTTGTTGACCATGTATACTTGCACGTATTCATTGATTGCGAAATCGACCAACAGTCGGCTACTACTTTTTCCTTCCTTGTATGATATAAGATATCATAGTCGTGATCCTTTTTCCATTCTAATCACCTTCTCTATCTCATATTCAACTTCTTCTGTGTGAAGATATATTTCAGACTATTATAGTCCGTGTATATCTCACACTTATCCCCGTATAAATACTATCTTTAGATTTTTAATTCAAAAACAACAGCTGCAATACTAGATCATATGTAGGATAAACCCTCTCATAATCCTTTAGCAGGCATGATGCATACGCAATGACCTTGCCATACTACATGAGTACGCAATCTCGTCCTATATGTGAAGCATCGCTATAAATTACAAAGTTCTCCGTATCATCTTATAAAGATAATACAGATGCCTCACTTGACCTTCCTTTTTAGTTCTTGAAAACCATTTTTCTCACTTCTCATTCCCATCATACTTATCAATAAGTAATCTGTAAATTTTTTTAAGCTAAAGTTCACACTTAGTGAATTCCGTATCCAACTTCTCCCTCCGTAGTGTTTCCCACACTATCTTCAAATATTTAGTGTGATCTTCTAGCGTCTTAAAATAGACTAGAATATCACCAATGATCATTGTGACAAACTTACCGAAATATTATTTGAACACTCTGTGGCGCTAATGGTACTTTCAACCATAACCAGAAACTCGTAATAACCATAACGAGTTCTGAACGTTGTCTTAGGTACATCCTTCTTCCTTACTTTCAACTTAAAATACCCCGTACACAACTCTATCTAAAAAAATAATTTTCCCCTTTCAACTGATCAAATAGATCATCGATCATGGGCAATGGGTATTTATTCTTAACCGCTAACTTACTCCACTCACGATAGTTGATACGCAAACGTAACGACTCATGCTCTTCCTTAACATCCTTATAGCTTGCGTCATGGTTAGACAACAAGAGCATCCCGGTGAGTTATTACCGTACAATACTACCTTGGGTTTTCTTAAAAAAACCAAACATTCATACTTTTCCTCTAACAATCAATTAAAGTTCTATGGTTAATTAACCCATTCATACTGAGAATTACTTCAAATTCTCTCAACCTTATCGGTACTTATCTACCGATACTTTATTAATTTTATTATCCATGAAACAATTCCCATGAATATATTCAACGAGAGTTATTTCCTCATTCTCTACCTTAACGTTTAAAGGTATTTATAATCCTTTCGGGAATGAACTTAATCACTTAACAAATTCACATGCTATAAAAGAAAAGTAGGAGTCCAATCAAACAGCACATAAGCATTCATTATATTAACTGGAATGATACTTGTTACTACATCCGCTGATGCAACCGCATCTTGGTCCATCATATTAAAAGTACGGGCCATAGGTCTACCCGACGATGGTGGTCCAGTAATGGCTAACTTACCATTATTAGCACCCTTACTTTCCTCCGACCCCTTATTTGGGCAATTTCTTGCCATGTGGTCCATCGACCCACAAACAAAACCACTATGGTTTTTTCTTAGGGTTAGGACAATTGGGTGATATATGACCCTTCTATCCACAGTTATAACAAAGTGATTTCCCCTTCAGACAGACTCCCAGATGAGTCTTTCCACATGTCTTACATGCTTCGATCCTGCGCTTAGGATCCCCTTGTCCCACTCTAGTATTCTCGGAGTTCAAATTCTTCCTTTTTGGCATACTGCCACTACCATTGGCACTCTCTGCCTTGGTTCCTCCCTCTTTGTGACACCCCCAAATTCGTGTATCTTCTAACCCAACAGATGGTGCTACACGGAACTCATAATTATATATTCGTTCTATTGAAACAACATCAAAATGTGTGTATCAACGACATTCTTATTACATTAATAATAATAAATCTTGTTCCTAGATTCTGAAACCGTTACATTCTTTGTTCGCCGTAATATAATTCATACAATCATACTAGTTTATTACAAAATAAACTAACATTCATCTTCGCCTTGCCTTTGTCTCTATTGGAATCCTCGGTTCGCTCAACCTTAGCTGCAATCATATGATTCAAGTGAGAAGTGAGCATAACTAGCTCAGCAAGTCTAACAATATATTATATAAATACCACTTCGAGAATCATATGATTATTCTTTAATAACTGAACAAGTAGTTACAAAGTACTATGAAACATTGAATAGCACTTCTCATCTCAAAAAATAATTTCGAAGTACATATAGTAGCTTAGAAATTCTGAGCAGGTTCATAGACCATGAACATTCTCTTTAGCTTTTATTCATGAAAAGGACAATCCGGTACTAAGACCATAAGTCCGATATTTCTTACGAGCACTTCTAGGTGACCAGCCTATAATACTTTATGTTGATCAACACTAAAACGCCCCGAAATCCGGTCTATCTTCACACCCGAATTCTGTATGTTATGAGTACATCATTCCAACATACATCATTATATACTGAAATATAACAACATACATTCTTAATTCCCAAGTTCTAATACCTTATAACCTTTTTCATTACAAATCACTAATACAAAGTACTAAATTGACAACACTTAAACCACAACGTTTTTTATAAAAATGTTGTGGTATTTTTTTCACAACGTTTTTAAAAAAAACGTTGTAGATATATATGCAAAAATGTTATCTATTTAAAAGGGTATTTTTTTGATTTTAACTAGATAACATTTTTTAAAAAAAATGTTGTCTGTCAAACTAAACACGGAGCTCAAGTGAACACTTAAAATTAAAATTAAAATTAAAAGAGATATACTCTTTTTATCTCCGCTGTGCTCGTCAGTTTGGTCTCTATATGTGCTCAACACTTTCATTCTAGAGTTTCAGTTTCCTTCTCTCCCTCTCCTCGTTCCTCCTCTTTTAGTTTTCTTTCTCTCTATTTGATCTTTGGTTGTTGTCTCCTCTGGAACTCTCGAAACGCCGCTCCTTCCCCGATTCCGACCTCCGCTTTGCTTCCCCGCTCCTTCCCCGATTTTGACCTCCGCTCCTTCCCTGATTCCGACCTCTGTTCCTTCCCCGATTCCGACCTCCGCTTCGCTCGTGACGATGACATTGTCAAGATCGTTGGGGTACCTTTCTCATCATTTCTAGGGTTTCTTATTACTACTTATTTCCCCGTTTTTTGTTTGTTTCTATATCATTGAAAACCCATTATAATGCTAAAAGGGCAAATTTTTAACTTAAACTCCTTCTTTCATTTTCAAGTAATTTTGCTACATCCCGGTCGGTATTATCGATTTTGTTCTCCAATTTGGGTATGTATTTATCGTTGAATTGGGGGTTGTGTGCTTATCTCCCTCTTATTTAGGTAATTTTGAAAAGCTCCACTGCTTCTAGGTATTACCATTTTTTTTTCAATTTCTAACTTTGGGTATGTTTATCGTTGAATTGTGGTTTCCTCTTCTCTTCTCTTCATTCTCAGGTGATTCTATAAAGTTACAGTGCCTCTAGGTATTAACGATGTTATTCTCCGATTTGGGACTTTGGGTGTGTTTATATTTTGGCAGGTTTCTTTATATGATATATTCATTTGTTTTTTTTATTTTGATTTTGCTTTTGATTTTTACATAGACAATAGTATGATTTGTTTGTTTTTGAACATGATTTAATGTTTAGATTTGACATAATGATCAATTGCATTGTATCTGATCAACTATTTTTCATAACCAGTAATGATAACTTAGATTTTTATTTATCACAATAAGCAATAAAGTTATAAACTTTCAATCGACTTCATCTTGACTTACTATAAAACCTATTTTGCATTTATTTTTATTCAAAATGTAAAGTAGCTTTTGCTTCTTTGAGCATAAACTTTTTTTTTTTGTGGATTCACGACCTTATTGTATGTTTTGTGGGTTGATGAAGTAGCTGAGTATTTTTAATATTGGAACCAAATGTTACCCCAATTTTAGGAAATAAGTTATATTTCTTTGCTTCTTTTGTAAAGTGAGAAAATAAGTTAAAGATTTTGCGAACTGCTTGTTATGGCTTACATTAATTTACTTCTGTGGCTATGTTTAACAGGAATTTTACATTTGCAAATATAAGATTCACTCATCATGAAACTTGAGGATGCTCTATGCTCTTCAAAACTTGTCAAGGAATTGGTTTGTTCATAGGGCATTACCTTTTGAATTGAGCAACTTTAGCAACAATGGGAAACATACACCCTAGGTTTGTAAAGAGATTTTTCTACTCAGTTTAGTTTTCACGATAGTTAGTGAAAGTTTTGTAAGTTGGGTTCTAGTTTATAAAGGATACTAATATTTGGCATACCAGCTTCATATGTTTTCTTTTTCGCAGTGGTCTGTTAAAAAAATCAAACGATAGTGTAAGACTTGTTTTTACGACCATTATGGGCATGGTGTTTGGCTATTTTATTGGTATATCATTTCCATCTGTTTCCCTTACCAAGGTATGTATACCATTTTATGGATAAATCTATCTTAAAAATCAGACCTGTAATCCATTTTATTAAATTTTAAATCTTGCAGATTAACTTACCTTCAAGCCTTATGCCTCACTATGTAATCCCTTCTGATGATCATCTTAAACCTGCTAACCGTACTTTTCCAGAAAATCTTGGTTCGAGTAATACCCCTAAGACACCAAAGGTACTTTTATCTTTCTATGTAGGGCTATATTTTGCCAACTAATTTTGTTGAAAGTCTATTTTACCAAGGCATTAATTATATCCTTTGATTAACATATGTCACCTACACATGATGACAGGACAGTGCTATTTAGGTGTGTTGCATATTGGTTTTATCGAAGTCTAATTTAACAGAACACTTATTTCTTCCCACTTCTATATGTTCTTTTGAAAGAGCATATTGCAGATGATGTTGATTATAAGGTAACGGTTATAGTCAAAGCTTGTTTATGGATATGAACTACAAAATGTAGATATTTGAACAAAGGGAAAGAGAATAATTCGGTGGTTGCCATGATATTGTATTTTTCATTTTAATGAAGTACCATCTTACAGTAGCCTTTTTATTTTTTGGAATATTTTGCATTAGCTTATGATTTTATGTGGTTTCCTCCAATTTGTTTACTTTTCATAGTTTGTAGTTGTTCTTGAATATTCAGATTCTAATTATGTTTTTATTTTCATTTATGCCAATCATTTAGTTGTTTAAACTTCACAAGAGATTACTGATGTACCTTATGGAGATTACTTCTGTGTTGAGGTATGAACTAATTCTTCATTTGGAAGTAATGTATCACAAATAATCTAAATTTTTCATGTTAACTCGTGGTTTAGTTATTATGATATATATGGATAAGTAAGCTAAGGCGTTGATTTAGTATGTCATAAAGTTTGCATCTTTTCCCTCTTTTCTCATGGGCTTTGGGATGTGGAGAGAGATGGTGATGAATCAGAGCATTGTTACATCTTAAGGTTATATGTAAATGTGGCATTTTTCAAGAAAAGCATGTGGAAAGGTATGCTTGTTTTTACTTTTAGATTCCTTCTCCATGTACTGGAAGATCTGTACATTTGCAAATGTCAATCAAGCTTTCTATCTTGATAATTCCAGTAATATTGTTACTTTCACCGTCAAAACTTAGAATCATCAAACGTTTACTGATGCGGTAAATAAGCATTATGAGGAGGGTGACGTTGTGTGGTGCCATGCATACCATCTAATGTTCCTGCCCACATGCCTTAAGGAATACAACAGCAAAATGAAAGTTGGTTGGTTTCTCCACACACCATTTCCCTCTTCTGAAATCCACAGGACGCTGCCATCTCGATCAGAGCTGCATCGTGTAGTTCTTGCTGCTGATTTAGTAGGGTAAGTTCTTATATATCTGATGTAATGGGGTTGCATTCTACATCAATTATCCATGACACAATGAGTGAACTGGTGATTCCATATCCTACACCTTTAAACTGTATGTTGATTCATAACAAGAAGATATGAAATCTTGGTCTTCCTGGCATATGTCAGTGCCCACTAACCGACCATTAGTCTGCTTAATGAAGAATCTTATGGTTACTGATGTACGGAAGGCATACCCACAATGTTCATTTTACGATGCTACTCACATATCTGATGCTTATGCTGCTCATATAAATTTTTACCTAAAGATAATGCTTCTAATACCCATTCTCTCTTATTAAGCCAAACCATGAATTCGTTTTTATGCAATATATAATGCTCTCTTTATGTAACTCTTGTCAATAAAGATTTTCTTCCTCTTTAGTTTGATTTTCATAAAATTATTTGAATTCAAAATACAGAACTATTTTTCTCTATAGATAACTACTCTTTAAGGGTTATTTGCAAATCTTTTTTAACTAATTATTTTCGTGGAATTTTTTGTTAGACAAAATATATGCAATCTTTTTTATATCTCTGTAAGTTGCAGAAACTATAAACAAAATTTTGTTTTACAGTTTCCATACTTATGACTATGCTAGGTATTTTGTTTTACAGTTTCCATATATGCAATCTAGTGTGTGCATCTTTTCTATATACTAGGATTAGGTAGATGATATTAGTAGATTGATGGCACAGACCAATAGTAGTTAAACAAGTTTTGTATCTCATTTTTTTTTCCGATTTACAGGATCATTATGGAGTTCAAAAACTGAAACAAGTTTCTCATAAGCCAACATTTGTTAACAGGTAAAAGCTTTGATGGTTCATCATAGTTTTCCATTATGGTGTACTCACAAAAGATCCTTGCTAAAAGGTGTCAGATGTGGTGTAATGTGTGCAAATTTATGGAAGATGTAAAGATGTAACAACAATTATGGTCTTCAACTATTGTATGTTCCTCTCCTTTGTAACAACAATTATGGTCTTCGACTATTGTATGTAAAGATGTAAAAACAATTATGGTTTTCCATTATGGTGTTTGTCGAAACTGTAGAATTGTGTGTGGTTGGATTACTTGGAATTACAACTCTTTTAATCTTTCAAGCTACAATATCCTAATCTTTCAGGCATTAGCATATTGCAGGTGCATTGGTAATGTAGGTGAATCACAACCTTTTTTTTTTCTTTTTTTTTTAATCTACAACATTTTAAAAATGTTGTGTAAATACGCCTAAATGTTGTCTGATATATTAAACTACAACATTTTTATCCAGAAATCGTTGTGGAATCATACCTTCTACAACGTTTTTAAGCATCTGTTAATTTATGGAAAACAAATCTACAACGTTTTTTTCTTAAAAAACGTTGTGTAATGTGCTTAACTACAACGTTTTTAAAAGGTTGTGTAAGGGTGTCAAATAGATGACACCCTTAACTACGACGTTTCCTGACTGAAACCACAATATTTTTTCTATGTTGTCTATTTAGTGTTTTGTAGTAGTGAATAATGATAATTACATTATTCTTTACATCTTATATGAGTGACTTTCATCCGCCACCAAGGATACATAACAGTTCATTAATCTAATCTAAAGTTCAATTAAATTATTCTTCATTACAAGTCTTCACTTGATCTTCATGCTTATTCATATGCCGAATAGTAGTTCATCTGAATACCGGTCAGCTTGATCTTTACGGGATCCTTAAGTTCTTCTAACATCATTCCCTGAAAATATTTTTTCATTTAAAGCAAGTGTGAGCATCCAATTACTCAGCAAGACATAACAGTTGAACAAACAACTTCAAGAATTCAAACATTCCTTTAGAACTTTGATATCGAACAAAGGTTATAAAGCAGCTTGAATAATAGGAATAATTTTGATTCCTATCATTTTAAAACCTTAATCACATTCATTTTGAAATACTTTCCTTCTTCTACCTTTTTCATATGTATCATGTATGGCTAGAATCATTAGCACAGACTTAACAATAACAGTTCATGTATAAATAGAACATACTCAAATTGAATCAGTTCAATCACAGAAAAGTTCATCTCATAGATACACCGAAGTGCTCACATTGTGGCACAAGGCCTCATACGTTCTACCACCTTGTACAAATATCGCACATTCGCACATAGACAGAACTTCTCAAGTTCAACATCTGAGAAGTTTAAGAAACTAGCATTCATTTAGAATATGAATGAAGTTACGAAACTTGCCTTACGCACAACTACAGATTAAAGTTTACGCTGAACTGCTCATTCCAATTCCTATTTAACTCACAAGGAAGATAACATGTACCAATTAGCCACATATTTGACTTACGCATTGGTTATAACTTATCTTTACTTCTTAGGGATCACATTCTTGCAATTTAAGTTTGCGTGACCAACTTTCATTACCGGTTTACGGCTTTATGACATACGAAACATTTTACGTTACCTTATTCTTATCTTACAACGTGTAGTTCATTCGACTCAGAACGTCATCCAAGTTATACATATTAACTCAGCTTCTTTGCGTTATACGTTGTAACGCCCCAGAAAATCGAACCTTTAGTAAATACTTTTTAATGAATAAAATAATATTATTTGTTATTATTATGTGTTAGTAAGATGAATGTCATTCTATAACCTAGAAACATCAGAAAGTCATGATATTTTAACCACATGAAGGAATTAAAGTGTTTGAATTTCAAAGACGAAAATAAAAGCTTTCCGAGAATTTTTTCGAAAAAAACTATTCATCGATTTTTGCTCGAGAATTATTTTTTGAACTTCCGAGAAATACATAACGGTAGAATATCAAAGTAAGATGGATTATGTGACACCCCCAAATCTAGGTACTTCATTCCCACAAGATTTGGTGCTCACTATTCAAACATTCATACTATCTACCCAAATAAAATAATATTTGAACTATAAGATCTCCCCTTAAATGGGGTTACATCATTAAGTTCAAAAACATCCCAGGTAATCTAACCTTTAAACGTCGTTCAAATGCAGAATTAAATTATTACATAACTTCATTCAAATAAAGTCTAAGATCATCATAATAAATAAAAGTACAAATCAGCATCACTTGTACAATTTTCCCTTTCCTTTGCTAGTTGATGGTTCATCTACCTTCTCCACTTTAGATGCAATGAGTTTATAAATATGCAAGAGTGAGCAAAACAATTTCTCACTGGATATAACAATGAATCAAAAAGAGAATAATAATAACTTCCAACAAATAGGCTCATCAAAACGGGATAGTACTCTAACAATGATAATCAGGAACTGAAATCCAAAATATGGATAAACATAACTGAGGGTCATGAGACCATGAACTACGTCCACAGTTGTGAGTAATCTTTCAACCCCAACTTTAACAGTCATAAGACTATAAGGACCCCTCATACTTAGGGGGATCAGCCCTTCATACAATGTATTCTGCAAAAATATTTTAACGCTACGCGTAAGTTATCCCCTAATAATAATAGGGTTGTTCATCTCAGTATTTAGAGTACAAGTCCGCACAAAAGAAAGTTTGGTTTGGATAAGATTTCAAGGGTAATTTGAAGTTCAACAAACATCAACTAGAGGACTAGTTAAATTAATAGTGTTTGATAATCACAACAGATGTTTAATAATGACATAACATAGAACAATTGAGAATCATAAATGAACTGACTATACATGTTAAACTCATGCTTGAAATAATTATAGAGCACAAGTATTTAACAAAATGAAGAAAATGGTAAACCTTTGCTTGAACAATAAATAAGCTAAGATTAGAGTCTTATAACATTAGAAATGAAATTACTGAACATACAATAACTGGTAGCAAGCTTGAAACTATAGACTTGCCCAACATGGTATTAAATTCAAGCAAGGAATAAAAATAGTTCAAAAATAAAGACGAGAGTTCAAATTGTGTTCATTGTACAAGAATGTAACTTAAGAAAACTTGCTTAACTATAAACAAGTTAGAATGAATCAATAAAATGCGAATTCAAATTGCATTAGAGTTAAAGTTAGATCGAATGAACTAGGACGAATGACTTACTAAATCAACAGTTGAAATAGAAAGCTTGCTCAATCAAAGAATAAAGCTTCATAATGTAATAATGGAACTAGCTCAACGAAAGTAAAGAATTAGGAAAATTTCTCAATATAAAAGATAGAGTTTAGAAACTTGCTCAATGTAAATATAGAGTTAGAAAACTTGCTCAATGTAAATATAGAATTAGAAAACTTGTCTTGAGCGTAAGCTATAAAGTTAAACTCACGATTACCTACACATAATTTTAGAACCACAATAACTATTAGACATGCTAACATATAATAAAATGTTCATTACAATTTACATTTCAGAAACTCTAAGTGTTTTACTTCGCAATACTTGTCTAACGTTCATTATGTATACTAAATTACCACATAACGCGTTCTTGATTTACTAATCACTTTTAAAACTTTGAATTCATAATCCACATAACATGACTCTATTTAACCTTGTTGTTACATGATTCTCACATTCCATAACCTTAAGCTAAGCTACAACGAACAACCAAAGTCTTCAGAACAAGCGAACTTCAGTGTTTGAAAATGGGCACTCGCGCGGCCGCGTGAGTTTTGTATGGGGATGTCGGTGCCCGCCTTAAAGGTCATGGCTACTTGCATGACTTGCTGACTTCGGTTTTTTTACGTAACGAGCTTTGGTACTTTTCTTAAGCCAACTAACACGAATTTGAACCATCAAACAGTAAAATTAACACATACAAATGATACAACACCATTACTACATGTTTCCTCACCTATATATCAATATAGAACAACTTAACAGCAATTATTCTACAGTAATTTCTCAAACTTCACATTTTTCATATGAAACTCAATTTTTTGATATTCATCCAAAAATTAACACAGTAAATTCATTACATGATCAAATCATCTCATTCAAATTACAGTATGTTCATATCTCAATGAACTAACATCTACAAGGTTCAATTTATATTTTCACATATAAATTGACCATTAAAATTGATACCCACATTGTTAAATATGAAAACATATATATACTGACAAAATTTCTACTAATATCCTATTGTCGAACAATTTAGCATGCAATTTCCTTGTTTGAACATTACTCCAGCATTACAAACATGTATAACCACAATTATCAACTTTATATGTCCATAATTAAACAATTGATTATAACAGAACCTTAGAAAATTCTTATCGTGAAATACATATACACGTATATACACACATATATAACTCTAAGGTTGTGAACATACCTTTAATTAGCATGTAATTCTTGCTACGATCACTAGAATCTGCTGAAAATCCTAAGCTTTCTCTCAATTTCTCTCAACTCTCAGTTCTCTCTATTGCCTCTAAACTAGCAAAACTAGAATGAAGCTTTGATAGCCAGTATGAGTAATAACCAAAATGAAAAAAAACTGATATGGCCTTAATACATATATTGAATATATCGATTACCAACATAAACATATATAATACAAATATATTATATTTATTATTTTATTTCTTTATTTTAAATTTTAAAATTTAGAATTATCAAAAGCCATAAGGCTTGTTTGGCAAACCATTTAAATTTTAAAGAATTAAAATACTTAAGCCTTGTTTGACAAAAAAACTAATTTAAATCTTTTTTAATTTATTTTAATAAACACTTTAGTTTATAAACTATAATAACATATTATTTTCATATCCAACATTAACCCATTAAATTAATCACATACTATATATTAATTAAATATAGCCTTTTAGCAAATATCACCAAATTATAATTTTCATTAGAACTTTATTTAATAATTTAACATACCATCTAAATTATTACATCAACCCAACAACATAACACCTCATGTCATAATACAAACCTATAAATTATAAATTAATTTAATTTATAAAATTCTTTTTATACATTTAGATTCATCAACCATCACATCAATAAAATATTTATTTAACAAAAAACACCTTAAATAATATTTATATAACACAATAAATATTTAAATTATAATTTAAAATTTCAGATCGTTACATCCTTCCCTCCTTACAAGTATTTTGTCCCCAGAATCACAATTCAAACAATCAAATAGTCACAGATTATGTAACAATAATTCAAATATGGAAAACGTAATATTTCGCATGTGGACGTAATTCGAGAATGTTAGGAAATGATAATCATGGGTATATGAAGTATTAGTAAGTGTTATGATGAGTTATGTTGGTTATTATGTGAAAACATGAATGTTTCTTAGAAATTACAAAGAGTTGAAAATAAGATTTTGGTGAAAATGGAACATGAAATTCAATTGACTATATCTCCTATTATGTTTCAAATTTTTGAGCATGGTCAAGTTCTAGATTTAGATCTATGAGTTTTCTAACTTATCCAAGTAGAATCACTGGAAAAAGTGTTGTAGATTTCTGTGTGGACTGATTTTAGCAAAGGAGTCAAAAACTGCAAAGTACTAAATAGCTACTGCCTAGAAATTTAAAAGGACATTTTTGGCCACTTAGTTTGTGAGAAAAATTCTGGCCTTTTGGGACATGGAAATATATGGTATAAAGTACCTCCTGTCCAAAACTGAGCTCATTCCGACTTAAAATGAGCAAGTTATGATTATTTTAATATTTAAGTTTTTCCTACGAAAAAATTCTATAATCGGAGTTCTATAACTCCGATGACCATAAAATTTAAACTGAAAGCTCACGTTAATATGTGTAAGATCCTGCCAAGATTTGGAAATTTCTGGAGTAAAACTTGAGGTAGCTAATTTCTTAAGGAATTAATTAGAAATTGATTTTTGAAAAATAGTAGATGAATTTTAAAAATTTCTAGAAAAATATATGTTCAATATGGGACTATATTCTGCTAAATCCCAGAAAAGAAATATTTTTGGGACTAATTTGGTATTTTTCATGAAAATAATCTAGTTATGAGTAAATGAGTAAAATATGTTATGTGAAGTAAAAAAATTAGAAAATAAGATTTTATGGCTTGAGAATCCTATATAGGGTATATGCAGATTTTTGATAAGGGATTTGATCATTGGTGATGAAATCTTATGAGTATGGCATTTCTGAATGATTAAATGCATTATTTGGTAAAGTGTAAACAATTGAAATAAATTGTTTATAAGTTTAACAAGTTATTAAAATATTGTTATGATATTAATAATATTAGATTATGAATTTATTATGTGATTGATAATATTTGGATATATTTAAAGTGTTTAATATTTATCCTTGTTTTCATTTGATTAATGGTTATATCATTGTCATCATTCTCATGCTTATATTGTGTTGAAAGTCATCTATGGCTTACGTGCATAGATGGACTTGGTGTGATTATGACCAGGGATTATTCGGTATAATCATGACCATAATGTGACGAATGATGTGGTAAAAATCCTCAGTGGCCTGTAGTGTATTGATGTACAGTTTTTGGTATGATTATGATTAGGGATTATTTGGTATAGTCATGACCATTGATAATTTAATGAATATCCTTGGCCCATTGTGCAGGGATGATTCGATGATGTGGTTTATTTATTAAGCTGAGTCTCAACGATAAAAATTGATGAAAATATTTTAAATCATAGAAGTTAGTAGACATCATGCTCTACTTGACTCTTCTAATGGATTGCTTGTTCCGCTGCAGTTAAACTTGATGTTTGTTATATTTTATTAGTTTAACATTATTGAAGACTAATGATAATTTATTCTGTATTATCTTAGTCATAATATTTCTTACTGGGCTAGTTGAGCTCATCCTTTCTTTCACTGTTCTCTTTAGGAAATGAGAATATAGCTGGGACGAGTCGAGAAACGGAGTGACAGTCCAGATGATAACATTAGTAGTCCTCACTATTCTGTTAAATAGTGTGATAATAAATGTAATGGGGACTGAATTTGAGTTTGTATACTGTCTATGAGGACTCCATTGAGAGTGCATATTGTCTAGAAGGTTATATTCATGATTAAACTCTCAGTATATATTTTGTCGTATTTTACACGACAGTTGTATAATTAAGTTGCATTTGATTTATGTACCATTTATCTGGCGACCCAAGATGGGTGATGTATGCCAGTTTTGGGGGCGTCACAGTTGGTATAAAAGCTTAGGGATATGATCCCTGGCTGAGATGTGAGACAAGAACTAGGAGGGGAGAGACGGGGAATTCCTTCGCTAGTATGACCTACCTAAGTTTATTTGGTATTTAATTGGTCGGTCAGAGTATAGGGATAATATATGATATGTTAATTAACCCTTATTTTGAAACTATATTTTAGAATGATATCTAAAATACAGGAGATGAGAAATGGGAAAATCATGATAGAGAGGAAATAACCGGGAAGGTATAATCCGAAAAGAAAGCAAGGTATGTTTTAGTTGTGAAAAAGAAGGTCACCTAGCTCTATTTTATCGTGTAGTGAAGTCAAGTCCAACTGGGACGGTGGCACCAAAGGCGGATACGGACAAAACAAAGTCAGTGATTTCAGGAATAGCGTTTTTCGTGACTTCTCAAAAAGCGATTAACCTGAACGAAGTTAGCACGGGTTAGTTAATTATAAATTCTTGCGAAGTCTATACCTTATTATTAGATATCGGTTCTACCCTTTTTTTTTTATCTCTCTTGCTTGCGCTCAACATTTAAATTTGAGCCCAGAGAAGTTAGACTTTGACTTATTGGTTGAAACTCCGTTAAGAGAAACCTTTATTACATGTGATATCCAAGTCTTGGATGAGAGTCACAGTTTTGAATGATATTTCTATCGTTAATAAATTTCCTGACGTATTCTTGAAGACTTCTTAGCTTACCCCTAGAGCGTGAAATCGAATTTTATATTGACCTCAGTACAAAACCCATTTCTAAAACCCTTAAATATTTCTTCACCTAAAACGATCGTATAATGTGTTAAAGACGTTGGCTCAAGCTGTTGAAGATTACAATCGTACCATTTAATATCATCGTGGAAGATCGAACGTAGTGGCTGACGTGTTTAGTAGAAGATCGTATGCGTTTACGAGTGCGATGTTGTTAACACAAAAACTCATTTCGTATAACTTACAAATGATGAAGATAGAGTTAAAGACTCTAGGGACCCACGTGAAGATAATGAATATACGAGTAGAATAGACTTTAATCGATAAAGTTAAAGCCGCTCAAGCTACACACCCAAAATCTGATGAATGTGAAGAAGAAGATTCAAGAAGGCTTTATTCTAGAAGCAAGAATCGACGAAGAGAGGAAATCTCAACCCTCGATTTAATTGGCCCATTTGAAATACTTGATCGAGTAGGAAATGTGGCCTATAGACTCGTTTTACCGCCAAGTATGTCGCGTGTTCATAACGTTTTTCACGTATCGATGTTACGTAATTATGTGGACGACCCAAACCACATTATTGAATTAGAACTAGACGATATAACAAAAGATTTAACGTGTGAGGAGATACGTGTTAAAATCTTGGATAAGAAGGATCATATTCAACACTCAAAGGTTATACCTCAAGAGTTAGAATCTGAAATGAAGTCAAGGTATCCTCATACCAGGTACGTACGTAAATTTTGGGGGCAAACTTTCATAAAGAGGGGAGATTGTGAGACCCCAAATTTTATGAATAAAGATTTAAATTTCTCAAAATATTTTTTTAATATTATGGTGTGGATTTGATATAATGTTATAGTTGTGGGTAGTATTTATAAATTTTACAAAGTATGCAAGTTGTTATATAATATTCTATTGGTCGGGAAATATTCGTTTTAACAGGGAATATTGTCATAGTTAGAAAACGACATAATTATCATTTTATAAAAATAACGGCGAGAGTGTTACCGTTAAAACTGTTGAACTACTCGGTAGTAAAAGTACAGTAATACGCGTGATTGCGTAGTAGCACACGGTATTGATTATTGATGCTTACGTAAGAAGTCACTCAGTTATACTCAATTATTGATACAGTAATTGCTGCATCATATCTCTCATATTATTGATTCAATTATTGTCACAGTATCATCTTTATAATATGATATATTAATAAATCAATAATTGAGACGACAAAGTTATTTATATTATTAAATTGCAATATTTACAATGTCTAGAAGTTCTTTCAAGGAGAGGTTTGGTCACCTAATTGCGCACCAATAGGGAGAAATCCTTATTGGAAAGCCCCCTCTTTCCTGGGAACGACCTGGTTGTTAAATATTGTAAGTTATAATATTAATGATGAATAAGTTCATGTTAATTGAAGATGAATTTGATAGTTTCATTGTGTTGGGATTATTCGTGTTAGTTGAAATCGACATTTATTCCGATGATAATTGATGTCTGGGGGTTATATTGATAAATCGGGTAATTAATCGGATAAATGAGCAATTAATTGCTACTAATTCACATGCTTATATAACTATTTGTTCACATGTCTGTACTATTAATTCACATTATTTACTATTAGGGGAGTTGGTGCAAGATTGATAATACTTGCATGACTAAGTTAAAGATGGAGGTATAGATGGAGGTACTATACTGTAATTCGTATTTTCACATGAATATAACTATTAAATCACATGATTGAACTATTGATTCACATTATTTACTATTATGGAAGGTGGTGCAAGTTTGATAATACTTGCCAGACTAAATTAAAAATGAAAGAAAAGTTGGAGGTATTATACTATAATATTTTGAGCCCCAAAACGTGCAAT
Organism: Panax quinquefolius; assembly: GCA_020205615.1. Lineage (NCBI taxonomy): Eukaryota > Viridiplantae > Streptophyta > Magnoliopsida > Apiales > Araliaceae > Panax > Panax quinquefolius. The sequence continues at coordinate 93,262,340 of CM035155.1, forward strand.
TATCTAAACTATATTTTTCTATAAATAGAAGCTCATTCTTCCTTCATTTCTCACCAATTCACTAAAGCTATAGAGTAATTATTATAGAGAGAAAGAAGAAGAGAAGTCTGCTATCCCTCTATTCCAGTATCCAGCTTTATTCTAAGGTAAGGGATATTATTTGTTATACTCGTAAAGGGTATTATTTTTTTCGTATTCATGAAGAAAGCCATTGTTATTCCATCCCTTATTATTCTGTTAGAATAACCTGTATATGTGAAGTACCGCATACATGGTGAAATTCTTCTGTTATTCCATTCTTTATTATTATGTTGGAATAACTTTGTTTATCTGCAAGCACCGCATACACGGTGAAATTCTTATATTATTCCGTTATTTATTATTACGTTTAATATCCTCGTCTGCATGCGTTTACATCGGACCGGTTCCATTATTTATTATTCTATTGGAATATCCTATCTCGTGCGTTCTGTGGGACTGTTCCATTATTTATTATTACATTTAGAATATCCCGTCGGTGCGTTTACGCATGACCTGGTTCCATTATTTATTATTCTGTTTGGAATAACCTGTCTGTGCGATCTATCGCAGGCATGGTGAATTCTCATGTTATTCTATTCTTTATTATTTTGTTGGAATAACCTGTCTATGTGGATTACCACATGCATGGTGAATGATCCTTTGTATTCATTCCTTATTAAATTGTGGAAATGACCTGTTTACATGGATTATTATGAAAGTCATAATAAAAGCATTGGAATGATGAAAATCATGGGTATATGTAGTATTAGTAAGTGTTATGATGAGTTATGTTGGTTATTATGTGAAAACATGAAAGTTTCTTAGAAATCACAAAGGGTTGAAAATCAGATTTTGGTGAAAATGGAACATGAAATTCAATTGACCATATCTCCTATTATATTTTGAATTTTTGAGTGTGGTCAAGTTCTGGAGTTAGATCTACGAGTTTTCTAACTTATCCAAGTGGAATCACTAGAAAAGGTGTTGTAGATTTTCGTGTGGACTTATTTTAGCAAATGAGTCAAAAACTGCAAAGTACTAAATAGCTACTGCCCAGAAATTTAAAAGGGAATTTTCGGCTACTTAGTTTGTGAGAAAATTTTTGGTCTTCTAGGACATGGAAATATATGGTATAAAGTACCTCCTGTCCAAAAATGAGCTCATTCCGACTTAAAATAAGCAAGTTATGACTATTTCAATATTTAGGTTTTTCCGACAAAAAAAGCTATAACCGGAGTTCTATAACTCCGATGACCATGAAATTTAAATTGAAAGCTCACGTTAACATGTGTAAGATCTTGCCAAGATTTGTAAATTTCTGGAGTAAAACTTGAGGTAGCTAATTTCTTAAGAAATTAATTAGAAATTTATTAAAATGCATTTTTGAATGATTAAATGCATTATTTGGTTAAGTGTAAACAATTGAAATAAATTGTTTATAAGTTTAAGAAGTTATTAAAATATTGTTATGATATTAATAATATTATATTATGAATTTATTATGTGATTGATAATATTCGGATAAATTTAAAGTGTTTAATATTTATCCTTGTTTTGGTTTGATTAATGGTTATATCATTGTCATCATTCTCATGCTTATATTGTGTTAAAAGTCATCTTTGGCTTACGTGCATAGATGGACTTGGTGTGATTATGACCAGGGATTAATCAGTATAATCATAACCGTAATGTGACGAATGATGTGGTAAAAATCCTCAGTGGCCTGTAATGCATTGATGGACAGTTTTTGGTATGATTATGACTTGGGATTATTCGGTATAGTCATGACCATTAATGATTTAATGAATCTCCTTAGCCCGTAGTGCAGGGATGACGATGATGTGGTTTATTTATTAAGCTGAGACTTAGCGATAAAAATTTATGAAAACATTTTAAATCATAGAAGTTAGTAGATATCATGCTCTACTTGACTCTTCTAATGGATTGCTTGTTCCGCTGCAGTTAAACTTGATGTTTGTTATATTTTATCAGTTTAACATTATTGAAGAGTAATGATAATTTATTCTGTATTATCTTAGTCATAATATTTCTTACTAGGCTAGTTGAGCTCACCTTTTCTTTCACTGTTCTCTTCAGGAAATGAGAATATAGCTGGGACGAGTGGGGAAACGGAGTGACAGTCTAGATGATAACATTTGTAGTACTCACTATTCTGTTAAATAGTGTGATAATAAATGTAATGAGGACTGAATTTGAGTTTGTATACTGTCTATGAGGACTCCATTGAGAGTGGATATTGTCTAGAAGGCAATATTCTTGATTAAACTCTCAGTTTTTGTTTTGTCATATTTTACACGATAGTTGTATAATTAAGTTATATTTGATTTATGTACCATTTATCTGGCGACCCAAGATGGGTGATGTATGCCTGTTTTGGGGGCGTCACAATAAGGGTATCTATATTATAGTATAACATAAGGACTACAAGTCCTGCACATTCTTGAACCTTATAAAGCAATGGATCAGATGTAGTAATCGGTCAAAAGGCTTTGACCATTCAGTTTCTGTTTCTAGGTAACCTAGGAGTTACCCAGATGGGTCTGACAGCTTGTTCATGAGTCTCAATCTATCTTGTGTTATGTGATTTGTATGTTTTGTTGTATCAATGTTATAATATGTTATATTGACTTCATTTTTAAACCTTTATATCACCTATATGACAAACATGATCAAAGTAATTGACGGTCAAAGTAGGCTGTATGAACATGAAATGTGTTTTCTGGAATTTCCAGAAAGTCAAGAACACGGTTCTGACAGGGTTATGACCGGCTTAGATCTGTTGGGTGTGATGCACTTAGACTGGTAATGTTTAATAGATCTCTTCTTTAACATGAGTACTACAATCTGAAACCCTTAAATCACTAAAACCTTACCTGGAAATCAAGTTGTGGAAGCCCAAAATTGGTACCTAAGGTCTGTCTTGGATTTTCTGGGTAACCCAGAAGACCAAAATAGGTCTGACAATGAATTCAAATCCTTCTATCTTCCATCTATGTTATGATCTGACCCAGATATTGTTATACACTTGAAGTATTACATTAATACTACAAGTTGTGATTATTACCTAGCCCAGAAACATCATAGGTTGGAAATTATTCATGGTCAAACATTCCCCATTGAAAACTGTCTATAAAGGCTCAAGAACACCTAAGGCGACACTTTCTGTCACCAAAGGGTTTAGCGACAGATTTAATAATTTTAATTAATTAAATTTCCAAAAATAATTTAGAAATAGAAATTAATTTCTAAAAATTACAAAAAATAATTTTAAAATTTATTTTAAGTTATAAAAATTAACTTTTAATAATTTAAAATATTTTTCATAAATATTAGTATTTATTTGAATATTATTGGTAATTAGTTTATTTGATAAATGAATTAAATAAATTAATTGAAAATAATTTTATTATATTAAATATCATTTTAAATGAAAATAACGAGTTTAAAAATATTTTAAGTTATAAAATATAACTTTCAATATTAAAAGGTAAATTTTATTAATTATTTACTATTAATGATATTTGAGTTATTAAATAATTATATTAAATAAATTAATTTCAAATGATTTTAATATTATAAAATTCATTTTAAATAAAAATAAAGTGTTTAAGAATATTGTAAGTTATAAAATATAACTTTGAATATTTAAAGGATAAGTTCATTAATAATTTAATATTAATGATGTTAATTTAATATTAATGATATTAAGTTTATTTTACAATTATATTAAATAAATAGTTTTAAAATGGTTTATTTAATTTAAAAATCATTTAAAAGGATATAAATGAATTAAAAATATTTTAAGTTATAATTAATGACTTTTAATATTTTGATAAATAATACTTTAATATTTACATATTAATGGTAATTATTTAAAAATGATTTTAAATATTTTAAAAGTCATTTAAGGGTAATATTAATAGTTCAAAAATATTTTGAGTTATTATAAATAACTTCAATATTTTGGCAATGGTTTTATTAATAGTTTAATATTAATTAAATATTAATGATAATAGAATTATTTAATATTTAAATCATTTAATAATGATTTCGGTGTTTGAAAATCATGATAAATTATAATAATTGTTTAAAAATTATTATAAGGTTATGAAAAATAATATGACTCATATTTAAATTATTTAAATGGATATTGAACTATATAATAGAGTCTTAGACTTGATAATTACTCGATAAAGCCGTCGGTACACCGACATATTTCAGTAATTGATCTGGACTTAGATAAATTGTCTGTATATGTGTCTGTTTGTGATCCAATGACTGTGAAACATGTGTGACAATGTGATTAGGTTATGTGCTGACTGCAATAAGCAGTATTATGTGTTATGATATGTTATTCTAATCGATAAAATAATCTTATTAATGATAGGTTGTGATATAAAAGATAAAACTAAGTTGCGTAATTGTAAGCAACAGACCAGACAAGTATCCTACCTTTGCATTTACTTTATGCAATGGATATAAGTAAGAAAGTTTCAGAATTATATTATTATTGTGCCAGAATATTAAACCTATTGTTATATATATTATATCTGATCATTATTTATTAGTACAATATTATTGTATAATTCTGATATTTATTCTGTTCGTTAATTTCTAAATATGGTTATACAAGTGTCCCCACTTGGATAATCATTGTATTTAATCACATGTTATATAAGAATTGTTGGACAGGAAGTCCATACAATCGAGTGTTTTGCCGTGGGGAGCACCGGTACTGTTTGTTAAGAAGAAGGATGGATCGTTAAGACTTTGTATCGACTACAAAGAGTTGAACAAATTAACAATAAAGAATAAATACCCATTGCCCGGGATCGATGATCTTTTTGATCAATTGAAAGGGGCTAAGTATTTTTCTAAAATAGATTTAAGAATGGGGTATCGCCAGTTGAAGGTTAGGAAGGAAGATGTACCAAAGACAACATCCAAGACTGGTTATGGTCATTACGAGTTTCTGGTGATGCCATTTGGATTGACTAATACACCAGCTGCATTTATTGATATGATGAACAGAGTGTTTAAACAATATTTGGACAAGTTCATTGTGGTGTTTATCGATGATATTCTAGTATATTCTAAGATGCCAGAAGATACTGCTAAAAACCTAAGAATAGTGTTGGAGACACTAAGGAAGGAGAAGTTGTATGCAAAGTTCACTAAGTGTGAATTTTTGTTGGAAAAGGTACGATTTTTAGGTTATGTCATTGACCATGAAAGGATTTCAGTAGATCTAGCAAAGGTGAAAGCCGTGATGAATTGGGAACAACCAAAAACGCTGACTGAGGTGAGAAGTTTCCTAGGGTTAGCGGGATACTATCGAAGATTAATCTAGGATTTTTCGAAGATAGCTACTCCGTTGACTAATTTGACAAGGAAGACGGTGAAATACGTGTGGACTGATAAATGCTAGGACAGTTTCAAGAACTAAAGAAGAGGTTGAGTGAAGCTCATGTTTTGTCATTTCCCAATGACACATGAAATTTCGTAGTTTATAGTGATGTTTTGCATAGAGGACTTGGTTGTGTGCTCATGCAGCATGGCAAGGTCATTGCTTATGAATCAAGGCAGTTGAAGGATTATGAGAAAGTTTACCCTACTCATGATCTGGAATTGGCCGCAATAGTTTTTGCCTTAAAGATATGCAGACATTATCTTTACGGAGAAAAATGTGAGATATACACGGACCATAAGAGTCTGAAATATATCTTCACATAGAAGGAGTTGAATATGAGACAAAGGAGATGGCAGGAGTTTATAAAGGATTATGACTGTGAATTCCTGTATCACCTTGTAAAATCCAATGTATTCGCCGATGACTTAAGTAGGAAGGGTCGGGAGAAGTTATCTATGTTAACGGCTCAAACTGAGTTAATAACAGAGATGGCTGGGATAGAAATAGAAGTGAAGTTTCCAAGAGAAGTGGGGCAATTACTGTTTGCGACATAGATTCAATCTACCATCGTAGAGAGAGTCAAGGAGGTGCAACTCAAAACTGATGAGTGCGACCGGGTAAAGGAACGACAAACCAATGAAAAAGATATTAGGTACAGTCTTGATAACGAGGTATTATTGAGATTTGAAGGAAGAATTTGAGTTTTGAATGAGACAAAATTAAAGGAACTAGCATTACAAGAGGCTCATAGTTTGAGGTTCTCGATTCATCCTGGTAATACTAAGATGTATCAAGTCCTTCGACAAAATTTTTGGTGGCCAAACATGAAGAGAGAAATAGCCGAGTATGTGAGTAGGTGCTTGACTTGTCAGAACGTTAAGGCCAAACATCAACGACCAAGTGGCTTGTTATAGTCATTGGAGATTCCGGAGTGAAAATGGGAGAATATCACGATGGATTTTGCGATGGGAATTCCGACTACAACGAAAGGGTATGATGCGATTTGGGTCATAGTGGACCGATTTACAAAGTCGACTCACTTTTTGCAAATTAGGGTCAAGTATAACTTAGATCAGTTAGCTAAACTTTATGTTAAGAAAATAATTTCCAGACATGGAGTACCAATTTTAATTGTGTCAGATCGTGATCCACGATTCACATTGAACTTTTGGAGAAGTCTGCAAGAGTAGTTGGGAATGCAGTTGAAGCTGAGTACGACATATCATCCATAAATTGATGGACAGAGCGAGAGAACAATTTAGACGTTAGAAGATATGTTAAGATCTTGCGTCATGGATTTCAAGGGTAGTTGGGATGATCATCTACCATTAGTAGAGTTTGCGTATAATAAAAGTTATCATGCAAGCATAGGTATGCTGCCTTACGAAGCTTTGTACGAAAGAAAGTGTAGAACACAATTGTATTGGGATGAAGTGGGAGAACGTCGAATGCTAGAACCAGAATTGGTGCTGCAAATAGCGGATACAGTGAAGCTAATACGAATGCATCTTATAGCAGCTCAAGATAGACAAAAGAAATTTACAGACTCGCTATAATAAATCAACACTTTTAAATCCTAGTATAGCGTATTATAAGTACAAGATGATCATTAGCTAACACAGTCTTTAAACAAGCTTCACACCATATATTATAAAAATTAGATTATAAATTCATCATGAATCAAATACTTAGTTACTTCATAAACAAATCAAGAATGCTCAAGGTTAAGACCTCATTACTCATGGCCTTTCTATTACAAAACAAACATCAACTTATCATCTAAGCATCACACATATATATACATCAGTAGGTTTTAAACCACCTCTAGCATTTTAAGTACCATACAAGTTGACTGCTAAAGTTCAGATTTCAAAACTGATCAAGTCCTCGACTTGATTGATCAAGGCAATTGCGCCATGGCTAAGCTTAGACCCAGGTCTCACATTGCCATCATCCCACCCAACCAAAACTCAGCTGCTACCTTGTGGTCTTTGTCCGACTTGAACACACAATCATACATAATATATTTTAACATGTTAAAGGCCTTCTCATGCTCCTTAAATCAATTTAAGTTCCTTCTTTCACAATAGAATTCTAAGTTAATCATTTCAAGCATTTAAGGCCATTTGAGATTATGAACTCACAAAATCTATCACGCTTCCTCTCTAAACATACAAGATAGTTATAAAACTCATATTAGACATGCTTGTGAGTATTCAAATCACATATGTCAAACTAACACCACTTTAGTTGAAAATAGGCTTCGTTTATGCTTTATTTGAAATGTGCTACACAAGCATGGTATATCTATGGTTATGCTTCATGAGTTAATTTGAGAGTACCACCAACATGCTTATAAAGGTCAGATTCTAACTTTCAAGATAGTTTGTTAATATTCATGTTCAAAGGTCACTAGTTGGTTCAACATGTTCATTCTTGCTTACTAATCATATAAACACAATCTAAAGGTTTATTCATGCATTTCTAAGTCATACTAACATGCTTTCAAAGTTAGAATTTAAATCATGTAGAAATCATGAATGTTAGCTCACTAGGCTAAGCTTTTTGTTGAAAATATTTTTAACACAAAGCTTAATAAGTTTTATAATGCTCAAAGGAACTATGAACACTATAACATGCCCATCTATGTTTAAAATCAGTCTTGTATAGCTTACTAGGGTCAAAATTTGCAGAACATGATCTTTGACATAGTTTGTTTTCAAAACTTATAGTCCAATTCCCCATTTAAACCATATGCCTTCCTTAATCATGGAAGTCTATTAAAACATGTTCTTATTGAGTTAATATACTTGTATATATCTCTTACATATGTTTATATGCCAGTTTGAGTCCTAACAACTAACTAATATTGATCAGGTTATAAAACAGAAGTTGCAACTGAAAATTGGGATTGGCTGCGCCTTAGTGTAGTGTCGGCCTTGTTGCAAGTACTGGTCGGGTCTCAAAAGCGATACTGCTTTAGTAGAAAGCTGGCCCAACCTCCAAAATTATTCACCAATTCGATTCCAAATAATCATGTATCAGTTTAAACATGTTTATATGGTCATATAACAACTCTTTAACCAATACCCAACCTAATTAACATCCAATTCCACATAATCAAAAATTTAAATTTCAAGAACTCAAGAATTCTGTTTACAGAAACTGAAAATGGCAACAAAGAGAAAGGAGTTATACCTCTACAATGTGAGAGGAACTTACTCCAATGAACTCTCAAACTCTTATAATGTTTGTATGCTATCAACCTCACCTTCAATGGATTTCTCAACAATGTAACAATGGAAGGAGAGCTCTCATTTATAGAACATCTAAAACCCATGCAATAACATTTTCTCTTAAATCAAACTCATGGATGAAAGAATTGCATGAAGGGTAAGGAGAAGTTATTGGAGGTTAGTTGAATTGCATCATGACCACCACTCCCCCATGATCATTAGCTAGGAAGTTTGGAAGAAAAATGAAGAACATAGGCCTTAGCCTTTTGTTCTTACACATGACTGAGAATTTAGTAGTAAATTAGACTCTCGATTTGGGACAATCCAATATAACTCAGCATTCTTGTATACTCCTACACATTCTCACTCTTATGTTATATTTTAACACACATATCAACCATATATTATAACCTAATGTCACAATATGACTTAACATTTCAAGGTAGTAGATGTTATGCAACATACATATAATTCATGTACATTTTATCACACTGGTACATTTTATTAAAATGATTGTTTACAATATGCTCATGGTATATTATTTTAATACATACCCACATACATATTGTCATATAGATACTGTATTTATAACACATAGTTCCAATATGTTTACTCACATTGCCTCATATAATATAGTTTTATAAGACTTAATATATAGTCATGTAAATGTCACACTCGCACTATATAGTATAGTTGTATATGCTCATATATATACATAATCACAATATAATATTATTATATTACTAACTTACTTATTTATGTTAAATAAATAAATCATGCATTTCCTTAACTAATTAACACCAATGTTAATTAATCCAACCATTGATTAATGTATTTATGGATTTCCATAATCATTATTCATTTTATAATATATTGCAAATAATAGTAATCACACATTATTAGTTAATTACTAAGAATTCAATATTCTACCACAACCATTATCAATTAATTAATATAACAATTAACAATTAATATTACTTAATTGTGCACTTTATTTCATGGTTCATCAATGTCACACAAATAACATAATTGTTTCATTTAATTTTTAAAGTAGCAAAATTAATTTTTCTCCAACCCGACCACTTTGGGCGTAATTGCTGCGGTTATCTTCTTGGATTACAGCCAAGGCCGCTGTCTCTTGACAATGTCAAGACCGGTTTAGCTTAAGTCAATGTCAACCCCTATTGTCATACTCGTTTTACACGACATGAATTACTGTCCACAAGAGTAATATTATAAGTCTACGAGCATATTGACTACTTATATGAAATCACCTGATCAACACGATTAATCTTCTTAACTCTCGTTTAATTTGCTTAACAGATTTCCTCATTTCGCATTATGCCACACAATGCATTTCACAATTCTCATTGCCACTTCACATTACTTAATACACATTGGTCTAATACGAATCAATTTGAATTAATCGATTCACAAATAATAACACTTATATTCACTGAAATTTTATTTTCATTAATATATTCATGCAATAATGCGGGGAAATTCTCGGGTATTACAACTATTCTTTAAATTCTTTTACAATACATCAAAACGTTTTATGACTTCATGATACCGTACTTTTCACAGTACGTTGAAGACTTCGTCAGTTTATGACTTCATCACTATACATCATACCATGGCGGGTTGTTGATCCTTAGATCACATCCAACACCAAGTTCAATTGCATTAATAACTCCATCTTTTTTTTACCATCCTTGCATCGAAATGGGTCTTTACTATGTTCTTGAAATGGGTCTTGTTAATTCAGGAAAATTACTTGACATTCTTTGATAATCAAAGTGAATTAACATGCCATGATATGTTTCTCAAGTATGTTTACATGTTTAAACTCTTAAATGGTAGGTTATAGCATGTTTCAAACTGAAATAAACCAAGGTGGCTAAGGCTCTGCAGAACAAAGCAGGTCACTGCCTCTGGTGCAGGCATGGCGTAGCTGCGCCGTACCTCAGATTCAGTTGATGGTTTCGATTGTGTATAGTGTAGCTGATATGGTATTAAGACTCATGTAAACATGAAGAATAGGTATAAACATGTGTTTTAGGGTTTATTTATGAGTTATGATGTTACTAACATGATTCTAGTAGGAAATATAAAGTTTAGAAAACAAACTTTGATGTAATATATATCTTACAAGTTCTGAACTTATGAGACCATATACGTGACTGGTGTGGAACCTAAGTGAGCATGATAAATGATGTATAGTGTCTTTATCATGGTTTAAACTTATTAGCTTTGTGTTAGAGAATGTTTTAAAGGAAAAGTTTGTTATATTAAAGTAATATACATGAGTACTACATGATGTAGGTTCTGGTGTTTAAAGATGTTAAACATAACTTAATCACACATGATATGAGTTCTAAAGTTGTCTTGTATGTGTATATTTCATCATTTGTGCTAAAATGATTTCAAAGACAACCTTGGACATGTTTTCAAACATATGTTGCATATTATGTGAGTACTTTGATACTAAAGTAGTAAGATGTCATGTTATAGCTATGTTACTCCTAAACATGATTCATATGTATTAAGCATGATGATTACATGTTTTTTATGTTTTAATGACATATAACTTGTAAGTTAAGCTTGAAGTAATGAATTCAAGTATGGTCATGTGTTATATGTGAAACTCTAGCATGTATGTATGTTAAAATGTATGTGTGATTAGTGTGTTAGAGTTGGACTATAGCCAGGAGAGCAGAAGCTCAACCTTAGTTTAGCTAAGGGACAACGTGGCGCTTGTAGATCCCTAAGCTGAGACCAGTAGCAATGCTACCATTCCTGCAATCTTGCCAAGATTTTATTTTTGGTTCTGAAATTTAAGGCATGCTTACATGATCTCTTTATCTTGTATTATGTGACCAATGTGCCATGTAATTTGTTGAGAAGAATTTTATATGATGACTTGATTATTGTAAGTGTAGTCTCGTATTAGTTTACACATACTAATTGAAATGATCGACTTGATAATGTTAGGTCGTTTCAACGCGAGTTAGTTAAAGCTAGTATTATATTGTAGTTGAGCAAACAGACAAGTTCCATAAACTTACTCCATTTGTTATTGAGCAAGTTTCCTAACTTACACAAACTTTGGATTTTGTGCAAGTTCTTGAATTTCACACGATTCGTATGTTGAATGCAAGTTCCCTAAACTTATTCTAATTATTATTGAGAAAGTTTTCTTTGAACTTCCTTATCACCATAACCCTTAGGTTATTTAATTGTCTCACCTAATGTATACTTAGGTTACAAAGCTTTCATTTTTTTTAATGAAATCTATAAATGTATATATCCATAACTATAGTATATATGTTTATTGATCCATGCACCACTTCACATATGTTGTCACATATTAAATCACTGTATAACACAAAGTTTTAAATATCAATAATGTACATACATATATAGTGACTTAAATTCACAGTTATTAACCCTTAGGGTTTTCAAAAAAAACTAGAAAATTAATATTTCTAAATTTTAATTTGGATTCTCGAATTAAATTAAACTTTCCCATTCATAAATCAATTTTGTTAATTAGAATTATTTTATCCCAATTTAAATCGCTAATTTAGCAATTAAGTCAACAATTATACATTAGGTTTCTGACGGGACAATTAGGGTTTAAAAATCTAAAATTAGGGTTTGCTAATTAAGTAAGCTTTACCCTAATTAATATTATAATTAATATCACTTAAGCATTATAACTATCCTTTAAATTCCTAGATTAGGGTTTCCAATTTCTGAATTAGGGTTTCAGATTCTCAGAACTGAAATTAGGGTTTCAGAACCAGTTTTAGGGTTTCTTATCAGTCATTGGGGTTTTCTAACTAAACGTTGTCGTTCTTAATATATACTTGGGGTATGACACTGATATAATTTATTTGGTCAACCCTTGACCCTTAACCACATTCTAAACACATACATAACAATATACAAAGAACATATTCACATATACACTTAATCCTGAATAATTCACCTAAATCCATCACAGAATTTTGAAATCCTCAAAATTCCTTCCCAAAAATATCAAATGCGTACACTCATTTTCTGTCTAGGTCTATCATTTGACCTTAAATCCATCATTTAAGATTTTAATAAATTGTCTAATTTCTCGGGTTGTCACATTCACCCCTTCTTCTAAGAATTTCGTCCCCGAAATTCACGTTACACCTTACACCAAACAACTTACACCATTCACACATCATCACATGCTACCCAATACACCACTCATAAGAGTAAAAGTTTTCAAATTGCTGAGGGGTCATATAGACCATGAACACATAGTTTTAATGGTATTCATACCGTAAAACTTTACATTACTTGGTAGGTTTACAATCACAAAGAAGGTAAACTACCGCTGCTAATACTTTAGGTGATTAGCCTATCGTACTCTTACGTCATGCATAACGTATTAATTATGTCTAGCGAATATTTACGCTACTAGATTGGATTATTTATCCAAACAACATAGTTCACCTCAGTCTTATCATATGATTTCGCACCAAAAAAATTTGGTTCAGGAAATTTCTTTCAATGAATAATTAGAGTTTTCATGAACATTAGTCTAGCTGAATCGAATAGCATAGACTCATATCAATAATTAAATTCAATCGAATTATTTATGTGTAGCCAAACCCCGTTGGCAAATTAAAATTTTTGAAAAATATTTTTGAAGAATGACGTCATGATGTCGTACTTTATTAACAGTCTGTTTGAGGATGTCGTCATTGTATGACTTTGTCATAACACATCATACATTAGTGGAACAACGACTTTAGATCAAATTCACACTAAGTATTCCTGTATTTACAACTCCATCACTTTTTTATCATATCCGCACCAGGTTACATTGTACATGAGTGATAAATAAAATAACTTTGGATATTTCAAATCATTTGCGTCTAGTCGAAATAAGTAGCATAGACTGTACTTTAAACCGTTTCAAAAATAATTAGGAGTCTACTTTTTTTTTAAAAGCACATAGTGCATATTTAGCTTGATGTCAAAATTTCGAAGTCTAGCATAGCTAGTAATTTTGGAAAACATATGTCTCCACTAATAATTATTTGCTTAACAATCTATCTATTCCTATAATCCTCAATTCTCCATTCACACACAACTATACCCAGTTCGTCAAACCACACTTATGAGTTCATAAACTTGCCACAATCATATGAGTTTAAGAACTTACCCTAGTCAGACCTTTGGTGTCCATTCGTTGAGGGGTTCATAAACATTTCATATAACTATGAGTCATGAATGTCACATAAATATGAGTTTTAAGAACTCGTACTTAACCCTATATTCTCTACCTACTATGGCCTATCTATCTTTTATACAGATGAGAAAGGAATCACCCTCTTAACATGTATATAGCAAATAGCGCAACAAAAACATTTCAATGATTATCAGTGCCAGAAATTAAGTGGTTTTTACACCAAGTACAATTCCCCGCCCATACAAAGAATCATACAACTCAGCTGCTAACATGAGTCCTCAATTGAAATCCCCACCTAATCTTAACTCCCTTCTCAATACGAATTTCATTGAATCCGTATTCATAATCCTTTTCTGAATATGTACGAATTCACACAACAATCTTGCTGTAAACTTTACAATCATCAGATTGATTCTTTTCCCATATTATAACCTTATCAGAACACGGAGTGATCTCATCGTATATATTACGATTTATTTCTATGTCTTGATCATTTTGTTTTACGATCTCCTATCCTCATGCTTCTTCGGTCTTTTAGACTCGATCTATTCACCATTACTGTTTAACTTTATTATCAGAGTTAGGGAACTCTGTGTCTTAACAACTCACCGAGATTAGTCTTTGAATCTTACCGGTCAACTAACTCTATGTGAGTTAGATATTATCCTAATCACTGCGGTTATTGGTCTCATGTATTCCTACCTAAGCTTCATAACCAACAGCTTTGATACCAACTATGAGAGCCCCAAATCCGGGTCCCAAATCACCACGGATCTGGTACAATCATTCTATTACTATTGCAGAAGATATAAACATAAATTATTTATACAATACACTTTACACACTATTCTCCAAAATCGAGTAACCTTAACTTATACACAATTCATAAACTATTACAAATTAGCTGCATATTTTATCCCAAGCTGAACTTGGCATTAACCTTTTCCTGTATCCGAACGCATTCGCCTTATCTGCAATGTTTATATCATGATATAGCAAGAGTGAGCATGAAAGTTGCCTAGCAAGTTTAAATTTATAAAAGGATATATCATGATTGAAAGAGTCTGAATAATAAGCTGACTATAATTCATCAATATAATTGTGAATTAGTACGAACAAACTTTTGACTGAACAAGTATTAAACATGAACAAATATATCTGGACCAACTGGTAATGAAGGTGATCAGCCTTTCATACTTGACTTATAAATGTAATATGTACAGAGTACAATTATCCATGGCAATCAGCAATGATTAACTTTAAGCATATCTGAATGAAACAACTCTTAGTAGAGTTAAGTAAATCTTTCATGAACCGTTGATTACCGCTACGCTATTTATAATGCTTTATCCGAAGACCTAATATTAGTAATATAGATCTCCAATATTAGAATAATATCATCACAATATAATACTATTATATATACACATAGAATAACCTAAACACATAACACATAATCCTATCAGTCTACAATACACATAAGACTTAACATCAAGTCAGACTATTTAAGTCTGAGTTGAATCCGACAAAATTCTAACATCCAGGCGGTCTAGTCGGATAATACTCGAGTTTAAGTTCAATTAAACTCTGCCTAAACACTTAACAATTATCTTAAATAATTTATTATCAGTCAAAATATTTTTTTATAGACTTGCACTAATTTTTAGATAACAACTACCTTTAATTCATTTAATATTATTAATCTTGATAATATTTAATTCCCCTCTTAGTATTACTAGTTCACTAATAACACTTTTATCCGCTTACTAATATTATTAACATCTTAATAATATTTTAATACTTTACGAATATTATTAATCCTCTTAATTATATTTTAATCATGCATTAATATTATTACTTAATAATATCTTACTTATGCTTTAGTATCATTAATCAATTAATAATACTTTTAGTCATTTACCAATCTTATTAATATTTTATTTATTTACTAATATTATTAATCATTTAATAATATTTTATTCCTATACTAATGTTATTACATTAAAATAATTTATTTAATCTCAATATTGTTATTTACTTAATAATATTTTAATCATTTAATAATACTTTAATTTAATATTATTAATCTTTTAATAATATTTTAATCTAAGATTAATATTTTAATCTAATATTATTAATCATTTAATAATACTTTAGTATTTTAAATTAAATATGATTAACCATTTAATAATATTTTAATGAAGTTTTAATCTTAATATTTTTATTTACTTAACAATATCATATTCTAATATTATTTATATCATAATAACAATTTAATAATTTATTAGATCAATAAACAATTTATTTTAATTGTTCACCCTTTATTAAACCTCTTATTTAATATCCGAAAATGTCATAAATAATATTTCTTATTATAAATTACCAAAATGCCCTAAAATAGTCATAATATTATATATTAGGAGTATTCAAGTATTAAAATCACATTTTTTGTATTTAAGACATCATTTAACTATTTATTTTCTTTTATTCATAACTTAATCAATTTTAGGAAAAATAACAAACTGATTCCAAAAATTCTTCATTTTCGGATTTGAATAGTATATGACCCAACAATGATCCCCAAATTTATCTAGAATTTTAGAAAATGATTTACTATTTTTAAAGTGTCCAAAACACTCGGATCTTGCTTCATTTTTCATAAATTGAGTTTTACTCAGACAAATCTGAAATTTTCAGGCTATACACTCATAAGATATATAAACCTATTGTAAAAATTTCAGAATTTTCCAGTGTATACACAGTGAGATATTCGGGTGTTAATATTTCGGAGTCCTTTACGGAAATAGCCATTACGCTCAACCTATAAATCGAAACGCGTCCGTTCTTTTTCCTACATATAAACAACTTTCTAAGGTACCTCTGTGATTTTTCCCAGATTTTTAAAAGACATGAAACTATTCGAAACAGTCCCAAGAAAAACGGGATCAATTACTATTTTAGGGTTTTGAACCCTTAACATTCAAAGTGGACAGTTTTGGGTAAAACAGCCCCAAAGATTTCAAAACTTGCTAGATTTGTGTTCTACCACTTAGGCTTACTAGATAACTCATGCATATAGCACCCCCTTCAACGGATCACAAATCCAAGTTTGAAAACTTGAGTTACACAAGATTTAGTGGAAGAAAAAAATAAGAGTTTCACCCTTGGAGAACATATGCTCATTTTCTTCCTCTAAGCCTTTGATCTAACACTCAAGATACTTAGTTCCATACATGATGATATGTAGAACTAGGGTATCTTGAGTATTTGTTCATAACCCCAACAAAACTCAAGCTATAAAACAAAGTAGAAGAAGAATAAGAAAAGAATGGATGAGAACCTCACCTAGTTTTATTTGTTATCCTTCTTGATCTTCCAAAGTAAGTAACGAACTTAGGATGCATCAAATAAACTAGCACACCTCTCTCACTCTCTCAAAAACCGAACTCTCTCTCTTTTTTTCTCTCTCTTGAAGTTTGCTAGCTTGGGAGAAAAAGATAGAAGAAGAAGAATGAGAGAAAATGAAATGTGCTAGCAAATGAAATGGTTGATTAATTATTATCCCCCATACTTTCCTTGACCCATGGATAAAAGGCTTTTCCTTATCCTTTCAACTAGCCTAATCATGTGATTAAGAGTGCTTAATAGATTTGCAACCAATGAGAGCTTGACAACCATGTACTTGTGTGTAAGAGTTACTAATTATGGACATTGTTTAGTTTAATTAGTTGCCTTAAAAGGCCTTAAATGGCCGGTCCCTCTAGCCCATTATATCCTCCATTTTGGTTTTATTTTAATGCACAAATTTGATTAATCAAAAGTGTGATGCCCCCAAAATAGGTATACATCACCTATTCTGAGTCGCCAAATACATGGTACAAAATTCAAATACAACTTAATAATACAGCGGTCGTGTAAACAATACGTCAAAACATAAACTGAGAGTTTTAAAAAGAATATTGTCATCTAGACAATATCCACACTCAAAGGAGTCCTCATTACATTTATTGTCACGCTATTTAACAGAATAGTGAGGACTATTAATGCTATCATCTGGACCGTCACTCCGTTCCCCAACTCATCCCAACTATATTCTCATTTCCTGAAGAGAACAGTAAAAGAAAGGGTGAGCTCAACTAGCCTAGTAAGAAATATTATGACTAAGATAATGCAGAATAAATTATCATTAGTCTTCAACAATGTTAAACTGATAAAAGATGTGACGATTTATTTGTTTGAGTTGTGATTCTTGGGACAGAATCCTTGCAAGGAGGGAAGGATGTAACAATCTGAAAATTTATATTTAAATTTTAAATATTTATTGAATTATATAAATATTTAATTGGTGTATATATTGCTAAATAAATATTTATTTAATTTGAATTGATTAATTATTTATGTGTTAAATAAATAATTAATGAGTTAAGGAAATTATTATTATATTGATATGTCAAGTTGATGGTTAATTATTTGTATTGAGTTATGTCATTAAATGAATTATTTAATTAATTGTTATTTGAATTAATTAAATTAATTATGAAAGCTTGATTAAATAAAGTGTGACAAATAACTATAGTATAAGGAGTTATTAAAAATAAATTAAAGTAGTTTTAATCTAGTTTTACCCAAACAATGCTTAAGGATATAAATTCTTTAAAATTTAAATGGTTTTGCCAAAAAGCCTTATGGCTTTTGATATTTCTAATTTATAAAATAAATAAAATAAAATAAATAATAAATATAACGTATTGATGTTGTAGATGTTATTTTGATAACTGATGATGGCTATTAAGGCCATACCAGTTTGTGTTTTCTTATGTTACGCATACTAGCTATCAGAGCTTCATTCTAGTTGTGCTAGGCAATAGAGAGAATTGAGACTTAAGAGAATTTGAGAGAGAGCTCATGCGAGAGAAGAACAATCCCGATTAGTAGCAAAGATTTCTGTTAAGAAGAAAAAGGTATGTTCTATACTCTTATTATGCATATATGGGTTTCTACGGAAAAAATTTTCTATGCTCTGTTAATTCTATTTCTTTCGAATTGTTGTTATGTAACTAAGTTATGGGGGTTATACATGTTTATAATGATTAGATATGGTGTTTAATCAATAATCGCATGCAAATTTTGGGTTTACAGTAGGAAGAAATAATGTCAGTATATGTATTTCTTATGTGGCTTATGTAAGTAACAATTATGATGATCAATTTAGTGTGTGAAATTGAACTGTGACTATGTTAGTTAGTTTGTTAAGAATTATAGAGAACTTAGTTCAAAAGAATCAAATTTGTGTATCATTATGATTATAGTGTTCACTGTGTCAAGAAATATCAAAAATGGAGTTTTTGGTTTTAAAATATGCTATTCCAGTATTTAATTTTTCTAGAATTATGGTTTAAGTTGTGTTATTTTAGTATTTGTATGCTTGGTGAAGTTTATGTGTAATTTGCATAAGTTATACATGTTAATTGGTGTTAGAAATTAAGACATAGTAGCTTGGTTTTGTTTCTGGTTTTGGGTGTTCTATAATTCGGAGTCCCAACGCCAAATTATGCGCCCCAGCGCCAAAATTATGCCAGAAGTTTGTGCACCAGCGCTGTAATTCGCACCCCGACACCACTGTCTCGCGCCCCAGCGCTGGAAAAATGATCTGGGTTGAATAGTTTTGACATCCTATAGTAAAATGGCCATAACCTTTTCATACGAACTCCGATTGAGCTGATTCAAGATGATTCAGAAAGAGGACGAATAGGCCTATAACTTTTATTCTTTAAGGGTTTCAATTTGAAATCGTTATGAAGTGTCAAAATGATCATCTTTAGGATTGTTGTGTATTTGGAGCCAATCGGAGGGCGTCGGGATGCGTGAATGCAAGTGCAACCCTTTGTGTATTAGTATAAATTAATGATAACATGTTGGACATGTAATAGGATGTTGTATCAAGTTGTTAATGTGTATGTGGTGCAATGAGATGGTCACTTAAGTAGTTGTAATAAAGCTAAAAAGTAATGTTCATGAAAAGATGCGATGTTGTTTAAACTTAAACTTAGTTATTAGCTATACTAAAATTAGAAAGCAACTCATGAAGGTAATGTTAGTGTAACTAATCTGTATTGTCAATACATATGGTATGTGTAGGACTTGGGGTGAACGTAAGTAGTGATTGTTTAACCTACGCACGAGGCAAGTTCTCTAACTCTACTTTTATAATTGTGCAAGTATCTAAACTATCTTTGAGCAAATTTTCCTAACTCCAAGATTTCTTTGCGCAAGTTTCTTAACCCTAATTATATCATGCAAGTTCCTAAACCTTATCTCTTGATTTTGAGCCAATCTTTAACTTTTTAATTAGCATGCAAATTTCTACATTCTAACACACTAATATTGAACAAGTTTTATCATTCAACTTATTATATATTTGTTATGCATGCTTAAAATTCAACTTTAAATAAGGTTTTAACCTTAGCTTAACATTGTTCAAGCAAGGTATGTTACATTATTCAATACTTATGCTCTTAGATTATTCCTAAAGCATGACCTTAGTATACAATGTTGATTCACTTATGAATTATTCCATAGCATAATGTTGTTACAGTTTTATTCAACTAGTCCTTAGTTGATGTTCGTAAACTCTAAATTACCCTCGAAATGTATCCAAACCAAAGTTACTTTGGTGTGGACTTGTATTCTAAATACTGAGATGAACAACCCTATTATTAGGGGATAACTTACTCGTAGCGTTAAAATGTTTGTGCACAATACATTGTACGAAGGGCTGATCCCCCTAAGTACGAGAGGTCCTTATAGTCATATGACTTTTAAAATTGGAGTTTAAAGATTACTTGCAACTGTGGACGTAGTTCATGGTCTTATGACCCTCAGTGATGTATATTCCATATTTTGGGTTCCAATTTCTGATTATCATTGTTAGAGTACTATTCAGTCTTGATGAGTTTATTATTGGCAGTTATTATTGTTGTACTACTGTTGATTCTCTATTATATCTAGTGAGCAATTATTTTGCTCACTCTTGCATATTTATAAACTCAATGCAGCCAAAGAGGAGAAGGTAGATGAACATTCGACTAGCAAAGGAAAGGGAAAAATGTACAAGTAATGAAGACTTGTAATTTTGACTTTGATTATGATGTTAGACTTTTATTATGATGATCTTAGACTTTATTTTAAAGAAGTTATGTAATAATTTATTTTCGCATTTGAATGACGTTTAAAGGATAGATAACCTGGGATGTTTTTTTTAAACTTAATAATGTAACCCTATTTAAGGGGAGGTTTTATGATTCAAATATTATTTTATTTGGGTAGATAGTATGAATGCTTGAATAGTGAACACCATATCTTGTGGGAAGTAAGTACCTAGATTTGGGGGTGTCACAGGTTGGTATCAAAGCTTTAGGTTATGAACCTTAGGTGGGGGAAAAAGCCTTAGGAAGTAAACTTTGAATAGATAGTGATGATAAAATCTTATCGAGTTTTAAAGAAGAAGTAATAAAACACTTATATGCTTATGTGATTATAACTTATGTGCTTGTGAGTGTCGACTAGTAATGATTAGTAATTAAACTTAAAAATTTGGTTGACAGGATGGCTAATATAGGATGATCCGGCCAGGCTAGGGAGGAAGGATTCCAGATGCCTAGAGAGGAGGAGCCTCGAGATATTCAGGTGGTGTGGGAACAGCTACTGCCACGGGAAGAAACTCCGTTGGTCACAATAGTTGAGAAGAAAAGAATACTTGATGACGATGATGAGATAGAGACGGACGAGGAGGACCCTATTGAGCTGCCGCAGGCGGATGAGGAGGACGACGAGGAAGAGCTTCCACTTGATTCGATAGCTACCCGTATGTACGACGAGGTGTATGATCGCAATGTGGAACTTCAAGATACCGTCGAGGAGTTGCAAGAGATAGTAGTCAAACAATGCACCACGATGGCAATGTAAAAGACGACGAGATCCAGGATAGAGATGAACGTCTAACTAACGTCGAAGAGAAGGTGATCCACACTGAAGGGGTAATGTCTTGAGAAAGGTTCAAGGAGCTATTCTTCGAGACATATTTCAAGAGAGTTCAAAGAGTCAGCTAGAAGTGCAGTTCTTGGAACTGAAGTAGGGAACAATGTCAGTATCTGAGTATGCCGCAAGATTCAACGAGTTGGCGAGGTTTTCGCCATATCAAGTCAGCACAGATGAAGCAAGGCGAAGAGGTTTGAACAGGGACTAAAGCCCTGGTTGTACAGTAGGGTCTCCCTGTTCCAACTGAAGACGTTTTCAGCGGTAATGGAGAAAGTAATTCTCGCTAAGAGTAGAGGCGAGGCGGTAAAAAAACACAACCAAGAGCAGAGGAAGAAGAAAAATGAAGGTGAATCTAAAAATGGTGGAGGTAGTAACGGTGGAAACAACAACAATAATTTGAAGAGGAAGTGGAATGCGAATGTGGGAGCTGGAAATCAGCAAGGAAACTAACAAAATAAAAAGTTCGAAGCATGTACTACATACGGGAAGTTTCATAAGGGTGTGTGCTTGATGGGGAAATGAGTATGCTTCAATTGTGGCCAGGAGGGTCACATCGCCCCAAATTGCACTCAATCTAAGAAAAAAGTTTGCTTCACGTGCAGGTCCAAGGATCACTTTGCTTGTGAATGTCCTAAAAAGAGATTTGGTGAGGCAAATGGAAGCAAGGAAAATGCTGGCGGAGGTACACCGACTATTCTTTGGACCAACATCAACAAATAAGCCTCTGAGAAGAACCTTCAACATGACGGCAGACGCAAAGGCAATCAAAAGATGTCATGTCGTATTATCCCAATCAATAATATAGATGCGTATGTATTATTTGATTCAAAAGCACTTTGCTCGCTTATATCGATAAATTTGCTAGGAGGTTAGAAATACCTTGTGAAGAGTTGGAATTCCTTTAAACATAGAAATTGCGAATAGGGAAGTGATTCTGTTAGGTTCAGATACAAAGAACCGTAGACCGAATATTAAGGGAATGTTATGAAAGTAGATTTAATTCCGATAAAACTCGGAGAGTTCGATGTTATTTTGGGAATGGATTGGCTATTCAATTATGGAGAAAAAATTGATTGCCAAAAGAAGTGTGTAAACCTTATGACTCCGTCAAAGGTAGTTTTTCAGGGTAGAAAATCGCCTAGACAAATGAAATGTCTGTGGATGATGCATGCCAAGAAGTTACTGAATTAGGGCTGTGTAGGGTATCTAGCTTATATAGTTGATACTCAAAAAGAGAAGGGTATGAAACTGGAGGAAATACTAGTGGTTAGGGAATTTATGGATGTGTTTCCGGAAGATTTTCCAGGACTTCAGACTCGAGTTCGTGATCGACTTAGCGCCAAGAACTGCTCCTATATCGAAGGCCCCGTACAGAATGGCTCCGGTAGAAATGAAGGAACTAATGGTGCAACTACAAGAACTGTTAGATAAGAAGTATATTCAACCAAGTGTATCACCGTGGGGAGCACCGGTGTTATTTGTGAAGAAGAAGGATGGGTCGATGCGTCTTTGCATTGACTATAGGGAATTGAACAACGTCACTATTATGAACATATATCTGTTGCCAAGAATAGATGACTTGTTTGATCAATTGAAGGGTGCTAGATATTTCTCGAAAATAGATTTGAGAAGTGGATATCATCAATTGAAAGTAAGGAAGGAGGATGTACCGAAGACAGCATTCCGAACTCGGTATGGACATTATGAATTTTTGGTGATGTCATTTGGTTTGACAAACACCCCTGTAGCATTCATGGATTTAATGAAAGGGTGTTTAAACCATTTTTGGACAACTTTGTGGTTGTGTTCGTCGACGATATCCTGGTGTACTCTAAAACTAAAGAGGAACATGTGGAACATTTACATCTGACGTTGGAGATGTTAAGAAAAGAAAAGTTGTACGCAAAATTCTCCAAATGTGGATTTTGGCTGGAACGTGTACAATTTCTTGGGCATGTAATTGATAAGGATGGGATTTCTGTAGATCCATCAAAAGTTGAAGTTGTGATAAATTGGGAACAACCAAGAACTCCATAAGAAGTGAGAAGTTTTTTGGGGTTGACAGGCTATTATAAACGGTTTATTCAGGATTTTTCCAATATTGCTACTCTATTGACAAATTTGACAAGGAAATCTATAAAATTTGTTTTGACGGAAAAATGTGAGGAAAGTTTTCAAGAATTAAAGAAGAAGCTCAGTATGGCACCTATGTTGTCATTACCAAATAATACAGGAAACTTTGTGGTGTATAGTGATGCTTCACACAAAGGATTGGGTTGTGTCCTTGTGCAGAACGACAAGGTTATTGCGTATGCATCAAGGCAACTGAAGGACTACGAGAAAGGGTATCCAACTCATGATTTAGAGTTAGCGGCAGTTGTGTTCGCACTGAAGATATGGAGACACTATCTCTAAGGAGAAAAATGTGAGATCTACATAGACCATAAAAGTCTAAAGTATATTTTCACACAGAAAGACCTGAACATGCGTCAAAGAAGATGGATGAAACTGATAAAAGATTATGATTACGAGATCTTTTATCATCTAGGTAAAGCTAATGTGGTTGGAGATGCCTTGAGTAGAAAAGGCAGAGAAAAGTTGATGATGTTAACTGATAAGGAGGAGCTCATTTCAGCATGGCAAACCTAGAGTTGGAAATCAAATTTCCAGAAGAATCCGAGGAAAAATTGTTCCAGATAGAAGCCAGTCCAAATTTGGTGGATAAAGTGAAAAACTCTCAGCTACAGGATGAGGAATGCAATAAAATAAAGCAAAGTATAGTCGAGGGTAAAGAAGCGAAGTATAAGGTCGATACTGCGGGGATACTAAGATTTGAGGGGCGAATTTGGGTTCTAGCAGTTCAGGAGATTAAAGATGAAATTTTGACAGAAGCACATAACTCAAGGTATTCAATTCATCTGGGAAGTACGAACATGTATCAAGATTTGCGGCGTCATTTTTGGTGGCCGGACATGAAAAGAGATGTTGCAGAGTGCATTGCAAAGTGCTTGACATGTCAGAAAGTGAAGGCAGAGCATCAACGACCAAGCAGATTATTTCAACCGTTGGAGATACCGGAATGGAAGTGGGAGCACATCACAATGGATTTTGTGGTAGGTCTTCCAATGACTCAGAAAGGATACGATGTGATATGGGTGATAGTGGACAGATTGACAAAATCTGCACATTTTTTCCAATAAAGATTAGATTTAATCTTGATCAGCTGGCGAAGCTATACTTTACAGAGATTGTCTCAAGACATGGAGTTCCAGTGTCAATTGTATCAGACAGAGATCCAAGGTTCACATCAAATTTCTGGAAAAGACTACAAAAATGCATGGGAACGTAACTGAAGATGAGCACAACATATCATCCGCAAACTGATGGGCAAAGAAAACGAACAATTCATACTTTAGAGGATATGCTTAGAGCGTGCATAATGGATTTCAAAGGAAACCGGGATGATCATCTACCGTTGGTGGAATTTGTATACAATAACAGTTACCACGCAAGCATTGGTATGCCGCCATACGAGGCATTATACGGCAGAAAGTGCAGAACTTCGCTATGCTAGGATGAAGTTGGTAGCTATACTAAAAGTAGAAAGCAACTCATGAAGGTAATGTTTGTGTAACTAATGTGTATTGTCAACACATATGGTATGCGTAGGACTTGGGGTGAACGTGAGTAGTGATTGTTTAATCTACGCACGAGGCAAGTTCTCTAAATCTACTTTTATAATTGTGGAAGTATCTAAACTATCTTTGAGCAAATTTTCTTAACTCTAAGCTTTCTTTACTCAAGTTTCTTAACCCTAATTATATCGTGCAAGTTCCTAAACCTTATCTCTTGATTTTGAGCCAATCTTTAACTTGTTAATTAGCATGAAAATTTATACATTCTAACACACTAATATTGAACAAGTTTTATCATTCAGCTTATTATATATTTGTTATGCATGCTTAAAATTCAATTTTAAATAAGGTTTTAACCTTAGCTTAACATTGTTCAAGCAAGGTATGTTACATTATTCAATACTTATGCTCTTAGATTATTCCTAAAGCATGACCTTAGTATACAAAGTAGATTCACTTATGAATTAT
The DNA here is from genome assembly GCA_020205615.1 of Panax quinquefolius. Classification (NCBI taxonomy): domain Eukaryota; kingdom Viridiplantae; phylum Streptophyta; class Magnoliopsida; order Apiales; family Araliaceae; genus Panax; species Panax quinquefolius. The sequence continues at coordinate 93,288,404 of CM035155.1, forward strand.
TCCATAGCATAATGTTGTTACAATTTTATTCAACTAGTCCTTAGTTGATGTTCGTAAACTCTAAATTACCCTCGAAATGTATCCAAACCAAACTTACTTTGGTGCGAATTTGTATTCTAAATACTGAGATGAACAACCCTATTATTAGGGGATAACTTACGCGTAGCGTTAAAATGTTTATGCACAATACATTGTACGAAGGGCTGATCCCCCTAAGTACGAGAGGTCCTTATAGTCTTATGACTGTTACAGTTGGAGTTGAAAGATTACTTGCAACTGTGGACGTAGTTCATGGTCTTATGACCCTCAGTGATGTATATTCCATATTTTTGGTTCCAGTTTTTGTTTATCATTGTTAGAGTACTATTCAGTCTTGATGAGTTTATTATTGGCAGTTATTATTGTTGTACTCCAGTTGATTCTCTATTATATCTAGTGAGCAATTGTTTTGCTCACTCTAACATATTTATAAACTCATTGCAGCTAAAGAGGAGAAGGTAGATGAACCTTTGACTAGCAAAGGAAAGGAAAAAATGCACAAGTACTGAAGACTTGTAATCTTGACTTTGATTATGATGTTAGACTTTTATTATGATGATCTTAGACTTTATTTTAAAGAAGTTATGTAATAATTTATTTCCGCATTGGAATGACGTTTAAAGGTTAGATAACCTGGGATATTTTTTTTAAACGTAATAATGTAACCCTATTTAAGGGGAGGTTTTATGATTCAAATATTATTTTATTTGGGTAGATAGTATGAATGCTTGAATAGTGAACACCTAATCTTGTGGGAATGAAGTACCTAGATTTGGGGGTGTCACAAAATATAATAGACATTAAGTTTAACTGCAGCGGAACAAGAAATCCATTTGAAGAGTCAAGTAAAGAATAAAATCTATTATCCTCTATGATTTAAAAAGTTTTTAATCACTTTTATCGTTGGGACTCAACTTAATAAATAATCCAGATCCTCAATTCATCCCTACACTACAGGCCAAGGATATTATTTAGTATCACGACCACAAATTATCCATGCACTACGGGCCAAAGATAATTGTGTTTTCATCAACGGTCCTGATCATGCCATAAAACAATTCATCTTTTCTCCATTAGCCGAAGAGAATCCATAGCCATAATCATACCAAAAACTGTCCATCAATGCACTACGGGCCAATGAGGACTTTTTTCCACATCATTTGTAACATTACGGTCATGATTATACCGAATAATCCTTGGTCATAATCATACCAAGTCCATCTATGCACTACAGGCCACAAATGACTTTCAACAAAATATAAACATAAGGATGATGACAATGATATAAGAATTCAATAAAACAAGTTCAAGAATTAAATTATCCAGTAACTAATAACGTCCAAATTGTCAACATGATACTTCTTTGTAGAGTAAAATTCAAGAATGCTCAGAAGAATATTTTCATGAAAAGATACTAGATGAAGCGCAAATATCAAGGATATTCCACTAATTTCATGAAGTATAGAAGTCAAAACTTTAACCAACTAAGTATAATAAAGAATGGAATAAAATAGAAATCACCATGCATGCGGTAATTCACATAGAAAGGTTATTCTAACAGAATATTAAATAACGGAACCAGTCAAAGCGTAATAATACGGCAAGCGGGATATTCAAATGAATAATAAAGAACAACAGAATCACCATGCATGCGGTATTAGCATGTACATGTTATTCGATAGAATAATAAATAACGGAACCGTGTCGCAAAAATTAGCACCTACTGGGATGTTCCAATGTAATAATAAATAATGGAATAACAACAAAATCACCATGCATGCAGTACTTGGCATAGGCGTGTTATTCCAATGAATAATAAATAATGAAACCAGTCGATTAAATAAACGCATAGAGAGGAGATTCCAATGAATAATAAAGAATGGAATAAAGAAGAATTTCACCAAGTATAGGGTAGCTCACAGATACAAAGTTATTCAAATGAATAATAAATAATGGAATAATGAAGAATTTCACCAAGTATAAGGTGTAGATCATGAATACAAAAGTTATTCCAATGTAATAATAAAGAATGGAATAATAGACCAATTTCACCAAGTATACCACGTATACAGGTTATTCCAACAGAATAATAAAGAATGGAATAACAGAAGAATTTCACCAAGTATAGGGTAGACCGCGTATATAGGTTATTCCAACAGAATAATAAAGAAAGGAATAACAGAAGAATTTCACCAAGTATACCATGTATACAGGTTATTCCAACAAAATAATAAAGAATGGAATAACAGAATAATTTCACCAAGTATACCACGTATACAGGTTATTCCAACAGATTAATAAAGAACGGAATAACAGAAGAATTTAACCAAGTATACCACGTATACAAGTTATTCCAACAAAATAATAAAGAATAGAATAACAAAAGTTCTCTTCATGAATACGAAAGAAATAATACCCCTTACCTTATAAAGAAGAGTACTCCGACGGTAGGACGGGGATATACTTGAAGAAACTTGCACTACGCTCAAAGGTTTCTTAAACGCTAAAGAAATACGCTCAAGATTATAGAAGAAGAATTTTCTCTAAAGTTTCTCTCTCTACAGTTTCAGTGAATTCGTAAGAAATAATGAAGGAATGAGCTTCTATTTATAGAAGAATGGACTGAATAGTAACTAATCCATGAACGGTCCAGATTGATTAACTTTTAAACGGATGGTCCAGATTGGTTTACAATTAAAATATAATATATTTTATTTATAATCTAATAAAACGAATAACTTTATAAAAGTATTCTGTTTTATATAAAAAAAATTTACTATGCAAACACTATGCAGGCACTATGAAAACACTATGCATAATAAAATATGATATATTCTAATTATTGTCTAATAAAACAAATAACTTTATAAAAGTATTACATTTTATATAAAAAGCTTTTCTATTTTATTACATTAATAATACTAATAAAACAAAACTTATAATATATATATATATATATATATATATATATATATATATATATATATATATATATATATATATATATATATATATATATAATCAACAATAATTGAATCCATAACGTGAGATACTATGTAGCAACTACTGTAGCAATAATTGAACAAAACTAAGTGACTTCTCACATAAGCATCAATAATCAATACCGTGTACTACTATGCAACCACATTATTCATCGTACTTTTTACTAAGGGTAGTTCAACAGTTATAACGGTAAAACTTCCGCCGTTATTTTCATAAATATATTTTTGTCGTTTTCTCATTCTAACAATAATTCCGTTGTGGGGTCCACAAATGATTACGCCGTTGTACGAATATTCTCTGCTAAAACGAATATTCCCCGACCAATCTAATATAGTACAACAACTTGCATACTTTGCAAAATTTATAAATACTACCCACAACTATAACATTATCTCAAATCCATACCGTAATATTAAAAAAAATATTTCGAAAAAATTAAATCTTTATTCGTAAAATTTGGGATTTTACAATCTCCCCTCCTTATGAAATTTTGTCCTCAAAATTTACGTACGTACCTAGTATGCCGAACAGATGAGGACACTTCGTCAGATTCTAACTCTTGAGGTATAACCTTTAAGCGTAGAATATATTCCAGGATTTTAATAGGTACATCTTCATATGTTAAATTATTCGCTATCTCGTCCGGTTCTAAATCAATAATGTGGTTCAGGTCGTCCACATATTTACGTAACATCGATACGTAAAAAACGTTATGAACACGCAACATACTTAGCGATAAAACGAGTCTATAAGCCACAATTCCTACTTGCTCGAGGATTTCAAATGGGCCAATTAAATCGACGGTTGTGATTTCCTCTCTTTGTCAATTCTTGCTACTAGAATAACGCCCTCTTGAACCTTCTTGTTCACGTTCATCAACTCTTAGTATGTAGCTTGCACGGTTTTAACTTTATCGACTAAAGTCGATTCTAATTGTATATTCGTTATCTTCACATAGGTTCGTATATTCGCACTTGCAACCACATACAATCTTCAACTCAACGCGTCAGCTACCATGTTCGCTTTTCCTACGATGGTATTGAATGGTACGATCGTAATCTTTAACAGCTCGAGCCAACATCTTTAGATCATGTTACATTCGTTTTGGGTGAAGAAAATATTTGAGGGTTTAAGAAATGGATTTTGTACAGGGGTCAATACAAAATTTGATTTCACGCTCTAGGGGTAGGCTAAAAAGTCCTCAAGAATACGTCAGAAAATTTATTAACAATAGAAATATCATTCCCAACTATGACTCTCATCCAATACTTGGATAACACGTCACCTTGATACCTATCAACTTGCCATCATTATTCACAAAGTCCCCTACGGAAAGTCTGACTTCGGTGCATTCCACACAAGGAAATCAACAACGAAAGGACCGGGGCTCTTTACTTATGGCTTGATATGACAATGATTGACTTTAGTGGTTTGGTTGCTTGAATTCACATAACAGGTTGGTTAGGAATATGAAAGCTAAAAACCTTACTAAAAGTATGATGAGTAGTTAACCAATCGATTCCTAAAATCACATCAAAGGAAAATATTTTCAAAGAAATAAGATCGACAGGTAACGTGAAAGTGTTGATTTAAATCAAACAAGATTTATAAATAGTGGAGGTAACGAAGGTTTCTCCCAACTGAGTTTCAACAGATAAATTAAAGTCTAACTTCTCCAGAGTTAAATTCAAACATTGAACACAACTAGGTGAAATGAAAGAGTGAGTAGAACCGGTATCTAACACGGTAGAGACTTCGCAAGAGTTTATGATTAACTTACCCGTGATAATTTTATTCAGGTTCCTCATCACGAAAAAAAAATAACTCTCTCTCTTAAACAACCGGTTTTGGCTTGTCTGGGACATCCTTTGGCATCACCATCCCAGCTGGACTTGACTTCACCATATGACAAAATCGAGCTAGGTGACCTTCTCTTCCTCAATTAAAACACGCTTTGGATTGATGCGTACAGTTTGGACGTATTTGTCCCTCCTCTCCGCATTTGAAACATATGACCGGTGGTCGTTCTTCTTCCTTTGAAGCGGTGTCTTTGGTCTTCGCCTTTTCCATCATTATTGAACCTTCTCTTCTTAAAATTTCCACTTCTATTATCTTGCCAATGATTACCACCAAAGTGGTTACCATTCTTGGCATGATAATTTCCCCCACGATGGTTGTCATTGTTCCGATGGCCGTTACCACCGGTACAATTATTATCGTGTTATTGGTTGTTGCGTTTTGGTTGTGCTGACTCATTATCGTGCTCCAATAACTAAGCCCTATTCACAACATCTGAATATAAACAAAGTTTGTGAGAAATGAGGTATTGACGTATATTGGGTTTCAAACCTCTTAGAAACATTCGCGTCATTCGCTCCTCATTATCGACCAAATGGGATGCAAACCGAAACAACTCAGCAAACTTAGCCTCGTACTACGACACGATCATATTGTTTTGCTCCAGCTTGATGAACACCATCTCCTTCATGTGACGAATACTTTCCAACAGAATAATAAAGAATGATAAAGCGAAATTCACACCGACTGGATTTTCCAACAGAATAATAAAGAATGGAATAACAACAGAAATCACCATGCATGCGATTACTTGATGTAGGCGGTTATTCCAACGAATAATAAATAACGGAACCAGTCCCAAGATAAAACGCATGAACGTGATATTCCAAATGTAATAATAAAGAATGGAATAATGTAAGAATTTCACAAAGTATAGGGTAGCCCAGTGTATACAAAGTTATTCCAACAAAATAATAAATAATGGAATAATGAAGAATTTCACCAAGTATAGGGTGATCACAGATACAAAGTTATTCCAATGAATAATAAAGAATGGAATAACAAAAGAATTTCACCAAGTATACCACGTATAAAAAGTTATTCCAATGAGAATAATAAAGAATGGAATAAAAGAAGAATTTCACCAAGTATACCACGTATACAGGTTATTCTAACAGAATAATAAAGAATGGAATAACAGAAGAATTTCACCAAGTATACCACGTATATAGGTTATTCCAACAAAATAATAAAGAATGGAATAACAGAAGAATTTCACTAAGTATACCACGTATACAAGTTATTCCAACAGATTAATAAAAAATTGAATAACAGAAGTTCTCTTCATGAATACGAAAGAAATAATACCCCTTACCTTATAAAGAAGAGTACTCCGACGGTAGGGCGGGGATATACTTGAAGAAACTTGCACTACTCTCAAAGGTTTTTTAAACGCTAAAGAAATACGCTCAAGATTATAGAAGAAGAATTCTCTCTACAGTTTATCTCTCTAGAGTTTCAGTGAATTCGTAAGAAATAATGAAGGAATGAGCTTCTATTTATTGAAGAATGGACTGAATAGTAACCAATCCATGAACGGTCCAGATTGATTTACTTTTAAACGAACGATCCAGATTGGTTTATAATTAAAATATAATATATTCTATTTATATTCTAATAAAATGAATAACTTTATAAAAGTATTATGTTTTATATATAAAGATTTTACTATGCAAACACTATGCAGGCACTATGCAAACACTATGCATAATAAAATATAATATATTCTAATTATTGTCTAATAATCAAATAACTTTATAAAAGTATTCTGTTTTATATAAAAGGATTTTACTATTAGCCTAATAAAAGGAATAACTTTATAAAAGTATTCTATTTTATATAAAAAGCTTTTCTATTTTATTACATTAATAATACTAATAAAACAAAACTCGGATATATATATATATATATATATATATATATATATATATATATATATATATAACAATCAATAATTGAATCCAATAACGCATTGAGATACTATGCAAAGAACTATTGTAGCAATAATTGAACAAAACTGAGTGACTTCTCACGTAAGCATCAATAATCAATACCGTGTACTACTATGCAACCACGCGTATTATTGTACTTTTACTACCGGGTAGTTCAACAGTTTTAACGGTAAAACTTCCGCCGTTATTTTCATAAATATATTCTTGTCGTTTTCTCATTCCGATAATAATTCTGTTGTGGGGTCCACCAATGATTGCGCCATTGTACGAATATTCTCTGCTAAATCGAATATTCCCCGACCAATCGAATATAGTACAACAATTTGCATACTTTGCAAAATTTATAAATACTACCCACAACTATAATATTATCTCAAATCCATACCATAATATTAAAAAAAATATTTTGAGAAAATTAAATATTTATTCGTAAAATTTGAGATTTTACAAAAAGTCTAAAATACCCTTAATCAAGTGGGCTAAGTATTGGTTTGTATATTATTTCCTTTGGGCTCCTTCCTTAATTGTTCTGGGCTATCCAATAAACATAGTCTAACAATTTTAATATATGTTACCCAATTTGATTATTTAGGGTTTCCATTCCTAATCTTATGAAATTTAATTACCTATACATATGACTTTAGCTCATAACCTAATTACGTTTACACGAAATAGGTTAAAAATTATTAGTCACTTGAAATAACAAGATTATCCACTTAAGTTAGTATACATTTTAAATACTAACATTTCCTTATTACCATAACTCTTAGGTTATTTAATTGTCTCACCTAATGTATAATTAGGTTATGAAGCTTTCATTTTTTTTTAATGAAATCTATAAATGTATATATCCATAACTATATTATATATGTTTATTGATCCATACACCACTTCACATATGTTGTCACATATTAAATCAACGTATAACACAAAGTTTTAAATATCAATAATGTACATACATATATAGTGACTTAAAATTCACGGTTATTAACCCTTAATGTTTTCAGAAAAAAAAAGAAAACAAATATTTCTAAATTGTAATTAGGATTCTTGAATTAAATTAAACTTTCCCATTCATAAATCAATTTTGTTAATTAGGATTATTTTATCCCAATTTAAATTGTTAATTTAGCAATTAAGTCAACAATTGTACATTAGGGTTTTTGACGGGACAATTAGGGTTTAAAAATCTGAAATTAGGGTTTCCTAATTAATTAAGCTTTACCCTAATTAATATTATAATTAATATCACTTAAGCATTATAATTATCCTTTAAATTCCCAGATTAGGATTTCCAATTTCTGAATTAGGGTTTCGGATTCCCGTAACTGAAATTAGGGTTTTAGAACCAGTTTTAGGGTTTCTTATCAGTCATTAGGATTTTCTAACTGAACGTTGTCGTTCTAAATATATACTTGACGTTTAACACTGATATAATTTATTTGGTCAACCCTTGACCCTTAACCACATTCTGAACACGTACATAACCATATACACAGAACATATTCACATATACACTTAATCATGAATAATTCACCTAAATCCTTCACAGAATTTTGAAATCCTCAAAATTCCTTCCCAAAAATATCAAACGCATACACTCATTTTCTATCTAGGTCTATCATTTGACCTTAAATCCATCATTTAAGATTTTAATAAATTGTCTAATTTCTCGGGTTGTCACATCACAAATACTGTGCAGTGACAATTATTGAAATAACAATAATATAAACTATCAACGCAGAAATTATTGAATCAATAAAATAAAATATTTAACAGTAACTACTGTAATAATTATTGAGTATTGCCTTCTTACATAAGAATTAATAATTCAAAAATACTGTGCAATACCGTGTGCTACTGTGCAACAACGTGTATTACTGTATTTTAACCACCAGGTAATCCAACAGTGTTAACGGTAACAATTACGTCGTTATTTATAAAAACTCAAACTTGTCATTTTCTTTATCCGACACTTATTCTGTTATAGGCCCAAAAATGGCTGCGACATCGTACGAATATTCCCCGACAACAAGAATATTCCATGACTAAACGAATATTCCCCGACAAAAATGAATACTTTATAACCACATGCTTATTTTGTAAAATTTGCACAATTAACCCATAACCAAAACATTATATCAAATTAACTCCTTATTATTTCAAGATAATGAATAGAGTAAATTCAATTTTATTTATATAAAAAAAAAATCGGGGTCTTACAACATACATTCTCAATTCCCGCTTTGTTTCATTACAAAAAATGATAATTACATTATTCTTTACATCTTACATGTAATGATCCGTAATTTTAAATATTTATTGAATTATATAAATATTTAATGGACGAGGTTAGTGTTGAATAAACATTTAATTTGATTTGACTTAATTGGTTAATTATTTGTTAAGTAAATAATTAAGGAGTTAAGAAAATTAATTGTTATGAGATAATATACTAATTTAATTTCATAATTAAATTAGAGAGTTTATAATGATTAAATGAATTAGTATATGTTAATTTGAATTTGTAATTAAAATGATGTGTTAGTTGATTAAATAAAGTTATAATTATAAAGAAAATTATAATTATGTGGTATTGATTTATGTGTTAAAGTAATTTAATAAAATGTTATTAGAATTAATTAAATTGATTATTGAAAAATTTAATTAAATAAAAGTGTGACAAATAACCTTACTATAAAGGAGTTATTAAAATAAATTAAAGGAGTTTAATTCGGTTTTGCCAAATAAGGCTTAATGCATATTAAGTCTTTAATCTAATGGTGTTTACCGAATAAGGCATAAGGATTAATTGATTAATTTTAATTATGTTAGCCAAACAAGCCTTATGGCTTTTGATTTCAAAAATAATATAACTGATGTCAGTTAAAGATATAATTATATTATATACTTAATACATATATTATTATTATATGTATATTTTGTTAGTACGTAAGTTAGAGCTAGGAATAAAGAACTCAAAAGAAGAAAAAGAAGATAAGAAGAAAGGATAGAGAATTTGAGAGAGAAGTTGGAGAAAAGAAGCTTGAGAATCAAAGAAAAGTTATCATCTTTTAGAAAACAAGGTATCATCTTACCGTTTTTAAGTTTCTTTAAGGTTTTAGTTTTTCTCTTCCAAAATTCTCTGTATAATCTTTGTGGAGGTTGAATTATTTGTTATAGATAGTTTTATATGATAAATTAGTTGTTGTGAAACTGTTTTCATAAGTTTATATATGAGTATAGTCAATGAATTCATGTTATGTATGTAATTTGTGAAGAAAATCATATTACAGTGAGTTTATATAAATATATATGAATATGGCTTAGTTTAAAGTAAAATTAAGGTTTAATTAGTTGTTTGAATTAATTTTTTTGGTTGAAAAACAAAGCTACAATGATGATTTCTACTTAAAATGTCTAAAAGTGATGTTTTATCAAAAATAGTGAAATTGGATATTTTAAATTCGATGTTTATGTTGTTTTATGGGTAGAATCATGTTAAGAGTCTTTGAATTATGTTTATATGAAGTCTCTGCATGAATTACATGTTAGTTAGGATGTTAGAAAGTAGTTTGTAGGCTAAATTGGCTTTTGTTCATCTTTGTTCGAGAAATTTGGTCATCGAGGTTCGTAGTTAGGTACATGAATGCGCCAACAGATTATAATTATCGTAGTAGCGGTGTCATCATATTCCATGATGTAAATTGTGGCCACAACATGAAAGTTAGCGAATGGTCAAACAGTATGATTTATTTACACAAAGTCTGAAAAAGTTGTTATGTGTTAATAGTAGGGATCATTAAATTATGATTTCAAAGATATTTCAATACCAAGAATGAGCATGTTATTAACGATTAACTAGTTTTATTAGTAATTTAATTTGATTATGTGATTAAAAATCAAATCTTACATGATGAATGTACTTAGTTATGTATATAATGTGGTAGTGACTAATTATGTCATGATGACATATATATATAGGGTATTGTGATTCAAGTTGTTACGGTTTAGCCTATAAGCAAGGAAAATTCTCTAAATCTATTATTTTGTTGAGCAAATTATTGTTTCTAATTCGATTACATTACACAAGTTTTCTAACTCTACACTTTTGTTCAGCTAGTTGTTTATTACATTGTTCAAGTTTACTTATTCTATTTCAATTATATTGAGCAAGTGATTCTTATTTTCTTTAACTTGTTTCGTTAAGTAAATTTATCGTTCAAATTACTATTTAGTATGCAAGCTCAATGCTCAATTCCAAATAAGATCTTAACCTTAGCTTAACGTTGTTCAAGCAAGGTAGGTTATATTATTCAATATGTACGCTATTAGATTATTCCTAAAGCATGATCTTAATTTACAATATCGATTCAGTTATGATTATTCCATACCATGACGTTATCAATATTGTATTCAACTAATCCTTAGTTGATGACCGTTAAATTCTAAATTTACCCTTGAAATGTATCCAAACCAAACTTACTTTGGTGCGGACTTGTACTCTAAATACTGAGATGAACAACCCTATTATTAGGGGATAATTTACGCTTAGTGTTGAAATGTTTGTGCACAATACATTATACGAAGGGCTGATCCCCCTAAGTACGAGGAGTCCATATAGTCTTATGAATGTTAAAGTTGAATTTGAAAGATTACTTACAAATGTGGACATAGTTCGTGGTCTTATGACCCTCAGATATATATTCCATATTTTGATTCAAGTATTTGGTTATCATTGATAGAGTACTCTTCAGTTTTGGTAAGCCTATTCATTGGTAGTTATTATATTCTTTTTTTATTCATTTCTATATCTAGTGAGCATTTGTTTTGCTCACTCTTGCATATATATACACTCATTGTAGCTAAAGTTGTTAAGGTCGACGAACCTACAACTAGCAAAGGAAAGGGAAAATGTACAAGTGATGAAGACTTGTAATTTCATTTATTATTATGATGATAGACTTTTAATTAATGATGTGATGTAATAATTTTATTTCCGTAATTGAATGTGTTAGGTTTGTAATATTCAAGAACGCAATCAAATTGCAAAATTATGCGGAAACGTGTAAAATCAGAGTTTAAAAAATTTACAAACCATATACCCGGATCACCCTTTATGCATAATTATTAATTAAACGAAAAGATGAATAAGAAACATACCTTGAAGATCCGAGCTTCCTCGTGTACAAGTTCACCTCCAATTCTTTTCGCGTTCAACTTGAATCCACCGGGTTTGGTTCCTTCCTTTGATCAACGTTAGCCACCCAAGTGTTTGGCCTCTGGGGGTGATCCACCAAGGAATAATAAAATTCAAGAAGATGGGTATTTGGCTCAAACCCTAGTTTTCTATCTCTATAGAAAAGGAACGTACTCTCCCAACTATTGGAAATATTACGTTATGTTGTAAAAAGTCAACAACTATCACACACACCCATAATAACTCCTCTTATTTATAGATGTGGGCAACCCTCCTTAACAATTAAGGAATTGGGTTTTATTTTAATTAATTAAAATCCTTTAATTAATTAAGCTCCTTTATCATATTAGGGATAATTAATTAAACACTTTTAATTAATTTAACCTCCTAATCCTATTAGGAATAAATGAGAGTACTTATATTAAATTAATTCCTAAACTTTTTAGAAATTAAAATAATAATAATTGTAATAATATTAATAAGACTCCTCTTATTAATTTATATTTAATATTTCTAAAATATTAAATAATAAATATTAAGCTATTTAATTTATTCTATCACCATAGATTAAATTAAATATACTTAACATATTATTACGATTATGCCATTAACTTCTTAAATAATTATTATTCCTTTTATGGTGTGACCCTTTAGGTTCTCCATATTAAACCGGTTGTGAATAAATCAATTAGAACAATTCTAATCTTATTTAAATAAATAAATTAAACAATTAATTTATTTAAATAAATAATATTTATTCTACAATAGGGATAAGCCTCCCCAGCGATCAACGACTTTCCGGATAATATAGATTTCAATATTAATTATAAAAGAACCTTTGAGTAAATAGTTACTGCAAATAATTCAATCCTTCCACCATACAATGTCCCAATTAAATATAAGACATGGAATTACTGTCAAGTCTTATTTTATTTAATTATATGTATTTCGATCCTTAAATGCACAACTCCAAATAATGCAAATTAGAAACTCCTTTCTAATTTCATTTTTCCTTGGCCAAGGACTACTGGGTTGTCATTTATCGAATCACATAGGACATTTCTCTTCTTTTATTAGAAGTGGTAGATTCTTTATTGATCATATATTATCTCCATGTACAACTTGTTATACCCAAGCATACCCTTTGATATACCCAAAGGGTCTTAAGGAATAAGTCAAAGTATAACTCATCATACACAAGATACTATAATGATCTCAAGTCCAAGGATTACTTGTACTACTATCACTACAGGAATTCCTATTGACAGGCAAGTAAAACTCCATTAGGTATTCCTTAGCGAGCCACGTTCAGTGAACTTATTCTCTAATAAGTACCTACATACTTGCTTTAGTGTCTCCACACAAATGATCATGAGATCAATCATCCTCATCCAATGAGCAAGCAACGTATGTACCAATCTATCCGGATTCACTAATCCCCAATTTAGTAATCCAATGATTGGAAACTATTTTAGTTTTAAGCTTTCTAAGAATTTAGATCTCATTAGAATGATCATCATCATTATTCTAAAAGCATTGCTTAAAACTATGGGTTTATCACATATTATAAAACAAAGACATCATGTAGATAATTAAAAGCCTTTAATAAATTAATATTTTTATTAATAAATGAATAAGATTGTTACAAAGTATATGCTTTATCATCAAACATGATTGGCTTGTGTGCATACTACTTTCAATCTCCCACTTGCACTAAAGCCAATCGTCATTGTATCTTATACTTTTCTTCTCTAAGTGACGATTATCCTGCTGTTGGATAAGCTTTAGTTAATGGATATATAATGTTGTTCATGAGAGTCCACTATCTCTATAGTGATTTCCCATCTTTCAATGATTATAATAATCAAATGAAAGTGCCATAACACATGTTTAGATCCAAGATGAGACTTAGGAACTATTCCTAGTTATGTAATAAACTTTTAATCCAAACAATCAACTTGCAGCTTCATTTATAGCTATATACTTTGTCTTTATCACTAAACCAAAGAACTCTTTCTTTGTTTGGAACCTTTCCAATTCTTTCGCACCAATTGCTTCAAGATAACGCTTTACCTTAAAGTGGATTTTTCATCATCTTGATCTGCATACGAAAAACTTGAGTTTGTTAAACCCTCTAGTTTTAATTTAGACCCACCATGAATATGATCACATCCTTAGTGTCGGTTAAGCACTTTAAGATGTTTTTCACTGACTCATAGTGAACTTCTCCATAATATGACTGATCAACATCAGGTCTCGTATATTTCATTGCATACATGATTGTCACTCATGCTACCTCTCTTTTCAAGAGTCTGTGGGGACTATTAAGAGAGATACACTCCATAGCTCATCGACATGAGACATCTCTTGGAGTTTGCCATGCTAAACGACTTTAGCATCAAATGAATATACGTTCCTTGGGTTAAGTCGAGCATCCTCTTAAATCTATCTATATAGATTTATATCCCCAATTAAGATACTCTTCCCAAACCATTCATGGAGGAATGTTTAGACAACTTTATCATTACTGATTGTAGCATTAGTATGTCATTCCTTATCCGTAGTATATCAACATATTATATTTGGAATGTCACGGTGCTCCCACTGTCCCTTTTGTACACACTAGAACTCTTACCTCATCGTATATAACTGGATCATCATCTTCTATGATGTGTACCTCATCATCATCATCTATGATGAATCCATACCTCCTAGGTATCTTCGATACTATTCCGATTCTGATTAGGTTGTGGTACAATAGGTATATCTATAGGTTCCTCTTATTTGACTTATAGTGTTTTGTGGTTCTTGAACTCTTCAAGATCTATTATCCTCCCACTAGCCCTTTAATGATAAACACCTTTATCTTAGAAGGCAGCGTGTTTCGCAACAAACACCTTTTGCCAAGTAGGATTATAGAACACATGCCCTAAACTTACTTTAGGATGTCCCACAAATCTGTACATGTCAAATCTTGTCCCAAGCTTATCCTTGAAACCTTTTCACATAAGTTTGGACAACCCTTATCTTAACATACTTAAGATTAGGAATCCTCCCCATCCATAACTTTTATGGAGTCTTGGGCCGGATTTAGAGATTACCTTTTCGTAGATATGTCGACCATTTCTAGGACATGACCCTGAAGGATCTTTGGAATGTCGATAAAATCATTATGGAAGCACCATGTCCAACAAGGTACGATTTTTCCTTTCAGATACATCAATCAATTATTATGTATCGAGAGGCGTCCATTATGAGAAAACCATTTGAGATAATCTAGAAACTTATTGCACAAGTATTTATTCCTTGATCTAATCAAAGAATCTTAATACTTTGTCAATTTGTTTCACTTCTGAATTCTTTGAACCTTTCAAATAATTCACACTTGTATTTTAGCAAATACACACATTCAACTCTTTGAATGATCATCTCCTTTTCTAATACTAATTTGTTCAATATGCAAAATTATTTTCATGTAAGTCAAGTATACAAAATTGATTAAGTAATATTCTAGTTCTATACAAAACATTATTATTATAAATAGAACAACAATTGTTCTTAATTATAATACCAAAGATTTCATTGTCCAACAATAAAATGGAAATAATATTTTTAACAAGAACTGGAATACAATAACAACTTATTGACTTAATAGATTTGCCCGTAGGCATTGCTAAACTATAAGTTTCTATAGCTAATGCAGCAACCTTTGCTTCATTTTCCATATATAGGATTACTTATCTTTGTTTAACTTTCTACTTACCTTGGTCCTTCATAAATCTATATTTATGATAACCAAAGTCGGTATCCAATACCCAAGTAGAACCTTGACTTAAAGAAAATTTATTTCAATCATGAACAAAAAGCGTATTATGTAAAACTTCACTAAGCTTCTTTGGTTAGCCTCTGCAAGATGCTTCTCACGCTTTCTTTCCAAAGTCCGGCTTATTGCGGTGGAAGCAAACTCCTTTGCTATCCGTGTCGCTTTTTGTTCTTATTATCCTTTGTTTACGCCTTTCTATTTACCTTCTTTGAATCGTTCTTCTTTTAGGAAGATCCTTTGGCCCCTACCAATGGAGACTTGATCTTTCTTGGTTGGAAAGTGACTCTTAACATTTTTCAATATGTTAAGCAAATCAGTGAGGCTAATATCTAGCTTGTTCATATGAAAAAATTCACAACAATTGTGAAAGGAGTCCGGGAGTGAGTGCAAGATCAAATCTTGGCTCAACTCTCCATCCATGACAAAACTAGTTGTCTAATTGATCAATCAAATTGATTATGTTAAGAACTTTTTATGCAGTAGTATAGTGCCATTGGCCATTCTAGATCGGAAGAGCTCCTTAGATATCGATATCTATCAGGTCCCACTTTCCTCACCATCAACTACTTGATGTGCGGGAATATAGTAGGAGCATCCATAGTTTCATCTTGTGGCGAAGCTCGTTACTCATCGTAGATGCGAGCATGATGCATTGAGCCAACTATGCATCATCTTGCTACTTTCTAAAAGTAGCAATGTCTTCCTCGAGCCATTATGCGCAACCATTGCGAGGATATAGGCGTATTAAGGACATAAGATAGCTTTTCAACCATGAGAACTATTCTCAAATTCCTTAACCAATCCGTTTAATTCGATCTGGTTAATTTAGCATCTAATATGCTTCGCAGTGATTGTAATTTTAGACATTGTAAAATTCTGTAAATGAATTTGTAATTAACAATATTTTAACATACATTCTTTTATTAATTACCAAAATAAATTAGGTCTTGTTTTAAATTGGTATCTCCCACTATTTTCTTCAAACTATATTACCCTCACTTCTATAGTTTGGCAAAATCTAATTAAAGATTAGCTAGTGAGAATAAGGATCCCATTTCAAATGTATATAGCCTTGTGGTGACACAACAAACTATATATAAATAAATAGGTAGACAACTTTTGTCAATTACATCAACTATGTAACTCCTTGTATTTTGCCTCTTAGATTATTTTGATCAAGTGGTGGCACATCCGAATCAAAATTATCCAAGTTAAGTCCAACCTAGCACTCCATATATTCAAAAAAAAAAATATCATCCTTGTGGTGACACAACAAAACAATATTGTTCAATTTTCTTTATAAGCATCAAATGTGATAAATTAACATCTTAAATACTTAATACTTGCCTTGTGGTGACACAACAAACTCATATTAAATATTTAATACTCTATTAATTTTATCATGCTAGAAGGCGACGTTCGATATTCCAAATATCTTTGAACGCTTAGGACTTAATATAAAAATTTGAGGGTTTGTTATTAATTTGTCTCATCTTGTTTAAGCGGCATGCATATATATATATAAAATACGCTATTATATTAATAAACATGCGAAGCATGTTTGCATAATATATAATATATATAGTATAAGCATGCACATATAGAATACTATATTCTACCCGGATTGATTATGGACTTTTATTCTAGTATGGTTCACTAGAGCCACCAAGTGAACCAAAAGGTCAAACCTTAGGGGTGCAAGAAATAATATTTAAATATAACTATTACATTTAAACCCGGGCTCCATTACAAACGGGACTTCAAGCGCTCCTTGCTCCTTGATCTCCAATTTTTCAAAATTAATTCTAACTATTCCTATTACAAAACTATTTAAAATAAATAGAAACCTTGATCAGCAGTCAAGGGGAATTACATAGGAGGGGAATAGAATTTACATTAAGAAAAATTAGAGAAGACGAGGTACGCATACCCCAATTAATAAAACCCATACATTCATGCATCCAACTAAAATAAAATCCAATCACATTGGTCAATAGTCCATAATCAATCCCATTTATTATCATACACATCACAATATGCATCAATAAATAACATTCATCTTATGAATAATAAACATTTAATATATATATTGATATCATTTAATGGGCAAATTTAGTTAGTATAAAATCTATTTTTGAATCAAAATAAACTCCTTTATTTTAATCCAAATTTAAATCAAAATAAAACTATTTTATTTTAATTTATCCAATTTTGAATAAAATAAACTATTTTATTCTAATCAAAATCTTTAATCAAAATAAACTCCTTTATTTTAATTAATTATGGAATCCAATTCCATGTAAAAAAAAAAAATTATTAAAGGAAACACGGATTATCTTTCCTATTCACAAATAAACTCCTTTATTTTGAATAATATGAAATCTTATTTCATATTTAAATAAACTCCTTTATTTAAGGAAACACGGATTATCTTTCCTATTCACAAATAAACTCCTTTATTTTGAATAATATGAAATCTTATTTCATATTTAAATAAACTCCTTTATTTAAGGAAACATGGATTCTCTTTCCTATTCACAAATAAACTCTTTTATTTTGAATAATATGAAATCTTATTTCATATCTAAACAAACTCCTTTATTTAAGGAAAGATGGATTTACTTCCTATTCACAAATAAACTCCTTTATTTTAGGAAAAATAAAATCCAATTTCAACTCCAATTAGTTATTATGGAATCCAATTTCAACTCTAATTAGTTAGCATGAAATTCTAATTTTAAAATTAAAATAAATCTTTTATTTTAATATTAAAATAAACCTTTATTTTAAGATTAAAATAAACTTTTATTTTAAAATTAAAATTGTTAAGAATATAATATATATATATATATATATATATATATATATATATATATAAATATTAAAAAGATACCTTTTATTTTATCATTAAACTAAATTTTTTTTTTTTTAAACATAATTAAAATATATTATTTAATCATTACATGCTAATGATTACTATAATCATTACAAAACTAATGATTATTGTAATCATTAAGGGTTTTTTATATAACATGGTCATGATTACTTTAATCATTACATGCTAATGATTACTATAATCATTACAAGCTAATGATTATTGTAATCATTAAGGTTTTTTTTTATATAACTTGTTAACATCTTTCAAAGTGCAAATGCCCGACGTTTTTTTTTTTTTTTTTTTTTTCTAATTTGCAGCACACTCACGGATTAGAAAATAAAAACAACAAAAAAAAACTTTTTTTCCGAAAAATCTTTTTTCTAAGTAATATTTTTTTTTTTTTTTTTTTAATAAATTTTATACAATAAAATTATGCCCAATTAAATTATTCTAAACACATATCAATATAGATATTAAATTAAAACAATTAATAATTTCCATAAAGGTTTAGCTCTAATACCACTGTTTGGTTTGTAATATTCAAGAACGCAATCAAATTACAAAATTATGCGGAAACGTGTAAAATCAGAGTTTAAAAAATTTATAAACCATATACCCGGATCACCCTTTATACATATTTATTAATTAAACGAAAAAGATGAATAAGAAACATACCCTTGAAGATCCGAGCTTCCTCAGGTACGAGTTCACCTCCAATCCTTTTCGCGTTCAACTTGAATCCACCGGGTTTGGTTCCTTCCTTTGATCAACGTTAGCCACCCAAGTGTTTGGCCTCTAGAGGTGATCCACCAAGGAATAATAAGAATTCAAGAAGATGGGTATTTGGCTCAAACCCTAGTTTTCTATCTCTATAGAAAGGAACGTACTCTCCCAACTATTGGAAATATTACGTATGTTGTAAAAGTCAACAACTATCACACACCCATAATAAGACTCCTCTTATTTATAGATGTGGGCAACCCTCCTTAACAATTAAGGAATTGGGTTTTATTTTAATTAATTAAAATCCTTTAATTAATTAAGCTCCCTTATCATATTAGGGATAATTAATTAAACACTTTTAATTAATTTAACCTCCTAATCCTATTAGGAATAAATGAGAGTACTTATATTAAATTAATTCCTAAACTTTTTTAGAAATTAAAATAATAATAATTGTAATAATATTAATAAGACTCCTCTTATTAATTTATATTTAATATTTCTAAAATATTAAATAATAAATATTAAGCTATTTAATTTATTCTATCACCATAGATTAAATTAAATATACTTAACATATTATTACGATTATGCCATTAACTTCTTAAATAATTATTATTCCTTTTATGGTGTGACCCTTTAGGTTCTCCATATTAAACCTAGGTTGTGAATAAATCAATTAGAACAATTCTAATCTTATTTAAATAAATAAATTAAACAATTAATTTATTTAAATAAATAATATTTATTCTACAATAGGGATAAGCCTCCCTAGCGATCAACGACTTTCCGGATAATATAGATTTCAATATTAATCATAAAAGAACCTTTGAGTAAATAGTTACTGCATCAATTCAATCCTTCCACCATACAATGTCCCAATTAAATATAAGACATGGAATTCTTGTCAAGTCTTATTTTATTTAATTATATGTATTTCGATCCTTAAATGCACAACTCCAAATAATGCAAATTAGAAACTCCTTTCTAATTACATTACGCCTTAGCCAAGGACTCTTTGGGTTGTCATTTATCGAATCACATAGACATTTCTCTTTTTTATTAAGTGGTAGATTCTTTATTGATCATATATTATCTCCATGTACAACTTGTTATACCCAAGCATACCCTTTGATATACCCTAAGGGTCTTAAGGAATAAGTCAAAGTATAACTCATCATACACAAGATACTATAATGATCTCAAGTCCAAGGATTACTTGTACTACTATCACTACAGAATTCCTATTGACAGCAAATAAAACTCCATTAGGTATTCCTTAAGAAAGCCACGTTCGAGTGAACTTATTCTCTAATAAGCACCTACATACTTGCTTTAGTGTCTCCACACAAATGATCATGAGATCAATCATCCTCATCCAATGAGCAAGCAACGTATGTACCAATCTATTCGGATTCACTAATCCCCAATTTAGTAATCCAATGATTGGGAACTATTTTAGTTTTAAGCTTTCTAAGAATTTAGATCTCATTAGAATGATCATCATCATTATTCTAAAAGCATTGCTTAAAACTATGGGTTTATCACATATTATAAAACAGCATCATGTAGATAATAAAAGCCTTTAATAAATTAATATTTTTTATTAATAAATGAATAAGATTGTTACAAAGTATATGCTTTATCATCAAACATGATTGGCTTGTGTGCATACTACTTTCAGAATGATGTTAAGGTTAGACAACCTGGGATGTTTTTGGATTTAATGATGTAACCCTTTTAAAGGGAGGATTTATGATTTAATTTTTATTATATTTGGGTAGATAGATATGAATGAATAGATAGTGAACACCAAATCTTGTGGGAATGAAGTACCTAGATTTGGGGGTGTCACAAGTTGGTATCAAAGCCTTAGGTTATGAACCTTAGGTGGGGGGGGGGGGAAGCCTTAGGAAGTAACCTTTGAAAAGATAGTGATGATAAACTCTTATCGAGTTTTAAGGAAGAAGTAATAAAACACTTATGTGCTTATGTGGTTACAACTTATGTGCTCGTGAGTGTCGACTAGTAATGATTAAAAAAATTAAAACTTAAAAATTTTGTTGTCAGGATGACTAATGTCGGAGAATCCATTCAGGCTAGGGAGGAAGTACCTTAGACACCTAGAGAGGAGGAGTCTTGTGACATTCAGGTGGTTTGGGAACAATTACTTCCACGGGAGTCAGCCTCGTTGGTCATAGTGGTTGAAGATGAGGATGATGATGTGGAAACGGATGAGGAGGATCTCGTTGAGCTTCCACAGTCAAATGAGGGTGACGAGGATGAGGAGGAAGAGATTCCATTAAACTCAATAGTTGCTCGTACGTACGATGAAGTCTACGACCGCAATGTGGAACTTCAGGATATCATCGAGGAGTTACAAGAGATAGTAGCTGAACAATAGACCTCGATGGCACAGAAGGACGATGAGATCCAGGATCGAGAGGAACGTCTGACTAATGTCGAAGAGAAGTTGATCCACACTAACGGGGAGAAAGAACAACTGATCTAGGAGATCGTAGAACTGAAGAACAAGTTGAAGGAAGAATCTACTAAGAAGGCAAGAGTCGAAGATGCATATGAGGAAGTTTTTCAACGAGTCAGGATAGTAGTAAGAGACGCGCAAGCAAAGAGGATGAAGATGGAGGAGATGAATAACGTATTAAACATAGTGATTAATCGAGCTCAAGATCGGGTCATGGGTTATCCAATTTAGTTCGAGATGCTGCCATCGTTCATATTAGATCGCAGAACAATGTTATGTATCTTGGAAGAAGAGCGTCATAAGGCTACGCAGTATCTTAGTAGAACATCGTAGGGAATGTACCCGATATGCGATTAATAAAATGTTAAATAATATGTAAATCCCTAGTGATATGTAATCAATGGGATATGATGTTAATGTTGTCCTGAAACTTTAGTAGTTCAGGAAAGTAATGTAAATAGCAGTGATGCTAATGTTATTATGTTTTCAAAAAGGTTACGAATGAATAAAAGTTATTATTTTGTTCAAAGTGTTATATGTTCGGTGATGATTTCTTTTATGAGATGCAAATTAAGTAGAAAATACTTAAAAAGAATTGAGAAATAATCTAATGGATGTATTTTTAATAGAAAATGCCTCCAAGACGTCAACCCCGACAAAGAACCACTGAGGGAACTACCAACAACGACAATGTTGGGGCTAACCTAGTTCAGAAGCTAGTGACGTTACTGACGGGTGCATTACAGAATCAACCACAAAATCAATCTACAACGTTTAAGGACTTCAAGGCAGTTGGACCATCAGAATTTCGTGGGACCATGAATCCAGTTAAGGCACAGACCTGGATCATGGAGATAGAGAAAGTGTTCGATGTTGCGAGAGTAGGGGAGAATTAGAAGAGTGCTTTTGCAACATTTATATTGAAAGCAGAGGCTAGTTATTGGTGGCAAGCCAATAAAACTCGAGAAGGGCAAGGGGTGATGACCTGGGATAGGTTTAAGGATATATTCTTCGAGGCATATTTCCCAAAGAGTTAGAAGAGTCAGCTAAAGCAGGGATCGAAGACGGTGTATGAGTATGCCGCAAAATTTAACGAGTTGGCGAGGTTTGCGCCATATCAAGTGAGCACAGCTGAACGCAAGGCGAAGAGGTTTGAATAGGGACTGAAGCCCTGGTTGTACAGTAGGGTCTCCCTGTTCCAGCTGAAGACGTTTGCAGCGGTATTGGAGAAGGAAATTCTCGCTAAAGGTGGAGGCGAGGTTATAACTAAGTTCAATCAAGAACAGAAAAAGAAGAAGAATGAAGTGGAGGTTAAGAATTGAGGTGGTGGTAGTGGAAATGGTAATAATAATCTGAAAATAAAATGGAATGGAAATGTGGGTGCTGGAAATCGGCAGGGTAACCAGCAGAATAAGAAGTTTTATGCATGTGCTACATGCGAAAAGTTTCACAACGGTGTATGCTTAATGGGGAAACGAGTATGCTTTAACTGTGGCCAAGAGGGTCATATCGCCCCAAATTGCAATCAACCCAAGAAGAACGTTTGCTTCACGTGCGGGTCCAAGGATCACTTTTCTCGTGAGTGTCCTAAGAAGAAAGATGGGGAAACGATGGAAAACTAGGGTGATAGTAGTCGAGGTACATGGGCCATTGTTGGACCAACGACATCAAACAAACCCACAGCCAGAACCTTTAACATGATTGTGCAAGATGTTATGCAATCAAAAGATGTGGTGTCAGGTATTATCCCAATCAACGATATTGATGCTGATGTATTATTTGATTTGCGTGCTACTTGCTCGTTTATCTCTGATGAATTTTCTAAGAGGTTACGATTGCCTAGTGAAGAATTGAATTTCCCTTTGAACATATAAATTGCGAATAAGGAAGTAATTCTTGTTACGTTCGTATATAAGAACTGTAGGGTGAATATTAAGGGGAATATCATGATGGTAGATTAAATTCCGATTAGACTTAGAGAGTTTGATGTTATTTTGGGAATGGATTGGTTGTTCAATTATGGAGCGATAATTGATTGCCAAAAGAAATGTGTAAACCTTATGACTCCGTAAAAGGTAGTTTTTTATGGTAGTAAATCGCCTAGACATGCGAAATGTCTGACGATTATGCAGGCCAAGAAGTTGTTGAGTCAAGGATGTGTGGGTTATTTAGCTTACATAGTGGATACTCAAAAGAAGGGTGTGAAACTGGAAGAGATACCAGTGGTTAGGGAACTTGTAGATGTGTTTCTAGAGGATTTGTCTGGAATTCCGCCTGACAGAGAGATTGAGTTCGTGATCGACTTGGCACCAGGAACTGCTCCAATATCAAAATCCTCGTACAGAAACTAATGGTACAACTACAGGAACTATTAGATAAGAAGTAAATTTAGCTGAGTGTGTCACCATGGGGAGCGCCGATGTTATTCGTGTAGAAGAAGGATGGGTCGATGCGTCTTTGCATTGATTATAGAGAATTAAACAAAGTCACTATTAAGAATGAATATATGTTTCCAAGAATAGATGACTTTTTTGATCAATTGAAGGGTGCTAGATACTTCTCTAAAATAGATTTGAGAAGTGAGTATCACCAACTAAAAGTAAGGAAGGAGGATGTACCAAAAATTACATTCAGAACTCGGTATGGACATTACAAGTTTTTGGTGATGTCTTTCGGATTAACCAATGCCCCTGCTGCATTTATGGATTTGATGAACAGGGTGTTTAAACCATTTTTAGAAAAGTTTGTGGTGGTATTTATCGACGATTTTCTGGTATACTCCAAATCTCAAGAAGAACACGTGGAACATTTACGTGTGACATTGGAAACCCAAAGAAAACAAAAGTTATATGTGAAATTCTCTAAGTGTGAATTTTGGTTAGATCGTGTATAATTTCTTGGGCATGTAATTGACAAAGATGCGATTTCAGTGGATCCATCAAAAGTTGAAGCCGTAATCAATTGGGATCAACCAAGAACACCTTCGGAGGTGAGGAGTTTCTTGGGACTGGCCAGTTATTATAGACGATTTATTCAAGATTTTTCTAAGATAGCCACTCCACTAACAAATTTGACAAGGAAGGCTGTAAAATTTGTTTGGACGGAGAAGTGTGAAGAAAGTCTTCAAGATTTGAAGAAGAAGTTAAGTATGGCACCTGTGTTGTCATTACCAGATAATACAGGAAACTTTGTGCTGTTTAGTGATGCCTGACATAAAGGGTTAGGTTGTGTTCTTATGCAAAACGACAAAGCTATTGCGTATGCATCAAGACAACTGAAGGATTACGAGAAAGGATATCCGACTAATAATTTATAGTTGGCTGCAGTAGTGTTTGCTCTGAAGATATGGAGACACTATCTCTATGGAGAGAAATATGAAATCTACACAGACCATAAGAGTCTGAAGTATATTTTCACCCAGAAGGACCTGAACATGCGTCAAAAAAGATGGATGGAATTAATAAAGGATTACGATTGTGAGATCTTTTATCATCCGGGTAAAACAAATGTGGTTGCAGATGCTTTAAACAGGAAAGGTCGGGAAAAGTTGATGCTGATAACCACTTCAAAGGTGCTTATATCAGCAATGGCAAAGCTAGAGGTGGAAATAAAATTTCCAGAAGAATTTGATAAACGACTATTCCAGATAGAAGTGAGTCCAACTTTAGTGGACAAGGTGAAGAACGCTCAACTACAGGATGAAGAATGCGGAAAAATAAAGGAAGGTGTGAACGAAGGTAAAGAGGTTAAATACAAGATTGATACCGAAGGGTTACTGAGGTTCGAGGGAAGAATTTGGGTTCCAGCAGTACCAGAAATTAAAGACGAAATCTTGACCAAAGCACAGAATAGAAGATATTCGATTCATCCAGGAAGTACGAAGATGTATCATGATTTACGACGACATTTCTGGTGGCCGAAAATGAAAAGAAATGTTGCAGAATATGTCGCGAAATGCTTGACATGTCAAAGAGTCAAGGCCGAGCATCAAAGACCAAGCGGATTACTTCAACCGTTGGAAATACCAGAGTGGAAGTGGGAACACATCACAATGGATTTTGTGGTGGGTCTTCCAACTACTCAAAGAGAATGCGATGCGATTTGGGTGATAGTGGACAGACTGAAAAAATCAGTACACTTTTTGCCAATAAAGATTAGGTTCAATCTTGATCAGTTGGCAAGATTATCGTTTAGAGACATGGAGTGCCTATGTCAATTGTGTCAGATAAAGATACGTGATTCACATAAAACTTTTGGAAGAGACTACAAGAATGTATGGGAACACAGTTGTGAATGAGCACGGCTTATCATCCACAAATAGATGGCCAAAGCAAACGAACAATCTAGACATTGGAAGATATGTTGAGAGCATGCATCATGGACTTCAAAGGGAGTTAGGATGAACATTTAACATTGGTGGAATTTGCCTACAACAACAGTTACCATGCGAGCATCGATATGCCGCCTTACGAAGCATTATACGACAGGAAGTGCAGAACTCCACTGTGCTGGGATGAAGTCGGTGAACGTCAACTGTTAGGACCAAAACTGGTACAACAAACTGCTGAGGTTGTCAAACTCATCAGAACAAGATTGGTAGCAGCTCAAGAGAGACAAAAAAAGTATGTTGATCAACACAGACAAGATCGTGCATTCGACGTAGGAAATTACGTATTCTTAAAAGTTTCTCCTTGGAATGGAAAATTTTTGTTTGGTAAAAAGGGAAAACTAAGCCCGAGGTTTATTGGACCCTTCGAAGTGCTGCGAAGAGTTGGAGAGGTGGCTTACGAGGTAGCTCTACCTCCAAAATTGTAAAACGTTTATAATGTTTTTCACGTTTCGGTGTTACGACCGTATAAACCCGATTATAAGCACGTGATCGAGTACGGACCATTGTAGTTAGATAAAGACTTGTCCTATGAAGAGTTTCCTATCCAGATAGTCGACAGAAAAGAACAGGTAATCAGGAATAAAGTAATACCTTATGTGAAGGTGATATGGAGGAACCACAATGCTGAAGAAGCTACGTGGGAACTCGAAGATAAAATGAAGAAAGATTATCCTGAGTTATTTGTTTAATCTGTGTCTTCGATTTTGGGGACAAAATCTTTGTAAGTAGGGAAGAGTGTAACGAATGATTTATTTAAGTTGTGATTCTGGGGACAGAATCCTTATAGAGAAGGAAGGATGTAACAATCCATAATTTTAAATTGTAATTTTAAATATTTATTGAATTATATAAATATTTAATGGATGTGGTTAGTGTTGAATAAATATTTAATTTGATTTGACTTAATTGGTTAATTATTTGTTAAGTAAATAATTAAGGAGTTAAGAAAATTAATTGTTATGAGATAATATACTAATTTAATTTAATAATTATATTAGAGAGTATATAATGATTAAATGAATTATTATATTTTAATTTGAATTTGTAATTAAAATTATGTGTTAGTTGATTAAATAAAGTTATAATTAAAAAGAAATTATAATTATGTGGTATTAATTTATGTGTTAAAGTAATTTAATAAATTGTTATTAGAATTAATTTAAACCGATTATTAAAAATTTAATTAAATAAAAGTGTGACAAATAACCTTACTATAAAGGAGTTATTAAAATAAATTAAAGTAGTTTAATTCGGTTTTACCAAACAAGGCTTAATGCATATTCGGTTTTACAAAACAAGGCATAATGATTAATTGATTAATTTTAATTATGTTAGCCAAACAAGTCTTATGGCTTTTGATTTTTAAAATAATATAAGCGATGTCGATTAAAGTTATAATTATATTATATACTTAATACCTATATTATTATTATAATTTATTATATTTTGTTAGTACGTAAGTTAGAGTTAGGAAGAAAGAACTCAGAAGAAGAAAATGAAGGGAAGAAGAAAGGCTAGAGAATTTGAGAGATAAGTTGGAGAAAAAAAGCTTGAGAATCAAAGAAAAGTTATCATCTTTTAGAAAACAAGGTATCATCTTATCGTTTTTAAGTTTCTTTAAGGTTTTTCTTTTTCTCTTCCAAAATTCTATGTAAAATCTTTGTGGAGGTTGAATTATTTGTTATAGATAGTTTTATATGATAAATTAGTTGTTATGAAACTATTTTCATAAGTTTATATATGATTATAGTCAATGAATTCATGTTATGTAAGTAATTTGTGAAGAAAATCATATTACAGTGAGTTTATATGAATATGGCTTAGTTTAAAGTAAAATTAAGGTTTAATTAGTTGTTTAATTTATAAATTGACTATTGAATTTGAAAGAGGATGAATAAACATAAACAAAGTAGTTTGAATTAATTGTTTTAGTTGAAAAACAAAGCTACAGTGATGATTTCTACTTAAAATGTCTAAAAGTGAAGTTTTATCAAAAATAGTGAAATTGGATGTTTTAAATTCGATGCTTATGTTGTTTTATGGGTAGAATCATGTTAAGAGTCTTTGAATTATGTTTATATGAAGTCTCTGCATGAATTACATGTTAATTAGGTTGTTAGAAAGTAGCTTGTAGGCCAAATTGGCTTTCTTCATGATGTTGTTAGAGGTCATCAATGAGGTCTATAGTTTGGTCTTCTTGTTCATAGCCAATGGTAAATTGTCGTGCATGACTCCAAAGACCACGTCATAGGCCAATCATTAGCTGCGTCTCGTCAACAATAAATAATTGTCGGTGTCGTCATAGTCACCGATGCACACATGTAAATCGTGATGTGTACAGCATGTGAAATTAGCGAATAATCGAGAATAATATGATTTATTTACTCAAAGTCTGAAAAAGTTGTTATGTGTTAATAGTAGGACTGTTAAATTATGATTTCAGTATTTCAATACCAAGAATGAGAATGTTATTAACGATTAACTAGTTTTATTACTAATTTAATTTGATTATGTGATTAAACATCAAATCTTACATGATGAATGTACTTAGTTATGTATATAATGTGGTAGTGACTAATTATGTCATGATATATATATATATATATATATATATATATATATATATATATATATATATATTGTGATTCGAGTTGTTACGGTTTAGCTTACAAGCAAGGCAAGTTCTCTAAATCTATTATTTTGTTGAACAAATTATTGTTTCTAATTTGATTACATTTCACAAGTTTTCTAACTCTACAGTTTTGCTGACCTAGTTGTTTATTGCATTGTGCAAGTTTACTTATCCTATTTCAATTATATTGAGCAAGTGATTCTTATTTTCTTTAACTTGTTTCGTTAAGTAAATTTATCGTTTAAATTACTATTTAGTATGCACGCTCAATGCTCAATTCCAATTAAGATCTTAACCTTAGCTTAACGTTGTTCAAGCAAGGTAGGTTATATTATTCAATATGTATGCTATTAGATTATTCCTAAAGCATGATCTTAATTTACAATGTCGATTCAGTTATAATTATTCCATAGCATGACGTTATCAATATTGTATTTAGCTAATCCTTAGTTGATGACCGTTAAATTCTAAATTTACCCTTGAAATGTATCCTAACCAAACTTACTTTGGTGCGGACTTGTACTCTAAATACTGAGATGAACAACCCTATTATTAGGGGATAATTTACGCTTAATGTTGAAATTTTTTGTGCACAATACATTGTATGAAGGGATGACCCCCCTAAGTACGAGGAGTCCATATAGTTTTATGTCTGTTAAAGGTGAAGTTGAAAGATTACTTACAAATGTGGACATAGTTCGTGGTCTTATGACCCTCATATATATATTCCATATTTTGATTCCAGTATTTGGTTATAATTGATAGAGTACTATTCAGTTTTGATGAGCCTATTCATTGGCAGTTATTATATTTTTGTTTGATTCATTGCTATATCTAGTGAGCATTTGTTTTGCTCACTCTTGCATATATATACACTCATTGCAGCTAAAGTTTAGAAGGTCGACGAACCTACAACTAGAAAAGGAAAGGGAAAAATGTACAAGTGATGAAGACTTGTAATTTCATTTATTATTATGACGATACACTTTTAATTAATGATGTGATGTAATAATTTTATTTCCACAATTGAATGATGTTAAGGCTAGACAACCTGGGATGTTTTTGGATTTAATGATGTAACCCTTTTAAAGGGAGGATTTATGATTTAATTTTTATTATATTTCAATAGATAGATATGAATGAATAGATAGTGAACACCAAATCTTATGGGAATGAAGTACCAAGATTTGGGGGTGTCGCATTACATGAGTGACTTGCATCCACCACCAAGGATACATAACAGTTCATTAAACTAATCTAAAGATCAATTAAGTTATTCTTCATTACAAGTCTTCACTTGATCTTCACGCTTATTCATATACCGAATAGCACTTCATTTGGATACTGGTCACCTTGATCTTTATGGGATCCTTAAGTTCTTCTAACATCGTTCGCTGAAAATGTTTTTCATTTAAAGCAAGTGCGAGCATTCAATTTCCCAGCAAGTCACAACAATTGAACAAACAACTTCAAGAATTCAAACATTCCTTTAGAACTTCGATTACCAAACAAAGGTTAAGAAGCAACTTGAATAATAGGAATAATTCCGATTCCTATCATTTTAAAACCTTAATCACATTCACTTTGAAATACTTTCCTTCTTCTACCTTTTTTATACGTATCCTGTCTATCTAGAATCATTAGCACAGACTTAACAATAACGGTTCATGTATAAACAGAACATACTCATTTTGAATCAGTTCAATCACAGAATAGTTCATCTCATTGTGGCACAAGGCCTCATACGTTTTACCACCTTGTACAAATATCGGACATTCGCACATAGACAGAACTTCTCAAGTTCAACATCTTAGAAGTTTAAGAAACTAGCATTCATTTAGAATATGATTGAAGTTAGGAAACTAGCCTTACGCACAGCTACATCTTAAAGTTTACACTGAACTACTCATTCCAATTCCTATTTAACACACAAGGAAAATAACATGTACCAATTAGCCACATATTTGACTTACGCATTGGTTTTAACTTATCTTTACTTCTTAGGGTTCGTGTTCTTGCAATCAAAGTTTACGTGACCAACTTTCATTACCGGTTTACGACTTCATGACATACGTAACATTTTATGTTACCTTATTCTTATCTTATAATTGTAACGCCCTAGAAAAATTGGATTTTATGAGAAATAAATTTTTAATTGATTATGTGGATTAAATGAATTTATTTAATTATTTATGGGAGTATGCTAAATGAAGGTCGTTCTATGACCTAGATATGTCGAAACGTCGTAGTATTTTGGCTATGTGATAGAATTAAAGTGTTTGAAATTCCAAGATGAAAATAAAAGCTTTACGAGAAATTTTCCGAAAAACATTATTCACGCATATCTGCTCGAGAATTATTTTTGAACTTCCGAGAAATATGTAATGATAGAATTCTAAGACGAGATGGAATATCCAATAATATTTCAGTTATGGCAAACGCAATTTTTCGTAGCTTCTTCTTTCAACTTGTTCTTCAACTCTGCAATCTCTGCTATCCTTCGATCGTTTTCTCCTTCAGTGTGAACCAGCTTCTCTTCAATGTTATTCAGACATTCCTCTTGATCTTGGATCTTGTCGTCTTTCTGTGCCATCGAGGTCTGTTGTTCAGCTTCTATCTCTTGCAACTCATAGATGGTATCCTGAAGTTCCACATTACGGTCATACACCTCGTCGTACATACAGGCGACAATCGAATAAAGTGGAATCTCTTCCTCCTCGTCCTCCTCATCCGACTGTGGCAGCTTAATAGGGTCCTCCTCATCCGTCTCTATCCCATCATCTTCATCTGGTAGTCTCTCCTGCTCAACTACTGTGACCAACGAAGTTGCTTCCCGTGGTAGTAGTTGTTCCCACACCACCTGAATATCTCGAGCCTCCTCCTCTCTAGGCATCTAGGATCTTTCCTCCCTAGCCTGACTAGATCCTCCTACATTAGCCATCCTGTCAACCAAAATTTAAGTTTTTAATTATTAATCATTACTACTCGACACTCACGAGCACATAAGTTGCAATCACATAAGCACATAAGTGTGTTATTACTTCTTCCTTAAAACTCGATAAGAGTTTATCACCACTATCTTTTCAAAGGTTACTTCCTAAGGCTTTTCCCCACCTAAGGTTCATAACCTAAGGCTTTGATACCAACCCGTGGCACCCCCAAATCTGGGTACCTCATTCCCTCAAGATTTGGTGTTCACTATCCATACATTCATATTATCTACCCAAATAAAATAATATTTAAACCATAAATCCTCCCTTTAAATAGGGTTACATCATTAAATCCAAAAACATCCCATGTTGTCTAACCTTAAACATTATACAAGTGCAGAAATAAATTATTACATCATATCAGTAAATAAAAGTTTATCATTATAAAAATAAAATAAAATTACAAGTCTTCATCACTTGTACATTTTTCCCTTTCCTTTGCTAGTTGTAGGTTCGTCGACCTTTTCAACTTTAGCTGCAATGAGTGTATATATATACAAGAGTGAGCAAAACAATTGCTCACTAGATATAGCAACGAATCAACATGATAATAACAACTGCGAATGAATAGGCTCATCAAAACTGAATAGTACTCTATCAATGATAACCAAAGACTGAAATCAAAATATGGAATATATATTTGAGGGTCATAAGACCACGAACTATGTCCACAGTTGTAAGTAATCTTTCAACTTCAACTTTAACAGTAATAAGACTATAAGGACTCCTCGTACTTAGGGGGATCGGCCCTTCGTACAATGTATTGTTCACAAATATTTCAACGCTAAGCGTAAATTATCCCTTGATAATAGGGTTGTTCATCTCATTATTTAGAGTACAAGTCCACACCAAAGTAAGTTTGGTTAGGATACACTTCAAGGGTAATTTAGAATTCAACGGTCATTAACTAAGGATTAGTTGAATACAATATTGATAACGTCATGTTATGGAATAATCATAACTAAATCGACATTATAAATTAGGATCATGCTTTAGGAATAAACTAATAGCATAAACATTGAATAATCATAATGTGCCTTGCTTGAACAATATTAAGCCAAGGTTATTTAGAACTGAGTACTAAGCATGCATAACAAATAGTAATTTAAACGATAAAATTTGTTCAACATTAGTATATCATAATATGTGAACTTGCATGCTATATAACAAATTAAAGACAAGAATAACTTGTTCAATATCAAAATTGGATTTAGAAATCATAAGCAACTAGATACAAGAACTTGCTCAATTAAAAAAAATAAGTTTAGAAACTTGCTCAACGTAAATGTAAAGTTAGAAAACTTGCACAACTATAAAAGTAGAGTTAGAGAACTTGCCTTGTGCGTAGGTTAAACAATAACTACTCCCGTTCACCACAATTCCTACACATACCATATGTATTGACAATACACATTAGTTACACTAATATTAGTTTCATATAGCTCACTAACAACATCGCATCTTTTCATTAACATCACTATTTAGCTTTATTACAACTACTTAAGCGATCATATCATTGCACCACATTCACATTAACAACTTGATACAACATCCTATTACATGTTCAACATGTTACCATTAGGTTATACTAATACACCAAGGATTGCACTTGCATTCGCGCATCCCGACACCCTCCGATTGCCTCCAAATACACAATAGTCTTAATGATGGCCATTTTAACCCTATATAACAAATTTAAATTGAAACCTTAAAGAATAAAAGTTATAGGCCTATTCTTCCTCGTTCCGAATCATCTTGAATCGCATCAATCAGAGTTCATATGAAAACGTTATGCTCATTTTAGTAAAACATGTTATGTCAGATTTTATTTTATTTTCAAAATTTTTGCTTAGCAGACTACCCCCCCCCCCCACCGGGGCAGGGGTCCCTTCTGCGTTTTGCGATTATATGCTCTTCAACTCTACGGAAAGCCAAATTAGGCCTCCAAACTCCTTTCTAACAACTATACCAACCTATCTAAGGTGTAATAGGTTTATATAAACATAATCTAATGTTTTCTAACGCATTTCTAGACATCTAAACAACAAAAACATCCAAATTACAACCATTAATTTTCACTATTTTTACTAAAACTTCACTTTTTGAAAGTTTTTTTAGTGAAAATCATCACTGTGATTTTGTTTTTCAACCAAAACAGTTAATTCAACATACTATGGTTATGTTTATTCATCCTCTTTCGAACTCAATAGTCAATTTATATATTATACAACTAAATAAACCATAATTTTACTTTAAACTTAGCCATATTCATATATATTCATACCAATTCACTGTAATATAATTTTCTTCACAAAATACATACTTAACATGAATTCATTCAATATACTCATATATAAAATTATGAAAACAATTTTATAACAAATAATTTATCATATAGAGCTACATACAACAAACAATTCAACCTTCACAAAGTTTTTACAAAGAATTTTAGAAGAGAATATAACTACAACTTTTTGAACAAAATACAAGCAAGAGGATACCTTAATTTTAGAAGATGGTGGCTATTCTTTTGATTATGAACCTTTCTTTTTCCCCAATTCCTCTCTCTAGACTTCTCCCAATTCTCTCTTACTTTTCTCTATAATTTTCTTCTTCTCTTCTTTTTCTTTTTCTTCCTCTGAGTCTTTCTCCTTATTCTAAACTCTAACTTACATACTAAACCAAATATAACGTATAAGATATAATATATGTATTAAGTATATAAATAATTATAACTTTAACTGACATCCATTTTTTGTTTTTTAAACTCAAAAGCCATAAGGCTTGTTTGGCTAACTAACTAAAAATTAACCCATTAAATCTTATACCTTGTTTGGTAAAACAGATTTAAATTAAAGACTTAACATTCATTAAGTTTTGTTTGGCAAAAACTGAATTAACCTCCCTTAACTTATTTTAATAAATCCTTTATAATATAGTTTATGGTTACACTTTAATTAATTAAATTTTAATATTTAATTTAATTAATTCTAATAACAATTTATTAAATTAATTCACCACATAAATTAATCTGACATAATTATAATTTTCTTTATAATTATAATTTTATTTAATCAACTAAGTATTAAAATATTATCTCATGATGATCAATTTCCTTAACTCGTTAATTATTTATTCAACAAATAATTAATCAAATCAAATCAAATTAAACAAATATTTATTCTACAATAACCACATTAAATATTTATATAATTCCATAAATATTTAAAATTATAATTTAAATTTTTGGATTGTTACAAAGTTCATATAGTTAAAGTAAGGAGATATGACGGTGGCGCAATACGCTGCTAAGTTCAATGAACTAGCGCGATTTGTGGAGCACCAAGTTGTGGATAAGGAAAGAAAGGTGAGATGCTTCGAGCTAGGGTTGAAACCGTGGTTGTATAATAAGGTGTCAGTCTTCTAGATTGATTCCTTTATGACATTGTTGAAGAAGGAAATCATTGCGGAAGGTGGCAGTGAGGCCTTAAATCTGTATCATAAGGAGAAGAAGAACAAAAACACTGGTAGTGAGCATCGTGGAGGAAGTAGTAGTGGAGGAAGTAACTCGGAAAGAGGAAATGGGAGAATAACAACAACAGAAACAATAACCAAGGTGTGAGTCATAAGGGAAACTTCAAGAAGAGGATCGAAGCTTGCAACAAATGTGGAAGAAGTCATCAGGGAGAATTCTGGAAGAGGAAAAGCACTTGCTATAATTGCGGCCAAGAGGGGCACATATCGCCAAATTGCCCAAAGCCGAAGAAGATCAGAGGATGTTTTGCTTGTGGATCAACAGAGCACCAGATAAAGGATTGCCCGAAGAAAGGAAGCGGTGGAGCTAGCGGGAGCCAGGGAGGAGGAAGTAAGTTAATGATTGGTGGACCTGCGCAACCCAACCGATCGACCGCTCAAACCTTTAACATAACCATCCAGGACACCGTAGTTGTGAAGGACGTGGTGTCAGGTATAATCCCAATCAATATTATAAATGTTTATACATTATTTAATTCGTGTGCCACCTGTTCCTTTGTATCTGAAAAATTTTCTAGTAAACTTAGTAGAGCCCGAGAACGTTTAGATGATCCTTTGAACATAGAAGTTGCAAATAAGGAAATAATCCATGTAGAATACATCTATCGAAATTGTCGTGCAAAAATTAGAGAACATGAACTAAGCGTAGACTTGATTGCTATTAGAATATGAGAATTTGACGTAATACTAGGAATGGATTGGTTATATAACCATGCAGCGGTAATTAATTGGCAGAACAAGTGTGTGAACCTTCAGACTCCAAGTAAGTCTAAGGTAGTGTTTCATGGTACCTCATCGCTTAAGCAATCATGTTGCGTCACGATAATGCAGGCCAAAAAGTTGTTAAAGAAAGGATGTGTAGGTTACTTAGCTTACATTGTGGATACTCGGAAAAAGGGAGTAGAGATTAAAGATATACTCGTAGTGAGTGAATTTCAGGATGTGTTTCTAGACGATCTACATGGCCTTCCGCCAGGCAGAGAAATCGAATTCGTAATAGACTTGGCACCGGGGACGGCACCGATTTCGAAAGCTCCATATCGTACGCAGATTTGCATCGACAAGACCGAGATTTTGAAGTCGGCAGTTTTGTATTCTTAAAAGTATCACCGTGGAAGGGGAAGATCCGTTTCGACAAGAAAGGAAAATTGAGTCCAAGATTCATAGGGTTGTTCTAGATACTAAAGCGAGTGGGCAAAGTAGCATATAAAGTTTCACTACCACCTGGGTTGGAACACATCCATAACGTGTTTCACATATCTATGTTGTGTCCATACAAGCTTGACTACAAACACGTGATTTCTTATGAACCCATTCAAGTGGAGAAGAACTTAGCGTATGAAGAAATTCCTGTCCAAATTCTAGATAGGAAAAAGAAAACCTTGAGAAACAAAGTTATTTCTTCTGTAAAAGTACTTTGGCGTTAGAAGATAGGATGATGAGGGATTACCCCCATCTATTTGGGCAACCATGTAGCAATTTCGGGACGAAATTTTTATAAGGGGGGAGGATGTAATACCCGAGAATTTTAACGTATTATTAAATGAATATATTAATAAAAATAATATTTCTGTGAATATAAGTGTTATTATTTTGTGAGTTGGTTAAATCAAGTGATTCGTATTTGATCGATGCGCATTAAGATGTGTGAATTAACAATGAGGATTGTGAAATGCCTTGTGTGGCATATTGTGAAAACGAGGAAATTCACTAAGTAGATTAAAATGAGAATTAAGAAGATTAATCTTGTTGATAATGTGATTTCATGTGTAATCAGTACGCTCGTAGACTTGTAGTAACACTTTTGTGGACATCAATTCACGTCGTATAAAATGAGTTTAGCGATGAAAATTAACACGGGCTGAAGCTAAACCAGTCTTGGCAATCGCATCGAGAACGCAGTCAATTGCTATCCCAAAGAAGATAAATCAAGAATCATATTTTAGTGGTCGATTGGAGAAAACTAATTTTTCCACTTTGGAAATTAAATGGAACAATTATGTGATATGTGTGACATTGATAAGCCATGAAACAAAGTACGTTATGTTTGACGAAGGAATTATTAAGTAAGCCATTAATTTATATTAATTGATTATGGTGGAATATGGATTACTTGGTAATTAACTAATAATATGTGATTTCTATTATTTGCAATATGTCTTTAAATATAAGAAGAATTATATAGATAATGATTATGGAAATCCATAAATACATAAATCAATGATGATTGGATTAATTAATATTTGTGTTAATTAATCAAGGAAGTGCATAATTTATTTATTTGACATAAATATATAAGTTATTAATATATTAATAATAGATTAACGGTTATGTGTAGGTGAGCAATAATACAACTATACTATATAGTGTAGTGTGACATTTGTGTGACTATATATTAAGTTTTATGAAACTATATTATATTAAGTGGTAATTAATCAATGGAAGGAATAAATTTATTTATATAACATAAATAAATAAGTTATTAATATAATAAGGTTATAATATGGTTATATGAGTGGTAGGGATAAATATGGAACTACCCGGATAATAATATGTGACTGCATTATTTTATTGCATGTATTTAATGTATATGGACTATATGATATGAGTTTATAATTAATTCTTAAATTCCTAATATGGTAACAATTGTACATTAAGATTTCATTGTGGGAATTAAATAGACCAAACCAAACCTAGATAACAAGATTTCTGAGATTTTCATTTTTGTCCCAAAATGAGTGGCACAAGTACATGAACAGTAGCTGAAATTAAAACACGTATAAACCAAAAAGGCTAAGGCCTATTTCTTCTTCCAAGCTCCTAGCTAATGATCATGGGGGGAAGTGGTGTTCATGATGCAAATCAACAACTAATTACTAACCCTTTCTTAACCTTCATGCAATCCTACAATCCATGGGTGTGATTCAATGGGAAAATGCAATGTCTTGTTTTATATTTTTCTATAAATATAAGCTACAAATTCAGTTTTTGTGTTGCTAAGAGAGTGGTCTGAGGAATATAAGTAAAGGATTCAAGTGGTTGAGCAATTGTAGAAGCTTATTTAGTGTGTAAGAAGTCCAAGAAGGTTTAATTTTATCTATGTTCTTGAGATGGGTTTGTTTGATTCTTGAAATTTCTTGAATTCATTTTTTAATTGATATGAGTAAACATGTTATAAGGTGTTTAGGAAGTTTACTAGCATGTATGAACACTTTAATAGTGGCTTAGAACATGTTTGAGTCAAGGGAGATCGAGCTAGCTAAGCTCTGCAAAATAAAGTCCGCTTACACTTTTTCTGCACAGCACTTGCAATTCTTGTATAATTATACTAAAATGGCCATGGCAACCGCACATAACTATCATTTGCACTGAGATTAGTTGGGCTACCTGTTTTCAAATCTGATCAATGTTAGGCAATCATTTCGGCTTAAACTAGCATGCAAGCATGTGTAATGTGTACGTATAAGAATATTATGCTAAGTGGAGCATGTTTTAATAGATTTGTATGCTTAACGAAAGCATATGAGCATGAACTTATTAAGCCTTGTGTTAGAAATGTTTTCAAGAAAAAGCTTAGCCTAGTGGGCTAACGTGCATGATTACTACATAGTTTATATTCTGACCTTGCAAGCATGTTAACATAACTTGGCTACATATGTTTAGAGTTTGAAGTTGTCTTATGTGTGTTCAATTGCAAAGTTCAAAGCCTAAAATGATTTCAAAAGTAAACTTGGACATATTTTTAAAATTTTGTTGCATCACATGAATATCTAGATACTAATGAGATAAGATGCCATGTTATGTCTATAATATCTCTAGGTATGATTTATATGTATGGAACATGATGATTTCAAAATAAACGTGAGTTTAAAGCATGATTTCAATCTTTAAACAATAATAGCTATGAACAAGCAATATGAATGCTACAAGTATATGAATTTGAAATCTCTATGTGGGTAGATAGCCAAGTAACAAGTCATGGTAACCGCTTGATAATGTTTCGCTTGAATGCTATGTAAGACGTAAGTTCAAACTTATACAAATGAACTCAAGAACAATTATGTGATTATGTGAACACCTCTAACATGTAGATATAATAGAGTATTAGTACATAGATGTGTAAGGATTGGGCAGAAACAGGAAGGCAACAGCTAAGTCTTGGCTTGGCAAGAGGATGGCGTAGTTCTTGTGGGTCTAAACTTTCTTATATGGCAGCGCAATTGCTTGATCTGAATCTGAAGTTACAGATTATGTTTTTGAACTGATGTTTGAAGCATGTCTATAGGATTACTTTAACTTATCTTACATGACCAATATGCTATGTAATATGTTAAGAAACATGCTATGTGATAGAGACAAATGTTGATCATAACTTCCAAATGTTATGTCTGAAGAATGTCTTCAAGAAATTAGGTGTATTTGTGATAACTTATAAACTGATTTTGTACCATATGTGCATACTTGAATCGTGTCAAGCTTGTTTAAAGACTGTGTTAGCTAATGAATATCTTGATCATATAATACGCTATAAATAGGATTCAAAAGTGTTGAGTTATTAACGTGGATAAACTACGCTTAAGGCAATTATCCGAACCCTACATTACATTGTGCAAAGTATTCTAACTCTTCCATTACTTTATTCGACGGATATCTTAAGCTTATCTCTTTGAATACAAGTTATACTACTTTCTCGATCTCATGAGCTAGTATGTTTAAACCTTTGTGAAAGTTATTATTCATGTTGAACTTGGTATTGTTCTTGAATATTGTCAAAGAGTCGATGTCATTTGATTCGTCTAGACTATGTGCATGTTTATAAAAGCTTTCCAAACCAATTGATTGGTGCGAAAATCTTGAAAATTGAATTGGAAATCCCTTTTGGTAAGGGGAGTTTATGTCGTTGGAAACCCCAACACATGATTGAATATTATGATGGTGCTATGCATAACATAAAGTATTGTAGACTGATCATCTATAGTACTTGTTTCTCTTGGGTTATCGATTTAATATTGATAATTCTAGTAGATGTTCAATAGTCCTTAGTGACTGCTCAGTATAAATTTTTTTATCTAGTTGGATACATTGATAGTCTTTGAATTTCGATATATCTATTGATTTATATTGAATTATCGTTCTTAATCCAAGAATTGTTTGTATTCATTATCCATGATGTTATTCTAAAACTCTGAACTTTTTTAGAGATGACACTTCAATATTTTAAAACATGTGATATTATATTCTACACCCTTGTTGTATATTACTTGCTGGGCAATTTATGCGCATCCTTGTTTTTAAAAACCTTTCAATTAAAGCGGAACAGGGAAGTGTATCTGGGCAGGACAAGGGCAAGGGCAAGGTTACTGACAAGCTTGTCCCTTTTATGTTTAAGATTATTAATTGTATTAAGACTATTTTCAGGTAATGTTTAAGCTTAGTAGGATTATGTAATAAGTCTTTAGTCGATATTATTATGTAATCTATTAAGTACCGTAGGTTGCGAGACTTGGGGGAATAGTTATAATAAATTATTGTATATTATTCTAATTTAGATCTTCCATTGTGAATGTGTTATTTTAGTTATTATGTTTTTACCATGAGAACGTGATGAACCAAATTCGAGTGACCAAGTGGAGGTCCGAATTTGGGGGCTTCACATCTATCACCCTTCAATTGATCAAACAAGTCATCTATTCTTGGGAATGGATATTTGTTTTTAATAGTGACTTTGTTTAATTCCCTATAATTAATGCAAAGAAGCATTGACCCATCTTTCTTATTCATGAATAACACCGTCGCTCCCCACGGTGATACGCTCGGCTGAATGTACTTCTTATCTAACAGTTCTTGCTCACCATCAGTTCCTTCATCTCTACCAGAGCCATTCTGTACGAGGCTTTCGATATCAGAGCGGTTCCTGGCGCTAAGTCGATCACGAATTCGATTTCTCTCTCAGGCGGAAGTCCTGGAAAATCTTCCGGAAACACGTCTACAAAGTCCCTAACCACTGGTATTTCCTCCAATTTTACACCCTTCTCCTTTTAAGTATCGACTATGTAAGCTAAGTACCCTACACAACCTTGACTTAATAACTTCTTGGCCTGCAAAACCGTCAGACACCTCATTTGTCTAGGCAATTTGCTACCATGGAAAACTACCTTTGACGGAGTCATAAGGTTTACACACTTCTTTTGGCAATCAATTATCGTTCCATAATTGAATAGCCAATCCATTCCCAATATAACGTCAAACTCTCTAAGTTTTATCGGGATTTAATCTACTTTCATATTACTCCCTTTAATATTCACCCTACAATTCTTGTATACGAATCTAACAAGAATTACCTCCCTATTAGCAATTTCTATGTTTAAAGGGAAATTCAACTCTTCACTAGGTATTTCTAACCTCTTAGCAAATACATCAGATATAAACGAGCAAGTAGCACCCGAAACAAATAATACATATGCATTTATATCATTGATTGGGATAATACCTGATACAACATCTTTTGATTGCACCGCGTCCTACCTCGTCATGTTGAAGGTTTTTGCTGTAGGCTTATTTGATGATGTTGGTCCAGCAATAGTCAATGTACCTACACTAGAATTTCCCTTGCTTCCATTTGTTTAACCGGATTTTTTTTTGGACACTCGCGAGCAAAATGATCCTTTGACCCGCAAGTGTAGCAAGCATTCTTCTTGGGTTAATTTCAATTTCGGGCAATGTGACCCTCCTGGCCATAGTTAAAGCATACCCGCTTCCCCCTTAAGCACATACCCGTGTGAAACTTCCCGCGTGTAGAACATGCGTCAATCTTCTTCTTCTGCTAGTTACCTTGCTGATTTCTAGCTCCCATATTTGCATTCCACTTCTTTTTCAAATTGTTATTGTCATTTCCACCGTTACCACCACCACAATTCTTAGCTTCACCTTCATTTTTCTTCTTCCTCTGCTCTTGGTTGTGCTTTGTTACAGTCTCGCCTCCACTCTCAGCGAGAATTACCTTCTCAAGCACTGCTGAAAATGTCTTTAAATGAAACAGGGAGACTCTGCTGTACAACCATGGCTTCAGTCCCTGCTCAAATCTCCTTACCTTGTGCTCATCCGTATTCACTTGGTATGGTGCAAACCTCGCCAACTCATTGAACCTTGCCGTTTACTCTGACACTGTCATTGTGCCCTATTTTAGCTCTAAAAACTGTACTTCCATCTAATTCTTTGAACTTTCTGGAAAATAGGTTTCAAAGAATATTTCCTTGAATCTATCCCAAGTCATTACCCCTTGACCTCCTCAGGTTTTATTGGCTTGCCACCAATAACTAGCCTCTGCTTTCAACATGAATGTTGCAAAAGCAGTCTTCTGGTTATCCCCTACCCTAGCAACATCGAAAACTTTCTCTATCTCCATAATCCAGGTCTGTGCTTCAACCAGATTCATGGACCCACGGAACTCTGGTGGCCCAACCGCCTTGAAGTCTAAAATGTTGTTGCTTAATTCTGTGGCTGATTATATAATGCACTCGTCAGCAGCGTTGCGAATTGCTGAACTGGATTAGCCTTAATAAGCTTTGTTGTTATTCTCAGGGGTCCTTTGTTGGGGTTGACGTCTTAGAGGCATTTTTTGTTAAAATACACCCATTAGATTTTATTTAACCTTTTAAGTATTACTACTTAATTTGCACACTATAAAAGATTATCACGTAACACATAACACTTTGAATAAAATA
The DNA here is from genome assembly GCA_020205615.1 of Panax quinquefolius. Lineage (NCBI taxonomy): Eukaryota > Viridiplantae > Streptophyta > Magnoliopsida > Apiales > Araliaceae > Panax > Panax quinquefolius. Next base: position 93,331,634 of record CM035155.1, read on the forward strand.
ATAACTTTTATTCATTCATAATCTTTTAGGAAACATACAAACAATAACATCACTATTATTTACATTACTTTCCTGAACTATAAAAGTTCCAAGACAACTACATCATCATCCTATCCCATTGGTTATATCATACCTGGGATTTACATCTTCCTTACTCACTAACCACATAATGATTACATTTACGACGGTCTATTAAAATGCTGCATAGCCTTACAACGCTCCTTTTCCATAATTCAGAACATTGTTCGGCGATCTAATAAGTACAATGGCAGCATCTCGAACTGAATTGGATAACACATGACCCGATCTTGAGCTCGATTAATCACAATGTTGAATGCGTTATTCATCTCTTCCATTTTGATCCTCTTTACTTGCACCTCTCTCTCTACTACCCTGGCTCATTGAAAAGTTTCTTCATATGCGTCTTCGGCTATTGCCCTCTTCGTAAATTCTTCTTTTAATTTGTTCTCCAGCTCTGTAATCCTCTCTGTTAGTTACTCGTTTTCTCCTTCAGTGCGGATCAGCTTCTCTTCGACATTATTAACACGTTCATCTCAATCCTAAATCTCATTGTCCTTCTGCGCCATTGCGATCTTTTGTTCAGCTACTATCTCTTACAACTCCTCTACGGTATCCTGAAGTTCTACATTTCGATCATATACCTCATCGTACATACGGGCAGCTATCGAGTTAATTGGAAGCTCTTCCTCATCCTTAGTTGACTGTGGCAGCTCAACGAGGTCCTCCTCGTCCGTTTCTATCTCACCATCCTCATGAGGTAAACCCTCCTGCTCAACCACTGTGACTAACGGAGTTCATTCCCGTGGCAGTAGTTGTTCCCAAATCATCTGAATATCTCGAGGCTCCTCCTCTCTAGGCATCTGGAATCCTTCCTCCCTAGCCTGACTGGATTCTCCTATAATAGCCATCCTATTAACTAAATTTTAAGTTTTTAATTACTAATCATTACTACTCGACACTCACGAGCACATAGGTTGTATCACGTAAGCACATAAGTATTTTATTATTTCTTTCTTAACAACTCGATAAGAGTTTATCACCACTATCTTCTCAAAGGTTACTTCCTAAGGCTTTTCCCCCACCTAAGTTTCATAACCTAAAGCTTTTGATACCAACTTGTGACACCCCCAAATCCAGGTACTTCATTTCCACAAGATTTGGTGTTCACTCTCCATTCATTCATATCTATCTACCCAAATATAATAAAATTAAATCATAAAACCTCCCTTTAAATGGGTTACATCATTAAATAAAAATCTTCCCAGGTTGTCTAACCTTAAACATCAATCAACTGCTAAATTAGAATAATTACATTACATCATTAAATATGAAATCCAACATCAAGACAATAAATGAAATTACAAGTCTTCACCACTTGTACATTTTTCCCTTTCCTTTGCTAGTTGAAGGCTCATCTACCTTCTCAACTTTAGCTGCAATAATTATATTTATGCAAGAGTGAGCAAAACAAATGCTCACTAGATATAGCAATGAATTAACAAGAGAATAATGACTGCCGATGAATAGGCTCATCAAAACTTAATAGTACTCTATCAATGATAACCAATAACTGAAATCAAAATATGAATTGTATCTGAGGGTCATAAGACCACGAACTATGTCTACGGTTACAAGTAATCTTTCAACTTTAACCTTAACAGTTATGCTGTATGGACTTCACGTACTTATGGGGGTCAGCCCTTCGTACCAAGTATTGTGCATAAACATCTAAACGCATTGTGTATCCCCTATAATAAGGTTGTTCTTCTTAGTTTTAGAGTACAAGTCTGCACCAAAGAAAGTTTGGTTTGGATAAACTTCAAGGGTAATTTAGAGTTTAACGACCATAAACTGAAGGATTAGTTGAATCAACAAGGTTTGATAACACTATAGTTGATCACTAACAACTTAGTATGGAACAATGAATAATCATAGATGAACTAACTATTTATTAAACTTATGCTTGGAAATAACTAAAACATAAGTATTGAATGAAATAGTAAACCTTGCTCGAACAATAATAAGCTAAGGCTATGATCTTATAAAATTCGAAATGAAATTAATGAACATACATTAACTGATAACAAAACTTGCTCAACATGACAACAACTTGTACACGGTAATTTAAAATAAAACAGCTCAATAATGAAGACGAGAGTTCAAAAAGCTACATTCATTATAAAGGAATAATGTAACAACCCGATATTTTCTATATAAATAAATCAGAAATTTTGCATATAAAGTTTTTTTTTATAAAGGTGGAAGTATGTGCTAGGTAATGTGTATATGTATTTATGCGATAAATAAAAATACATTTATTACATGAATTATTGCAAATAATTTTTTTTGTTAGAATTATTGAACATTATAAATTATATTCTTATAATAATTAATTTTATAGTAAAACATGTTTTTATTAATTATTTTCCATGAAAATATAATTATATATAATATATGTAATGATTATAGAATAATTATAATAATTAATTTATCTTACTATATGGAATTATTTCGATTAGTTAAGTTAATTATTTTAACTTAATTAATAATGTTATTTATGCAAGATAAATCGATATTGAATCCAAACCTTAATTTTGGATTTTGATCAAGGCATGAGAATAATAATATAATATTAATTATATTTAGATTTTTCAGTGCTATCAATATGTATTGAATGTACGTATTGATAATGGTTGGTCAATTATGGTGTACTATTACCAAACCCTGGCAATATTTTTATAAACCCTTGTATTACTGTTAAACCCTAATTTCGAAGTCAAATGAGACTTTACAAATCTTTTAAAGACACTGTGTTATGTGGCGTATGATGTGTATTATAAAGATTTGACGGTAATTAGGAAAATCCTAATTATAAAAACCCTAATTTGAAACTTAAACCGGAGTTTGTGCTCAGTCAGAAATTTTGTTAATGTGATTAATGATCGGTATTGTAAATGTTAACCCTAATTATGGAGAACCCTAATTTTGAAAACCCTAATTTCTATATTTAGTAACCCTAATTAGTAATTTTAAAACCTAATTACTAATTAAAAACCCTAATTGCTAAATTAGCAAGGTTAACTATAATTAGTAAATAAATAATACCCTAATATTCATGTATAAGGAAATTAGAAACCTAATCTAATTAAGGAAACCCTAATTACAAATTTAGAAACTAAAATTTTTATTTTGTAAAAACCCTAATTAGAAATCCTACAAATTCTATATGCTAAACCTTATGGTAAAACCCTAAGGGTTAAACCCTGAGGGTTTGTCAAGAATACTTTTGTGCCATTAAATTTTCAAGCCAATTAACCAAAATACCCTCCTTTGCATTATTTTATGAAACTTGTTAAAATTGCCAAGTACTAGAGTTGGTGACCAAACCCAACTAACCTATGTGACTAATTAAACACCAGCAATCATCCATTTTTAGCAACATACAATGCATCTAAGTAATATATATAGATTGGGAGAGAGAAAATGTCATTTGGTAGCTTATTTTTGTACAACACATATCCTTGAGCTTCTCTCTCTAAAACCTCCGAAATTCCCTTCATATATCAGTCATAAAACAAGCCCCACTAACAACCTGAACCAAATCAATAGCCAGAATCAAGAATTTGATCATAAACGTATAAACCCTAACCAAGAAAATTGATCTTTGATTCCATGTTAGCTGTTAGTTTTTGTGTGTTAATTATGTTGTTAGTAGTGTATAGTGATGATCTGGGTTGATAGATGTTAGATCCATAACATTTATAGGCTCAGATCTAGCATTTTACAAAATCTGGAAAAATTTATTTTTTGGTCTGACAACCGAATGTCAGACCTTCTAGATCTCAGTATGTTTATTGATTTGGTGTTTTAAGTGTTTGATATTATAGTATGATATGAGATCTTTACTCTGAAACTTGAATCAAGGTCATAACATGAACAAATTGTTAGATATGGGTGGTCAAACCCCGTTGACCGACCATGACCATGCAATTCTGGGTAGCCCAGAAATTTCCCAGAATGTTCTGACAGTATGTTCATGTGGCTAGATTTTGAAGGTGTTAGTTGTTTTATTCTTGTTCGTGTAATGAGGTTGTAACCTTGTATATGGACTACAGTTTAAAGCTTCTAGATAATCGAAATAATATATAGATTCAATGTAGTGGCCAGTCAAAGTAGCAAGGTCGAGCACAAAAACGGTTTTCTGGGTAACCCAGAAAACCTATGAACGTGGTTTCTAACATGCTTTGACCGGCATGGATCTATTTGTTGTGATGTTGTTAGACTTATTTTATGTAATGAATCTATTCTTTGACATGCTGGCTACAACCTGGAAGTCTTAAATCACATAATCATCAAAAGGATTTCAAGTTGTGGAAGCCCCATTATGAACAGTCGAGCTGTTCTTCATTTCGGGGCAAACCCAGAAATGAAGAACAACTTTGACAGCTTGTTCTTGAGCCTAGATCTTGCTTTTGGTACATGTTTTGACCCTGTTTGTTGTTAGATCTTGTAGTATTACAGTAGTACTACAACATCAAACCATTATCTTGCCCGGATAACATTAAGATCAAGGTTTAAATCATGGTCAAAGTAGCACCCTCGAAACTGCCTTTGAATGTATGGGTTTGCTGAAGAACACCTATAGTGACAGTTTTGTCGCTATAGGTACCTTTAGCGACAGACTGTATAATTTTAATTAATTTAATTTTTAAAAATTATTTAAAAATAGAAATTTATTTCTGAAAATTACAAAAATTATTTTAAAAAATTATTTTAAGTTATAAAAATTAACTTTTAATAATTTGGAATATTTTTCATAAATATTAGTATTTATTTAAATATTATTGATATTTAATTTATTTAATAAATACATTAAATAAATTAATAAAAATGATTTTATTATATTAAAATCATTTTAAATAATAATATAGGTATTTAAAAATATTTCAAGTTATTAAGTACAACTTTCAATATTTAAAGGTAAATTTCATTAATTAATTATTAATAATGATATTAAAGTTATTTAATAATTATATTAAATAATTTAGTTTAAAAATGATTTTAATATTATATAAATCATTTTAAATAAAAATAAAGTGTTTAAAGATACTTTAAGTTATAAAATATAACTTTTAATAATTAAAGGATAATTTCATTAATAATTTAATATTAATCATATTAATTCAACATTAATGATATTAAATTTATTTAATAATTATATTAAATAAATAGTTTAAAATGGGTTTATTAATTTAAATATTATTTAAAAGGAATATAAATGAATTAAAATATTTTTAAGTTATACTTAATGACTTTTAATATTTTGATAAAAGATACATTAATATTTAAATATTAATGGTAATTATTTAAAATGATTTTAAAATATTTTAAAAATCATTTAAGGGTAATATAAATGTTTTAAAATATTTTGAGTTATTATAAATAACTTTAATATTTTGGCAATGGTTTCATTAATAGTTTAATATTAATTAAAGATTAATGATAATAGAATGGTTTAATATTTAAATCATTTAATAATGATTCCGGAGTTTGAAAATTTATGATAAATTATAATAAATGTTTAAAAATTATTATAAGTCATTTAAAAATAATATGACTGATACTTAAAGATATTGAACTTCGAAATAGAGTCTTAGACTCGATAATTACCCGATAAAGATGTCGGACAATCGACATGTTTCAAAAATTGATCTGGACTTAAATATTTTGAATGCATTAATGTTTGTTTGTGATTCAATGACTGTTGAATGTGTGACAATGTGATTAGGTAATCTGCTGACTGCAATAAGCAGTATTATGTGTTACGATATGTTATTCTAATCAGTAAAATGATCTTATTACTGATAGGTTGTTATACAAAAGATAAAAACTAAGTTGCGTATTGTAGCGATGGAGACCCAGCATAAGTATCCTACCTTTGCATTTTCTTTATGCAATAGACATGACTAAGAAAGTTTTAGAATTATATTATTATTGTACCAGATTATTAACCCTATTATTATATATATTATATCTGATCATTGATTATCAACATGGTATTATATTATTATTCAGATATTTATTCTGTTCGTTAATTTCTATATATGGTTATACAAGTGTCCCCACTTGGATAATCATTGTATTTAATCACGTGTTGATATATATATATATATATATATATATATGTGTGTGTGTGTGTGTGTGTGTGTATACCTATTGATCTCCGGTATGTATACAGTAATAAAAAGTCGTCTAATCTATTTGATCAGCTAGACACAGATTTAGAAATATCGTTGAATATGATAAAACCATTTTGTATCCAATCAAATTATTTTGGTTCGGATTCTCGACTAAGTATGAACATCCCGAATAGGGGAAAACTTTTATGCGCCCAAGGCGGACAAAGTGAATGATAATATTATTCTTGCAAGTAGTATTGATCAATATAGGGCATAACGGGCTGATCACCCCTCGTGCCCGTAAGTTATGACGGTTTGCAGATGATGTTCTGCTAAACCTATTCCAAAATTGGAAACAAAGTTCATAGTATGTCACCTTAACCCTATTTATAATTAGTACGTAGTTTCAAAAATTTGATAGAGAGTTGTTATGTTATTATTATCGGTTCAGATTACTTCACAACTATTGATTTGTTGTAGAAGAGTAGTACAAAGAAAACATTTAATCCTTTTAGCTAATATTTATAATTTTTATTACTTGCTGGGCACTCAAATGCTCATCCTTGTTTAATTTAAATGTTTTTAGCTAAGTGTGAACAATCAAAGGGCTCGGCCAAGAACAAAGGAAAAGGGAAAGTTGCTAAATGAGTTCTATGTTATCTTATGTAATACTTAGACTTTATTAAGATAAATATGATATCTATTTATCTATCATGCTATGTAATGAATGTATTAAAGGTTACGTACTTGGGAGCTAGACTCTGATAATTATGTAAATTAAGTTTGATATCTATATTAGTGTTATTATTATTAGTATTATTCAGCTCATAGAAATGGTATCGTGAAGCACCGAGTTTGGGTTTCAAGTACCCGGATTTGGGGGCTTTACAAGTTGGTATCATAGCTTAGGGTTAAAAACCTTAGGCGGGATAGACCTTAGGCTATAACTTTAGAACAGAAAGAAATATTAAAAATATAAATAACTCATATAGAGTTTAGAAGGAGAAGAATTGAATAAATTCATCGTCAAACAAAATAAAAGATAACTTATATAAAACTATTATTTGATGTGTGTATATACTATATGCTAATTAGGATAATTTATGTGTGTAGATGTCTGGTGGAAAATGCTTGTTATATGCTTATAGCATGAAGAAGGATCAAATCCATATATCTGAGCTAATATCGAAGCCAATAGCTGAAATAGAGGCTTACAATGAACCAACTCGGATGAGGTGGTTATTTTGGAAAACGTGATAAGTGGATTTTATATACACTTATCCGATATCTTTTACTTGAATTAGTTGCTTATATTCACGTGTCTTAGTTACTTTTCATGCATTTTGTGCCCATTTTGTAGGTTATACGTTTGGGAGCGGTGTGAGCGACGATTGGTAAGGAAAAGCAAGGAAAAATGTAAAGAAAAGAAAATCGAACATCGTGTGGGCTTTCATGTTCATTGCTTGGAACTTGGCTTACATTGTAGAGCATCTTAGTAGCTTTCCAAAACATTTTGAATCATTCCAATCGGAGTTCGGATGCAAGAGTTATGATTGTTGTGCCAACGGACGTCGAACGTCATGGTTTTGGGTGGTCATTTGCATAGCAGACACTTCCAACCCAATTTCAACCTTTATCCCACCAGTATTTCTCAAACCTCAAAGAATGCAAGTTGCAGATCTAGTCGATATCTTCGATTTGATAGGTGGCAGGCCCCGTAAATCCTCCCAGATAAAAAGTTATGGCCGTTTTACCAGTGGACGCTGTGACAGAAAATAGGCCCCTGTCGGGGCGGGCTTTCCCTTAACAAATTGCCCGCACGGGCGTATAGCATAGCACCGTTAGATCAGAGGACCCCCGCTTGTAGCGAGCCTGCAAGCCTAAACCACGCCGGGGTAGAATGCGCGATTAAGAAGATGTTTTTTGGCCAAATTTGCGTTCGAGAAGGATTGTTTTCGATCCAATTGACTCAAGGACTTCCAAGAGGACTTAAAGACATGTAAAAAGGCTTATAAAAGGAGGGGAATAACAAGGATATATGTTAGGAGATTGGGAGAGATTAGAGAGAGCATTCCATTAGATTAGATTGGAGTAAATTAGATCAAAACACTAGTTCTAATTAGATTTGGAGATTGAAGCAACTTGGAGATCATTGAAGATCAAGAGCAGGAGCTTAAGGAAGATGGAGATTTGCTGACAACAGATTCAATTCTTTACTCTAATCTTATTCTTATCTTTTAATGTGTTTTCAATTGTGGATTCTTAGTTTTAATTCAATGAACTAATTCTTTGTTTGAGATTACAATGGATCTTATTGTGTAGTCTATTTTAATATGCTTCGCTATCAATTATTATGTTCTATTATGAGGATTGTCTATATTGATTTGAGCTTTAATCTATAAATTGCCTGAGCAACAATTCTTTGTGGAGTTGGATGGAATCGAGAGAGGATATTCAAATCTAGACCTAATTGATGTAGCATGTGTTCAGGATTTTGTTAGTAGCTTAAACTTTATTCGTGTTAAGGTAGAGATATGCTTGACGCCACATGTAATTGGATAGAGAACTTATTCTTCAACCTTCTTCAATTGTAATTCACATAGAGATATAGTGTGTTAGTTGATTAAGGTGTTTAACGGATTTCTATCTTGATTGTAGATTGACGTTAATACAGTATTAGTGCATCAAGAGGTGGTTAATACTACGTTCGTGTTCTTGATTAACAATTCGGGATAGAGAATAATTGATGAGAAGTGTGTTAACTTAAATGAAGCAATAAGTGAAGTTGTGATCTTAAATCTCCATAGTCTTAATTTAATTAGTGGAATTTAATAGTAGTTTAATTTATATAATTTGAAATTCATTTGTTTAAATAAGATTGAGTTGGTTATGGGTTAGTACATGGTGATTTTTCTTAAATAATTCTCTGTGGGAACGATACTCAACTTATCACTTTATTACTTGTTGACCACGTATACTTGCGTGTTGTGCGTATATAGAGTTTACCCAACACGTTTTTGGCATCGTTGCCGGGGAATTAATTTAATAATTTTTACCAATATTAATTTCAATCAAATTAGTCTTAATTTAAACATTTTTATTTTTATTTTTAATTCTCTTCCTATATTTCTCTCTTTTTCAAGTACCATGGATGACTTTGCGTATCAATGGCAATACACGTTCATGGCTCAACCAAGGGAAACAGGGATTGATGGACGTCATACATCTTCAATAGAGCCAATACAAATTGAGGCAACTTCGAGGACGTGGGAGTTTCTCGCAGCCTAACGGAGTCGAAGGATGGCAAAAATGACTCAACCAAAGGAAGCGGAGATTGACAGACTCGCGACACTTTCTGCAATGTCAGCACAGATTGAAGAATTTTTGAGGAGGTTGGACGTTATCGCAGCCCAACAAAGTCAAAAGGATAGCAGTTACTTGCAATTATTGTGCTGGCAATCACCCGAGTAATCAATGCACCATCAATCTTGGGCCGGTACAGTATGGTGGTAACTACCTCAATCAGTATGCATATGATAATTATGATCAAGTTTGGGGGTATCACCCGAATTCTTCATGGAGCTACAACTATCAAGACCATTACTCTACTCCAAATCCAACATACACGCCAGAATTCTCATATCAACCTCCATTAAAAGAAGAAAATTAAAGGTTAGAGGAATTGTGGTCCAAGTTCGAGGAGAGAGGGATTAATCAAGCGAGGTGAATTCAAAATCTTGTGGATCAGATAGAGCAAATGACCAAAGACAAAAGCAACCTTTTTCCAAACACTTGGCTTTATGACATGGATGACGAAATTGACGTAGAGCCCGAACCAAATCTACAACTAGATGAGCCTCAAGATGTTGAAAAAGAGGAGACAAGTGGGGATAATGACAACAAGGTCGGTGAAGAGCTAACTATGAGTACTAATGAGGATGAGCCGATGTTGTTAATGCCTCAAGTGCCCTCTCTGCCAAAGTTCAAGAATCCGGTTAGATTTGCAAAACCTTGTCCGCTAGGTAGTCATGTCGTTGGCAATACTCCTTGTGACGTAAAAGCGAGTACAACTTTGAAGCCATGGTGCGATGAGCTGGAAAAGATAGAAGAAGAGATTGTTGTGTCTGACAACCCTCAATGCCAGAATCTATTCGCAGACACAATGGAGAAAACACCTAGATGCTGGACGTTCTTGAATGTGATTTTATCTAAAGAAAGCATGCTAGGTGACTTTAATACAATGGCTATTACAAATGGGAACCTACCAAAAGCTATATTATTTTCGATGGATGGAGGGTTCCTCAATTTTCAAAGAGGAATTGGATAGTGTTGACTAGACAAAGTCAGGCTGAAAGACTGTAAATCAAGCGCTATTTTGGAGGCAACCCAATCTTTAGTTTATTTATCATATTTTCAATTCATATTTTCTTAATCATAGTTTTCATTAAATTACTAGGTAGAAGAATAAAATAAAAATCTCGTTAATCTCTCCACAACACAACATGTCATTAACAATCCACTAATGCTTATGTTTTATATCTTGTAGGATGGAAAAAGGATCAATGAGTGGGTTAGCATGAAGAAAAAGTTAAGAAATCAGGGAGTTGAGCAGAAGGTATGCAATGCACGGGGGCGCCCAAAATGAATCGCAACCCGTCACGGGAAGGGTCCCGAATCCAACCAACTTTGGTAGTTGCACATAGACTGCTCCTGTCCCCACTAAAACCCCACTTTCTCCACTTCCCCACTACTTCATACATCCATCCACCAACTATTCCAACCACTATCTCCCACACTCCATCACTTCTCCCCACCTCCACAATCCACCAATAGAACTCATCATACCACCTCTATATATTACCACATCACCTACCATATTTCTCAAACCAATTGAATTGGGCATTCATAGAGGATACTTGAGAGGAAGTGAAGGTTAAATTGATAAGTTTGGGGAGAAAGTTACTACGATACACGCATTCGAGAGCAAATGGCTTCACAACCCGTGAATTGTATTGGAGGTTCAATGGATAGGAAAATGATCGTCGTAGCCATCGCCACCATCACTTCATGCTTAGGCGATTACAGAGCGCCTCTCTTCTACTTATCGTTATATTCTTACAATGAGGACATTGTAATTGCTAAGTTTGGGGAGTTTAGTTTAATTCATTATTGCATGTAGTTTCATTTCATGTTATGTTATTTATTTTGCATATGTTGTTAATTTAGTTTAGGTTTATTATTAAAAAAAAAAATCAAACCAAAAAATCAAAAATAATAGTTAGTAACTATGTTCATCTTGCATGAGTCCAGCTGTTTGATAGTTTAAGTTTATTTTGGCCAATGATGTGATTGGAATTGAGTAGACAAGTATAGTACTGACTATTAGAGCTTTGATGTGATTTCTTGTTATGAATTGAATCTTTTTCTATTTGAAACTGGTATAATAATGATAGCACAGTAGAAACAACCTTGTTGATTGATTGAGTTTAAATTGATACGTAATGGGATTCTAAAGGAAAATGCTAGTTTGAATGAAAGAATGACAAGAATAAGTAGTGATGGCTAAAGTTAGACAAGAACCTAAGTTTGGGGGAATATTTGGGGTATATAAGCTATATATAAAAAAAGAAGAAAGAAAAAAAAGAAAACAAAGAAAAAGAAAAAAAAAGTATGAATAAACACCGTGGCGTGCTTGTCTAGTTTTGTGGCCTTTGGTACTTGAGTAAGTAAGCCCGAGGGGATTGTTGTGAGACCCCAGATTTTATCAATAAAGATTTAAATTTTGTCAAAATAATTTTTTTAATATTATGGTGTGAATTTGAGATAATATTATAGTTGTGGGTAGTATTTATAAATTTTGCAAAGTATGCAAGTGGTTATATTATATTCGATTGGTCGGGGAATATTCGGTTTAACAGGGAATATTCGTACAATGGCTCAATCATTGGTGGACCCCACAACAGAATTATTGTCGGATTGAGAAAACGACAAAAATATTTTATTGAAATAACTACGGAAGTTTTACTGTAGTTCTTGTTGAACTACTCCGTAGTAAAAAATACGATGAATACGTGTGGTTGCATAGTAGCACCACGGTATTGATTATTGATGCTTATGTGAGAAGTCACTCGGTTTGATTCCATTATTGTTTATTAATAATATGAATTATTATAATGATAATGGCGTTTTGTTTTATTCAGTATTATTAACGTAATAAAACGAAACATCTTTTATATAAAATTGAATACTTTATTAAAGTTATTCTATAAATAGAATATATTATATTTTATTACGCATAGTGTTGCATAGTGTTTTTGCATAGTGTTTTGCATAGTATTGCATAAATGTTCGCATAGTAAAATGTTTTTATATAAATAGAATATATTATATTTTATTTAAAAGATTTTTCTTTAAATATGGACCGTCGATTAAAGTAAATCAATTTGGACCGCTTCATGGATTAGTTACTATGCATTCCATTTTCCTATAAATAGAAGCTCATTCCTTCATTATTTTCTTTACGAATTCATTGAAACTCTAGAGAGAGAAATTATAGAGAGAAGCTATAGAGAAAAAATTATAGAAAGAAGAAGAGTATTCTCGCTACTTCACTACTTCTATATTCATTTCTTTTACTACGGTAAGGGGTGTTATTCTTTCTTCTTGAAGAGAACTTCATTATTCCATTCACTATTATTACATTGGAATAACTCCTGTAAAAGTGATATACCCTATACATAACTTTTGTATATGCGCGTATCCTATACTTGGTGAAATCCTTATGTTATTCCATTTTTATTTATTCTGCTTGGAATAACTTTTGTGTAATGCCAGATTACCCTATACTTGGTGACATTCCTCTATTATTTTGTTGGAACATCCTCATGCATGTGTTTTACACCTGACCGTTCCGCTTTTTATTATTCTGTTGGAACATCCTCGTCATGTGTTTTACACCGACACTGGTTCCGCTTTTTATCATTCTCATTGAATATCCTATCTCGTGTGTTTTACACCGGATCCGGTTCCATCTTTATTATTACATTTGGAACATCCCGCTTGGTGTGAATTTCACCGACTCGGTTCCGTTATTATTATTCTTGGAATAACTTTGTCTGCGCAAGCACCGCATGCATGGTGATTTCTTTTGTTATTCCATTCTTTATTATACCTAGTTGGTTAAAACTTTGACTTCTATACTCCATGAAATTAGTAGAATATCCTTGATATTTGCGTTTCATCCAGTATCTTTTCATGGAAATATTCTTTTGATCATTCTTGAATTTTACTTTACAAAACAGTATCTTGTTGACAATTTGGACGTTACTAATTCCTGGATAAAATAATTCTTGAACTTGTTTTATTGAATTATTATGTCATTGTCATCATCCTCATGATATAGTATGTTATCTTTGGCTTACGTGCATAGATTAACTTAGTATGATTATAACCAGGGATCATTCGGTATAATCATGGCTTGTTATAAATGATGTGATAAAAGTCCTCAGTGGCACATAATGCGTTGATGGATAGTTTTTGGTATGATTATGACCGGGGTGATTCGGTATAGTCATGACCATTGATAATTTGATGAAAATCCTTGGCCGTGGTAATACATGGATGATTAGATGTGGTGGTTTATTTATTAAAATTTGAGTCTCAATGATAAAAAAATTGATGAAAACCTTTTAAAACCTAAAAGATAGTAGATTTTATTCTCTACTTGACTCTTTTAATGGATTGCATATTCATTGCAGCTTAAAACCGGTTGTCTATTGTATTTTATCGGTTTAACATCATTGAAGGCTAATGATAATTTATTCGCATTATCTTAGTCATAATATTTCTTCTTGGGCTAGTTGAGCTCACCCTTTCTTTCTTTTTGTTCTCTTGAAAATGAGAACATAGCCGGACGAAGTCGGGGAGCGAGTAATGGTCCAGAGGATAGCATTAGTAGTCCTCACTATTCGTGAAATAGTGTGATAATAGTTGTAATGAAGACTCCTTTTGAGTTTGTATAATATCTAGTAGACAATATTTGTATTCAAACTCACGCTTTATGTCGTATTGTACCACGACAGCTTAGGTTAATAAGTTGTATTTGAATTTATGTACCATGTAAGTGGCGACCCAAGATGGGTGGCGATACCAATTTTGGGGGCATCACAACAGTATCGAGCTTAGGGATATGATCCTGGCTAAGATGTGAGAATAGTACTAGGAGGGGAGAGACGAGGAATTCCTTCACGCTAGTATGACCTACCTAAATTTATTTGGTATTTAATTGGTCACGAGTAGTATAGGATAATATGTGATATGTTAATTAACCCTTATTTTGTGGCGATGTTTGAAAATTGTATCCGAGAATGTTGAGAATAGCAATGGAGCACGTGAGACCGCTGATTCTCCATGGATCAATAACCGTGACAATGTACAACAGGATGGCGATAATCCTCCCATAAACAACAACACCGATCAATTGACTCACGACGAGTGCGTTTAAGAGGTTTTAGAATTCATGCAACATCGGTGAAGCGACTCACTGTCCCAAAACGTGGGTGGAAACACGGAAAACTCTCGGCGGTCACCGCTAAACAATTCAAGGAGCCGACCACCGGAGTTTAAGGGAGAGCCAAAACCACTTCCGGCGGAAGCATGGATAAAGCAGATTACCAAGATATTTGATGTCTTGGGATGCTCCGAGGAGCAAAAGGTTCCCTTCACGCCTTTTATGTTGCGGCGGAGAGGCGATTCTTCGGTGGGAATCGGTAAAAACGTACTCAACTTCTTTGTCAGATCAAGATATCTTGGGAGAAGTTCTAGGAGTCATTCAACGACAAATACTTTCACGAAAGTATTCGCCACATGAAGGAGGTGGAGTTTATCAAGTTGGAACAAAACAATATGATGGGTAGTGTCGCAATACGAGGCAAAGTTTGCGAGTTATCACGGTTTGCGTCCCACTTGGTAGATAATGAAGAGAGAATGGCGCGAATGTTTTTAAGAGGTTTGAAGCCAGAGATACGTCAACATCTTATTTCTCATAAACTGTGTTTTTATTCAGTTGTTGTAAATAGGGCTCAATTAGTGGAGCGCGATAACGAGTCAACCCAACTAAAATAAAGTAGCCGGCAAAATTATAATACCAGCGAGAGTAGTCATCGAAGCGGTGACAACAACAAGCGTGGAGGGAATCAACAAAGCGGATATGGTAACCACTTCGGTGGTAATCAGGGCCAAAACAATAAGAATGGACATTTCAAGAAAAGGAGATTCAACAATGATGGAAAGACGTCAGCACCAGCACCTGTTGTTAAGGAAGGAGAAGGACCACCTATTATATGCTTCAAATGCGGAGGAGAGGGACACATCAGTCCGAACTGCGCCATGCCGTCCAAAGCATGTTATAATTGTGGAAGAGAAGGTCACTTAGCTCGATTTTGTGCCATTCTCAAGACAAATTCAACTAGGATGGAGGCACCAAAGGTCATCTGAAGACAAACCAAAGCCGATGGTTTAAGAGAGGCGTTTTTTTCTCGTGACGAGGAACCCGAATAAAATTATCACCGTAAGTTAATCATAAGCTCTTGCGAAGTCTATACCGTGTTAGATACCGCCTACCCACTCTTTTATTTCACCTAGTTATGTTCAACGTTTAAATTTGATTCAAGAAGTTAAACTTTGACTTATTAAATGAAACTTCGTTAGTAGGAACCTTCGTTACCTCCACTGTTTATTAATCTTGTTGTTTCAAATAAACACTTTCACGTTACCTGTCGATCTTATCTCTTTGAAAATACTTGCCTTTGAGGTAATTTTTGAAAACGATTGATTAATTACTCATTATTCTTTTTGTAAGGTTGTTAACTTTCATATTCCTAACCAACCTGTTATACAAATTCAAAGTAACCAAATCCTAAAGTTAATCACTATTATATCAAGCCATAAGTAAAGAGCCTGATCCTTTCATTGTTGACTTCCTTGTGTGGAATGCACCGCCGACTTTCTCAGAGGCGATGTTGTGATTGAAGATGGCAAGTTGATAGGTATCATTGTGAGGTCTTATCTCCGAGTTAAGGGATAGAAGTCACAGTTGGTATTAATGTGACGTCTTATCCAAGTCTTGGACGAGAGTAACAGTTTTGAATGATATTTCTATCATTAATAAATTTCTTGGCGTATTCTTGAAGACTTCTTAGCCTACCCTAGAGCGTGAAATCGAATTTTGTATTGACCCCAGTACAAAACCCATTTCTTAAACCCTCAAATATTTCTTCAACTAAAAGGATCTGTTTACGAGGATTATGATGAAAGTCATAATAAAAGTATAGAACTGATGAAAATCATGGGTATATGAAGTATTAGTAAGTTTTATGATGAGTCATGTTGGTTAGTATGTGAAAACATGAAAGTTTCTTAGAAATCACAAAGAGTTGAAAATCAGATTTTGGTGAAAAACGTAACATGAAATTCAATTGACCATATCTCCTATTATATTTTGAATTTTTGAGTGTGGTCAAGTCCTAGAGTTAGATCTATGAGTTACCTAACTAATCCAAGTAGAATTACTGGAAAAGGTGTTGTAGATTTTTGTGTGGACTGATTTTAGCAAAGGAGGCCAAAGCTGTAAATTTCAAAATGCTATCGCCCGTAAAACTTTAAGGGACTGTTTTGGCCACTTAAATTATGAGAAAAATTCTGGCCTTTTGCGACATGAAGGTATATGGTATAAAGTACCTCCTGTCCAAAAATGAGCTCATTCTAACTTAAAATGAGCAAGTTATGACTATTTCAATATTTAGGTTTTTTCCGATTTAAAAATGCTATAACCTAGTTCTATAACTCCGATGACCATAAAATTTAAACTAGAAGCTCACGTTAACATGTGTAAGATCCTGCCAAGATTTGGGAATTTTTGGAGTTAAACTTGAGGTAGCTAATTTCTTAAGGAATTAATTAGAAATTGATTTTTGAAAAATAGTAAATGAATTTTAAAATTCCGAAAAAATATATTTTCATTATGGGACTATATTATGCTAAATCCCAGAAAAGAAATATTTTTGGGACTAATTTGGTATTTTCATGAAAATAGTTTAGTTACGAACATATGAGTTAAATATGTTATGTGAAGTAACAAAGTTGAAAATAGGATTTTATGGCTAGAGAATCCTATATAGAATATATGCATATTTTTTTGATGAGGGATTTGATAATTGGTAATGATATTTTATGAGTATGGCATTTTTGAATGATTAAATGCATTATATGGTAAAGCGTAAACAATTGAGATAAATTGTTTATAAATTTAAGAAGTGATTAAAATATTATTATAATATTAATGTTATTAGATTATGAGATTATTAAGTGATTGATAACATGGGGATATTCTTGAATCCTGGATAAATTATATTATAAATGTTTAATATTTATCCTTTATCTCATTTGATTGATTCTTTATATCATTATCCTCATGTTTATATTATGTTGAAAGTCATCTACATGGCAGTAGTGCATAGATGGACTTGGTATGATTATGACCACGGATTATTCTAAGATAATCATAACCAGTAATTGAATACACAATTATCTTTGGTAGTAGTGCATGGATAATTTGTGGTCGTGATACTAATGAATACACAATTATCTTTGGTAGTAGTGCATGGATAATTTGTGGTCGTGATACTTAATGAATACACAATTATCTTTGCCGTAGTGCATGGATAATTTGTGGTCGTGATATTAATGAATACACAATTATCTTTGGTCGTAGTGCATGGATAATTTGTGGTCGTGATACTAATGAATACACAATTATCTTTGGCCGTAGTGCATGGATAATTTGTGGTCGTGATACTAATGAATACACGATTATCTTTGGCCGTAGTGCATGGATAATTTGTGGTCGTAATACTAATGAATACACGATTATCTTTGGCCGTAGTGCATGGATAATTCGTGGTCGTGATACTAATGAATATCCTTGGCCTGTAGTGCAGGGATGATTCGATGATATGGATTAATTATTGAGCTGAGTCTCAGCAATGAAATATTAATTCATGGATGTGGTAAAAGTCATCTTTGGCCGTAGTGCATTGATAGACTTGGTATGATTATGACCACGGATTATTCGGTATAATCATGACCGTAATTGAAAACACGAATATCCTTAGCCAGTAGTGCATGGATAATTCATGGTTGTGATACTATTAAGCTGAGTCTCAGTATTATTGGTTTTACAGTTATATATCTTTGGCCTGTAGTGCAAAGATGAATTGTTAATAAATATCTTTGGCCTGTAGTGCAAAGATGAATTGATATCTTTATATTGATTGCAAAGATGAACTTAATATTTTCAACGATAAAGGTATTCAAGGTATCCTCACCTCTTTATCATATCAGGTACGTACCCCTAATTTCGAGGGCGAAATTCCATAAGGAGGGAGATTGTGAGACCCCAGATTTTATCAATAAAGATTTAAATTTTGTCAAAATAATTTTTTAATATTATGGTGTGAATTTGAGATAATATTATAGTTGTGGGTAGTATTTATAAATTTTGCAAAGTATGCAAGTGGTTATATTATATTCGATTGGTCGGGAATATTCTTGGTTTAGCGAGGAATATTCGTACAACTACTCAATCATTGGTGGACCCTACAATGTAATTATTATCGGATTGAGAAAATGACAAAATATTTTATTGAAATAACGGCGGAAGTTTTACTGGTGGTTCTTGTTGAATTACTCAGAGTAAAAATACGATGTACGTGTGGTTGCATAGTAGCACACGGGTATTGATTATTGATGCTTATGTGAGAAGTCACTCAGTTTGATTCCATTATTGTCGATTAATAATATGAATTATTATAGCGATAATGACGTTTTTGTTTTATTCGTATTATTAACGTAATAAAATGAAACATCTTTTATATAAAATAGAATACTTTATTAAAGTTATTCTATAAATAGAATATATTATATTTTATTATGCATAGTGTTGCATAGTGTTTTGCATAGTGTTTTGCATAGTATTGCATAGTATCTCATAGTAAAATGTTTTTATATAAATAGAATATATTATATTTTATTTAAAAGATTTTTCTTTAAATATGGACCGTCGATTAAAGTAAATCAATGGACCGTTCATGGATTAGTTATTGTGCATTCCATTTTCCTATAAATAAAGCTCATTCCTTCATTATTTTCTTACGAATTCATTGAAACTCTAGAGAGAGAAATTATAGAGAGAAGCTATAGAGAGAAAATTATAGAAAGAAGAAGAGTATTCGCTACTTCACTACTTCTATATTCAGGTTCTTTTTACGGTAAGGGGTGTTATTCTTTCTTCTTGAAGAGAACTTCATTATTCCATTCACTATTATTACATTGGAATAACTGTAAAAAGTGATATACCCTATACATAACCAAAGATATATGCGGCATATCCTATACTTGGTGAAATCCTTATGTTATTCCATTTTTATTTATTCATTGGAATAACTTTGTACGCTGTGATTTTACCTATACTTGGTGACATTCTTATATTATTTTGTTGGAACATCCATCACATGTGTTTTACACCTGGACCGGTTCCGCTTTTTTATTATTCTGCTGGAACATCCATGCGTGTGTGTTTTACACCCGACCGGTTCCGCTTTTTATCATTCTATTGGAATATCCTATCATGTGTTTTTACACCGGATCCGGTTCCATCTTTATTATTCTCATTGGAACATCCCGCTTGCAGTGAATTTCACCCACCGGTTCCGTTATTATTATTCTGCTGGAATAACTTTTGCCTATCTGAAGTACCTCATGCATGGTGATTTCTTTTGTTATTCCATTCTTTATTATACCCAGGTTGGTTATAACTTTGACTTCTATACTCCATGAAATTAGTAGAATATCCTTGATATTTGCGTTTCATCCAAAGATCTTTCATGGAAATATTCTTCCGATCATTCTTGAATTTTACTTTTACAAAACAAGATCTTGTTGACAATTTGGGCGTTACTAATTCTGGATAAAATAATTCTTGAACTTGTTTTATTGAATTATTATGTCATTGTCATCATCCTCATGATATAGTATGTTATCTTTGGCTTACGTGCATAGATTAACTTAGTATGATTATAACCGTGGATCATTCGGTATAATCACGGCTTGTTATAAATGATGTGATAAAAGTCCTCGGTGGCACGTAATGCGATGATGGTTAGTTTTGGTATGATTATGACCGGGGTGATTCGGTATAGTCATGACCATTGATAATTTGATGAAAATCCTTGGCCAGGTAGTGCGGGGATGATTAGATGTGGTGGTTTATTTATTGTTTGAGTCTCAAATATAAAAAATTGATGAAAACCTTTTAAAACCTAAAAGATAGTAGATTTTATTCTCTACTTGACTCTTTTAATGGATTGCATATTCATTGCAGCTTAAACCGGTTGTCTATTGTATTTTATCGGTTTAACATCATTTGAAGGCTAATGATAATTTATTCGCATTATCTTAGTCATAATATTTCTTCTTGGGCTAGTTGAGCTCACCCTTTCTTTAACTGTTTCTCTTCTTGTGAAATGAGAACATAACTGGGGACGAGTCGGGAACTGGAGTAATGGTCCGGAGGATAGCATTAGTAGTCCTCACTATTCTCGTGAAATAGTGTGATAATAGTTGTAATGAAGACTCCTTTTGAGTTTGTATAATATCTAGTAGACAATATTTGTATTCAAACTCACAGTTTATGTCGTATTGTACACGACAGTTAGGTTAATAAGTTGTATTTGAATTTATGTACCATGTAAGTGGCGACCCAAGATGGGTGACGTATACCTAATTTTGGGGGCGTCACAATTGTCTTTACACCTAGCGCCCTAAGGTCTTAATGGTCTGGGAGTCGTTGGTCGAAAGCTCGTTAAGGTAGCATTGAAAAGCCTAAGGGAATAAGACATTGCATAGCTATGTGTAGATAAAAAAAAGAACAAAAAAAAATGAATAAAACGGGAAATCAGAGCAAAAAGCCCCCGTAGATGAAAAATAAAGCATAAGTATCCCATGTTGACTCTCGATATTGGTAATTGTTTGAATGTAGTTGGATCTAGCTTGTTTTTGGATTTCTTGAGTTTACATTGTATGATGCCTTCGAAGAGACTTGTTATGTGTTAAATTTGATTTTATATCAATTAGCATGGTTGTGGAGCACACACGCACTATGCCAGTGATAACAGTTTAAGATTTGATGAATGACTAGGAAATCGTTGATTGGTTTTGATATGAAGTATTGTCATGTTTGCTTGATTGCTCTAAGGCCGAGTGAATAGATTTGATTCTATCAATACTGTTGGATTTGTAGGCATATAGATTAGTTTCATTTCATTGCATTGCATTGCATTATGTTGTGTTGCTTGGGGATAAGCAACGGTTTAAGTTTGGGGGTATTTGATAAGTGAATTTTATATACACTTATCTGATATCTTTTACTTGAATTAGTTGCTTATATTCATGTGTCTTAGTTACTTTTCATGCATTTTGTGTCCATTTTGTAGGTTATACATTTGGGAGCGGTATGAGCGACGATTGGTAAGGAAAAGCAAGGAAAAATGTAAAAAAAAGAAAATTGGACATCGTGTGGGCTTTCATGTTCATGGCTTGAAACTTAGCTTACATTGTAGAGCATCTTATTAGCTTTCCAAAATATTTTGAATCATTCCAATCGGAGTTCGGATGCAAGAGTTATGATTGTTGTACCAACGGACGTCGAACGTCATGGTTTTGGGTGGTCATTTGCATAGCAGTCACTTCCAGCCCAATTTCAACCTTCATCCGACCGGAATTTCTCAATCCTCAAAGATTGAAAGTTGTAGATCTCGTCGATATCTTCGATTTGATAGGTGGCAGGCCCCGTAACTCCTCCCAGATCAAAGGTTATGGCCGTTTTACCAGAGGACGCTGTGACAGAAAATAGAACCCCGTCGGGGCAGGCTTTCCCTTAACAAATTGCCCGCCGGGGCGGGCATAACAGCTGTTAGATAGTAAGGACCCCCGCTGGGGCGGGCCCTGTGCAAGCCTAAACCCCCGCCGGGCCGGGGGTACGCATTAAGAAGACGTTTTTTGGCCAAATTTGAGTTCGGAAAGGATTATTTTCGATCCAATTGACTCAAGGACTTTCAAGAGGACTTAAAGACATGTAAAAAGGCTTATAAAAGGAGGGGAATAACAAGGATATATGTTAGGAGATTAGGAGAGATTAGAGAGAGCATTCCATTAGATTAGATTAGAGTAAATTAGATCAAAACACTAGTTCTAATTTGATTTGGAGATTGAAGCAACATGGAGACAATTGAAGATCAAGAGCAGGAGCTTGAGGAAGATGGATATTTGCTGACAACATATTCAATTCTTTACTCTAATCTTATTCTTATCTTTTAATGTGTTTTCAATTGTGGATTCTTAGTTTTAATTCAATGAACTAATTCTTTGTTTGAGATTACAATGGATCTTATTGTGTAGTTTATTTTAATATGCTTCGCTATCAATTATTATGTTCTATTGTGAGGATTGTCTATATTGATTTGAGCTTTAATCTATGAATTGCCTGATCAACAATTCTTTGTGGAGTTGGATGGAATCGAGAGATGATATTCAAATCTAGACCTAGTTGATATAGCATGTGTTCAGGATTTTGTTAGTAGCTTAAACTTGATTCGTGTTAAGGTAGAGAAATGCTTAACGCCACATGTAATTGGATAGAGAACTTATTCTTCAACCTTCTTCAATTGTAATTGACATAGAGATATAGTGTGTTAGTTGATTAAGGTGTTTAACGGATTTCTATCTTGATTGTAGATTGACGTTAATACGGTATTAGTGCATCGAGAGGTGGTTAATACTACGTTCGTGTTCTTGATTAACAATTCGGGATAGAGAATAATTGATGAGAAGTGTGCTAACTTAAATGAAGCAATAACTGAAGTTATGATCTTAAATCTCCATAGTCTTAATTTAATTATTGGAATTTAATAGTATTTTAATTTATATAATTTGAAATTCATTTGTTTAAATAAGATTGAGTTTGTTACGGGTTAGTACTTGGGGATTTTTATTAACTAATTCTCTGTGGGAACGATACTCAACTTATCACTTTATTACTTGTTGACCACGTATACTTGCGTGTTGTGCGTATATAGATTTTACCCAACAAAACGTAGTACCAGATCCAGAAATGGTGGAACTGATAGTTAGTAATTCAGACACTAAAGTTGAAGCTGATCAAGCATCAACGGAGGTGCAGAATCTAAAGAACAAGGTTTCTTCTCTAGAAAAGCTGTGGGAAATAGAAAAGCTGCTAAATAGTTAGTTACAAAAAGCCTTATTAGAAACCATAGAAGAACAAGATAAGCTTAAAATCCAAATTGATCAGATGGGAGCCACAGGCAACATATCATGTGCAGCTCCGAGAAATAAGGGAAAAAGAAAGATAGAAAACCATGACTTAGGAAAATCTGATAAGAAGAAAGGGAAAAGAATATGTTACATTTGCGGCTATGAGGGACATAACACTTTGTATTGTCCCGACTATAAACCAGGTGCATGTTTTATCTGTGGGAGAGAAGGTCATCAGGCGAAAGGTTGTCCAAGAAAAAGGCATAGTAAATAGGTAGTATAGGTTCTGTTGTGTAGGTCTGTTTAATGTAATATATATGATAAGTATGTCTATGTATTGTAATGTTCTCAAATTTTGTATTAGTCAAGGCTGCAAATCCTAACTTTTGTGGTCACAAAGGGATAGCTGATGTTTAAAGCAGTATGTGTATGCTATGTAAAGTACTCGCTGAATGAATATGAATCTAAGTTTGAGTAATAAAATAAGTTTAATATGTTAAACTTATATGATAACATTTAGAATGTAAAGAATAATTTATTATTTTACTTAACCAGATAATGCCGCTAAGACGTCAAACTCGAAACCAAATGGTAGAAGAGACTATCAATGACGTTGAGGGACAACAACAAGCAGACCTGATGCAGCATTTTGCAAATATGGTAGCACAAGCTACACGAAAAGGAATGCCAGTCGTAGGGAAACAACTGGATAATCGCCTGGCAAACTTCAAAGAATTTAAGGCTGTAGGACAGCCAGAATTTAGAGGTACAACTGACCCTATTGAAGCCCAAACTTGGGTTAAAGAGATTGAAAAGGCGTTTGTGATAGCTAGGGTAGCAGAGGGGCAAAAGACCGCTTTTGCCACCTACATGATGAAGGGGGAGGCAAACTTTTGGTGGGAAATGAATCAGGCGAGGGCAATAGAAGGTGTATTTACATGGGATAGATTTAAGACTCTTTTTCGAAAACTATTTTTCATCTAGTATGCAGGCTAGGATGGAGGTGAAATTTTTAGAGTTGAAGCAGGAGAATATGACTGTTGCAGAGTACGCCACAAAATTCAATGAGTTGGCTAGGTTTGCCCTGCATCAAGTTGATACGGATTGAAAGTAGTATGCATACAAGCCAATCATGTTTGATGATAAAGCATATACTTTGTAATAATCTTATTCATTTATTAATAAAAAATATTAATTTATTAAAGGCTTTTAATTATTTACATGATGTTGTTTTATAATATGTGATAAACCCATAGTTTTAAGCAATGCTTTTAGAATAATAATTATGATGATCATTCTAATGAGATCTAAATTCTAAGAAAGTTTAAAACTAAAGTAGTTCCCAATCGTTGGATTACTAAATTGGGAATTAGTTAATTCGGATAGATTGGTACATACGTTGCTTGCTCATTAGATGAGGATGATTGAACTCATGATCATTTGTGTCGAGAACCTAAAGCAAGTATGTAGGTGCTTATTAGAGAATAAGTTCACTGAACGTGGCTCACTAAGGAATACCTAATGGAGTTTTACTTGCTTGTCAATAGGAATTCATGTAGTGATAGTAGTACAAGTGATCCTTGGACTTGAGATCATCATAGTATCTTGTGTATGATGAGTTATACTTTGACTTATTCCTTAAGACCCTTAGGGTATACCAAAGGTTATGCTTGGGTATAATAAGTTCTAGATGGAGATAATGTATGATCAATAAAGAATCTACCACTTCTAGTAAAAGAAGAAAAATATCCTATGTGATTCGATAAATCACAACCCAAGAGAGTCCTCATTTATAAGCGTAATGAAATTAGAAAGGAGTTTCTAATTTGCATTATTTAGAGTTGTGCATTTGGGAATCGAAATACATATAATTAAATAAAATAAGACTTGACATTAATTTCATGTCTTATATTTAATTGGGACATTGTATGGTGGAAGGATTGAATTGTACGGTAACTATTTACTCAAAGGTTCTTTTATGATTAATGTTAACATTTATATTACCTGGAAAGTCGTTAATCGCTAGGGAGACTTATCCCTATCATAGAATAAATATTATTTATTTAAATAAATTAATAGTTTAATTTATTTATTTAAATAAGATTAGAATTGTTCTAATTGATTTATTCACAATCGGTTTAATATGGAGAACCTAAAGGGTCACACCATAAAAGGAAGAATAATTATTTAAGAAGTTAATGGCATAATCGTAAAAAATATGTTAAGTGTATTTAATTTAATCTATTGTGATAGAATAAATTAAATAGCTTAATATTCATTATTTAATAGAAATATTAAATATTAATTAATAAGAGGAGTCTTATTAATATTATTACAATTATTATTATATTAATTTCTAAAGGAGTTTGGGAATTAATTTAATATTAATACTCTCATTTATTCCTAATAAGATTAGGAGGCTAATTAATTAAAGGATTTTAATTAATTAAAATAAAACTCAATTCCTTAATTGTTAAGGAGGGTTGCCCACATCTATAAATAAAAATAGTCTTATTATGGGTGAGGTGGTTGTTGACTTTTTCATAACAGACGTGATTCCAATTGTTGGAGAGTACGCTCATTTTCTATAGAGATAGAAAACTAGGGTTTAGTCAACCACCATTCTTCTTGAATATTTCTTCTTCCTTGGTGGATCACCTCTAGAGGTCAAACACTTGGTTGGCTAACGTTGATCAAAGGAAGAAACCAAACCCGGTGGATTCAAGTGGAACGCAAAAAGGATTGGAGGTGAACTTGTACTTGAGGAAGCTCGAATCATCAAGGGTATGATTCTTATTCCTTATCTTTTCGTTTAATTAATAATTGTGCATAAAGGATGATCCGGGTATATTGTTTGTAAAATTTTAAAACTTTGATTTTTCCACGTTTGGGCTTTATTTGTGCAATTTGATTGCGTTCATAAATATTACAAACCTAACAGTGGCATCAGAGCCAAACCTTTATGCAAATTATTAATTGTTCAAATTTGATATGTATATTGATATGTGTTTAGAATAATTTAATTGGGTATAATTTGCTGTATAAAATTTATTTAAAAAAAAAAAAAAGGTGCCGCAATTTTTGTTTTTCCGGAAGCCTGTTTTATTTTTGAAAATCATCATCCTGTATAATCAAAGTGGATATCTTTAAGAATGATTCACGGATTCATTTAGATAATAAAGGACACGTGAATCATTGAAGCAACAAGAAACATAATATGTATTTGCACGTTAATTGTTAACAAGTTCCCACGTGGCTATATATATACGGTTAATATATATATTTTATTTTTAATTATTTTATAATTAAAATAAAATTTTATTTTAATCTTAAAATAAAAGGTTTATTTTAATATTAAAATATAAAGTTTATTTTAATTTTAAAATTAAATTCCATGCTAACTAATTAGAGTTGGAATTGGATTTCATAATAACTAATTAGAATTGAAATTGGATTTCATGTTTCCTTAAATAAAGGAGTTTATTTAGATATGAAATAAGATTTCATATTATTCAAAATAAAGGAGTTTATTTGTGAATAGGAAAGAGAATCCGTATTTCCTTAAATAAATGAGTTTATTTAGATATGAAATAAGATTTTATATTATTCAAAATAAAAGAGTTTATTTGTGAATAGAAAAGAGAATTCGTGTTTCCTTTAATAAAGGAGTTTTTTTTACTTGGAATTGGATTCCATAATTAATTAAAATAAATGAGTTTATTTTAATTAAAGATTTTGATTAAAATAAAATAGTTTATTTTATTCAAAATAGGATAAATTAAAATAAAAGAGGTTTATTTTGATTTAAATTTGGATTAAAATAAAGGAGTTTATTTTAATTCAAAATTAGATTTTATACTAACTAAATTTGCCCATTAAATGATATCAATATATATATTGAATGTTTATTATTCATGCGATGAATGTTATTTATTGATGCATATGGTGATGTGTATGATAATAAATGAGATTAATTATGGACTATTGAGAAATGTGATTGGATTTTATTTTAGTTGGGTGCATGAATGTATGAGTTTTATTAAATGGGGTCTGCGTACCTCGTCTTCTCTAATTTTTTCTTAATGTAAATTCTATCTCCCTTCTATGTACTCCCCCTTGACTGCTGATCAAGGTTTCTATTTATTTTAAATAGTTTAGTAATAGGAATAGTTAAAATTATTTTAAAAAATTGGAGATCAAGGAACAAGGAGCGCTTGAAGACGCGTTTATAATGGAGCTCAGGTTTAAATGTAATAGTTATATTTAAATATTAATTCTTGCACCCCTAGGGTTTGACCTTTTGGTTCACTTAGTGACTCTAGTGAACCAAACTAGAATAAAAGTCCATAATCAATCTAGGTAGAATATAGTATTCAATATGTGCATGCTTATACTATATATATTATATATTATGCAAACATGTTTTGCATGTTAATTGATATGACGCGTATTTTATATATATATGTGCATGTGCGCTAAACATGATGAGACAAATTAATAACAAACCCCTCAAATTTTTTTATATTAAGTTGTAATGTTCAAAGATATTTGGAATATCTAACGTCGCATTCTAGCATGATAGAAACAATAGAGTATTAAATATTTAATATGAGTTTGTTGTGCACACACAAGGCAAGTATTAAATATTTAAGTTGTTATTTTTATTACATATGATGTTTATAAGGAATTTAACATTACTGCTTTGTTGTGCACACACAAGGGCTGTAGTTTTCTCTTCACTTATATGGAAATGTTGGGTCTGACTTAACTTAAATCATTTTAGTTCGGATGTGCACACACTTGACCATTATGATTTAAGAGGCAAAATACAAGGAGTTAAATAGTTGATGTAATTGACAAGAGTTGTCTGCCAATTAATTTATATATAGTTTTTTGTGCACGCACAAGGCTATATACATTTAAAATGGGATCCTTATTCTCACTAGAAAATCTTTAATTAGATTTTGCCGAACTATGTAAGTGAGGGTAATATAGTTTGAAGAAAATAGTGGGAGATACCAATTTAAAACAAGACCTAAATTATTTTGGTAATTAATAAAAGAATGTATGCTTAAGTGTTGTTAATTACAAATTCATTTACAGAATTTTACAATGTCTAAAATTACTATCACTGCGTAGCATATTAGATGCTAAATTAATCGGACCAAATTAAACGGATTGGTTAAGGAATTTGAGAATAGTTCTCATGACTGAAAAGCTATCTTTTGTCATTAATATGCTTATCCCTGAAATGGTTGTAGATAATGCCTCTGAGGAAGAGATTGCTATTTTTAAAAAGTGGCAAAATGATGCACAGTTGGCTCAATGCATCAAGCTCGCATCCATGAGTAACGAGCTTCAACTTCAGCATGAAACTATGGATGTTCTTACTATATTCCTGCATTTCAAGTAGTTGATGGTGTGGAAAGTAGGACTGATAGATATTAGATATCTAAGGAGCTCTTCCGATCTAGAATGACCGATGAAACTACAGTACAAATAAAAGTCCTTAACATAATCCATTTGATTGATTAATTAGGACAACGAGTTTTATCATGGATGGAGAGTTGAGCCAAGATTTGATCTGGCGCTCACTCCCGGACTCCTTTCACAAGTGTTGTGAATTTTTTAATATGAACAAGCTAGATATCAGCCTCGCTGATTTGCTTAACATGCTGAAAAATGTTGAGAGACACTTTTCAACCAAGAAAGACCATGTCTTACTGATATGGGGCAAAGGATCTTCTGAAAAGAAGAACGATTCAAATAAGGTAAATAGAAAGGCAAAAACAAAGGATAATAAGAACAAAATTGATAAGGATAGCAAAGGAGTTTGCTTCCACTGCAATAAGCTTGGACACTAGAAAGAAACTACGAGAAACATCTTGCACAGGCTAACCAAAGAAGCTTAGTGAATTTTCGGTTACAAATACACATTTTTTCATGATTTAAAATAAATTTTTCTATAAGTCAAGGTTCTACTTGGGTATTGGATACCGACTTTAGTTATTATAAATATAGATTTATGAAGGAACCAAACAGAAGTAGAAAGCTAAAAAAATATAAGTAATCCTATGTGTGGGAAATGAAGCAAAGGTTGCCACATTAGCCATAGAAACTTATAGTTTAGCAATGCCTATGGGTAAATCTATTAAGTCAATAAGTTGTTATTGTATTCCAGTTCATGTTAGAAACATTATTTCCATTTTGTTGTTGGACAATGAAATCTTTGGTATTATATTTAAGAACAATTGTTGTTCTATTTATTATAATAATGTTTTGTATAGAACTAGAATATTACTTAATGGATTTTTTATACTTGACTTGCGTACAAATATATTTTGAAAATTGAACAAACTAGTATAAGAAAAGGAGATGATCATTCAAAGAGTTGAATGTTTGTATTTGCTAAAATACAAGTGTGAATTATTTGAAAGGTTCAAAGAATTCAAAAGTGAAAAAAATTGGCAAAGTATTAGGATTCTTTGATTGGATCAAGGAAGGAATACTTGTGCAATGAATTTCTAGATCATCTCATATAGTTTTCTCACAATGGACGCCTCCTGATACACAATAATTGATTGATGTATCTAAATGAAAAATTGTACCTTGTTGGACATAGTGCTGTCCATAATGATTTTACCGACATTCCAGTATCCCTGTGGGGTCATGCCCTAGAAATGACTGCATATCTACGGAAAAGGTAACCTCAAAATTCGACCCCAAGACTCTATAAGAGTTATGGACAGGGAGAATTCCAAATCTTAAGTATGTTAAGATAAGGGGTTGTCCAGCTTATGTGAAAAAGGTTTCAAAGGATAAGCTTGGGACAAGATTTGACAAGTACAGATTTGTGGGACATCCTAAAGTAAGTTTATGGTATATGTTCTATAATCCTACTTAGTAAAAATTGTTTGTTGCGAAACACACTACCTTCTAAGATAAATGTGTTTTATCATTAAAGGGGCTGGTGGGAGGATAATAGATCTTGAAGAGTTTAGGAACCGCAAAACACTATTGTACCTCAACCGAATCGTAAATCTGGAATAATACCGAGGATACCTGGGAGGTATGGATTCATCATGCATGATGATGATAAGGTACGTATCATAGAAGATGATGACCCAGTTACATACGATGAGGTAATAGTTGTATACACTCAGAGAAATGGATTGAAGCAAGCTTCTCAAATATGGAACATTCGTTTTGATGAAACAAATCAAAAGAGTTTGATTTTATCACAAATAAGAATGAACCTAATGTATACAAAAGGGTCAGTGGGAGCGTCGTGACATTCCTAGTATTATATGTTGATATACTATTGATAAGGAATGACATACCAATGCTACAATCAGTAAAGATAAAGTTGTCTAAACATTCTTCCATGAATGATTTGTGAAGAGTATCATAATTGGGGATACAAATCTATATAGATAGATTCAAGAGGATGCTCGACTTAACCCAAGGAACGTATATTCATTTGATGATAAAGTTGTTTAGCATGAAAACTCCAAGAGATGTCTTATGTTGATGAGTCATGGAGTGTATCTCTCTTAATAGTCCCCATAGACTCATTAAAGAGAGATCGCATGAGTAACAATCATGTATACAATAAAATATACGAGACCTGATGTTGATCAGTCATATTTTGAAGAAGATCACTGTCAGACAGTGAAAAATATCTTAAGTACTTAACAGGTACTAAGGATGTGATTAAAATTTATGGTGGGTCTAAATTAAAACTAGAGGGCTTAACAGCCTCAAGTTTTTTCAAATAGACCAAGACGACAGAAAATCCACTTTAAGGTAAAGCATTACCTTGAATGGTGGTGCAATAAAATTGGAAAGGTTCCAAACAGTAAAGAGTTGTTGGTTTAGTGATAAAGACAAAGTATATAGCTATAAATGAAGCTGCAAGTTGATTGTTTGGATGAAAATTTTATTATAGAACTAGGAATAGTTCCTAAGTCTCATCTTGGATCTAAAAATGTGTTGTGCCACTTTCATTTGATTAAAAGATGGGAAATCACTATAGAGATAGTAGATTCTCAAGAACAACATTACATATCCATATACTGAAGCTTATCCAACAGTAGGATAATCATCACTTAGAGAAGAAGTGCATGAGATACCATGACGATTGGCTTTAGTGCAAGTGGGAGATTGAAAGTAGTATGCACACAAGCCAATCATGTTTGATGATAAAGCATATACTTTGTAACAATCTTATTCATTTATTAATAAAAAGTATTAATTTATTAAAGGCTTTTAATTATCTATATGATGTTGTTTTATAATATATGATAAACCCATAGTTTTAAGCAATGCTTTTAGAATAATGATGATGATCATTCTAATGAGATCTAAATTCTTAGAAAGTTTGAAACTAAAATAGTTACCAATCGTTGGATTACTAAATTGGGGATTAGTAAATTCGGATAGATTGGTACATACGTTTCTTGCTCATTGGATGAGGATGATTGATCTCATGATCATTTGTGTCGAGACACTAAAGAAAGTATGTAGGTGTTTATTAGAAAATAAGTTCACTAAACGTGGCTCGTTAAGGAATACCAAATGGACTTTTACTTGCCTGTCAATAGGAATTCTTGTAGTGATAGTAGTACAAGTGATCCTTGGACTTGATATCATCATAGTATCTTGTGTATGATGAGTTATACTTTGAATTATTCCTTAAGACCCTTAGGTTATATCAAAGGGTATGCTTGGGTATAATAAGTTCTACATGGAGATAATGTATGATCAATAAAGAATCTACCACTTTTAGTAAAAGAAGAAAAATGTCCTATATGATTCGATAAATCACAACTCAGTAGTCCTTGGCCAAGGCAGAATGAAATTAGAAAGGAGTTTCTAATTTGCATTATTTGGAGTTGTGCATTTGGGAATCGAAATACATATAATTAAATAAAATAAGACTTGACAGTAATTCCACGTCTTATATTTAATTGGGACATTATATGGTGGAAGGATTGAATTGTACGGTAACTATTTACGCAAAGGTTCTTTTATGATTAATGTTGAAATCTATATTATCAGGAAAGTCGTTATCTGCTAGGGAGGCTTAACCTTATTGTAGAATAAATATTATTTGTTTAAATAAATTAATTGTTTAATTTATTTATTTAAATAAGATTAGAATTGTTCTAATTGATTTATTCACAACTGGTTTAATATGGAGAACCTAAAGGGTCACACCATAAAAGGAAGAATAATTATTTAAGAAGTTAATGGCATAATCGTAATAATATGTTAAGTGTATCTATTTTAATCTATGGTGATAGAATAAATTAAATAGCTTAATATTTAATATTTAATAGAAATATTAAATATTAATTAATAAGAGGAGTCTTATTAATATTATTATAATTATTATTATTTTAATTTCTAAAGGAGTTTGGGAATTAATTTAATATTAGTACTCTCATTTATTCCTAATAAGATTAGGAGGCTAATTAATTAAAGGATTTTAAATAATTAAAATAAAACTCAATTCCTTAATTGTCAAGGAGGGTTGCCCACATCTATAAATAAGAGGAGTCTTATTATGAGTGAGGTGGTTGTTGACTTTTTCACAACAGACGTGATTCCAATTGTTGGAGAGTACGCTCATTTTCTATAGAGATAGAAAATTAGGGTTTAGCCACCACCCTTCTTATTGAATATTTCTTTTTCCTTGGTGGATCATCTCTAGAGGCCAAACACTTGGGTGGCTAACGTTGATCAAAGGAAGGAACCAAACCCGGTGGATTCAAGTGGAACGTAAAAAGGATTGGAGGTGAACTCGTACCTGAGGAAGCTCGAATCTTCAAGGGTATGATTCTTGTTCTTTATCTTTTCATTTAATTAATAATTGCGCATAAAGGATGATCCGGGTATATTGTTTGTAAAATTTTAAAACTTTAATTTTTCCACGTTTGCGCTTTATTTGTGCAATTTGATTGCGTTCATAAATATTACAAACCTAATAGGCTAGGAAGGCTAGAAGATTTGAGCTGGGATTAAAACCCTGGCTCTACAATAAGGTGGCGGTGTTGCAGATTCCTACATTTGCAGCACTCATGGAAAAAAGCGATTATAGCTGAGGAAGGGAGTGAGGCCATGAGCCTCTACAAAGGGACAGAAAGAACAATGGTAAGGTCGAAGGAGATGGGAAGGTAGAAATTAATAGTGGAAATAGAAACGGTATTAGCAAGAGGAAGGTGAATAACTTTGGAAATGTCTTGGTAAAACAAGAAGATGTGAAGAAGCAGGCGGTGTCGTGTAAGAATTGTGGAAAGAACCATGCAGGTGAATGTCTGGAAGGAAAGTTTGTATGCTATAATTGCGGGCAGGAGAGCCATATCTCTCCCAACTGCCCCAATCCAAGAATGAACAGTGGGTGTTTTCTATGTGGATCGACTGAGCATATTGTGAAGGATTGTCCGAAAAGGAGGATGGAGGCAAGGAGTGTGACTGCTGGCAAGGGTAGCGGGACTTTAGCAATCACAGGACCAACATCATCGAGCAAGCCAACAAAATCAACAGCAAGGGTCTTCAACTTGACGGTCCAGGATATGACGGCAGATGACAATGGAACTCCAGGTATTATTCGTATAACTTTTATTTTGTTTTTTATACATGATTTTCATATATATAGTAAATTATTTTATAAAGAAATTTTGAAGGAGGAATTTGAATTCTTTTAGAAATCAAAATTTCTTTTGAATCAGATAGACAAGCTTTATGTGAATAGTTAAAGATCAGTTTAATCAAAGTTGGTCGAGATCTACTAGCAATGATTGTGTATGCTATGTACCCTTGTATGTATAGGTTTTAAAATGGTGATTCCGGGGACGGAATCTTTATAAGGGATGGTGAATGTAACAACCCAATATTTTCTATATAAATAAATCGTAAATTTTATGTATAAATTTTTTTTTATAAAGGTGGAAGTATGTGCTAAGTAATGTCTATATGTATTTATGTGATAAATAAAAATACATTTATTACATGAATTATTGCAAATAATTTTTTTGTTAGAACTATTGATCATTATAAATTATATTCATATAATAATTAATTTTATAGTAAAAATATTTTTATTAATTATTTTCCATGAAAATATAATTATATATAATATATTTAATGATTATAGAATAATTATAATAATTATTTTATCTTATTATATGGAATTATTTGAGATTAGTTAAGTTAATTATTTTAACTTAATTAATAATGCTATTTATGCAAGATAAATCAGATATGGAATCCAAACCCTAATTTTGGATTTTGATCAAGGCATGAGAATAATAATATAATATTAATTATATTTTGAATTTTCAATGCTATCAATACGTATTGAATGTACGTATTGATAATGGTTGGTCAATTGTAGTGTACTATGACCAAACCATAGCAATATTTTTATAAACCCTTGTATTACTGTTAAACCCAAATTTCGAAGTCAAATGAGACTTTAAAAACCGGTTAAAGACACTATGTTATTTGGTGTATGATGTGTATTATAAAGATTTGATGCTAATTAGGACAACCCTAATTATAAAAACCCCAATTTGAAACTTAAACCGGAGTTTGTGCTCAGTCAGAAATTGTGTTAATGTGATTAACGACCGGTATTGTAAATGTTAATCCTAATTAGGGAGAACCCTAATTTTCAAAACCCTAATTTCTATATTTAGTAACCCTAATTAGTAATTTTAAAACCTAATTAGTAATTGTAAACTCTAATGGCTAAATTAGCAAGGTTAACTATAATTAGTAAATAAATAATACCCTAATGTTCATGTATAAGGAAATTAGAAACCTAATCTAATTAAGAAAACCCTAATTACAAATTTAGAAACTAAAATTTTTATTTTGTACAAACCCTAATTAGAAATCCTACAAATTCTATATGCTAAACCTTAGGGTTAAACCCTAAGGGTTAAACCCTAAGGGTCAAACCCTAAGGGTTTGTCAAGATTACTTTTGTGCCATTAAAATTTCAAGCCAATTAACAAAAATACCCTCCTTTGCATTATTGTATGAAACTTGTCAAAATTGCCAAGTACTAGAGTTGGTGACCAAACCCAAGTACCCCATGCGACTAATTAAACACCAGCAATCATCCATTTTCAGCAACATACAATGCATCTAAGTAATATATATAGATTGGGAGAGAGAAAATGTCATTTGGTAGCTTATTTTTGCACAACACATATCCTTGAGATTCTCTCTCTAAAACCTCTGAAATTCCCTTCACATATCAGTCAAAAAACAAGCCCCACTAACACCCTAAACCAAATCAGTAGGCAGAATCAAGAAATTGATCATAAAGGTATAAACCCTAACCAAGAAAATTGATCTTTGATTCCATGTTAGATGTTAGTTTTTGTGTGTTAATTATGTTGTTAGTAGTGTATAATGATGATTTGGGTTGATAGATGTTAGATCCATAACATCTATAGGCTCAGATCTAGCATTTTGCAAAATCTGGAAAAATTAATTTTCTGGTCTAACAACCGAATGTCAGACCTTCCAGATCTCAGTATGTTTATTGATTTGGTGTTGTAAGTGTTTGATATTGTAGTATGATATGAGATCTTTACTCTGAAACTTGAATCAAGGTCATATAATGAACAGATTGTCAGATATGGGTGGTCAAACACCATTGACCGACCATGACCATGCAATTCTGGGCAAACCTAGAAATGAAGAACAACTCTGACAGCTTGTCCTTGAGCATAGATCTTGCTTTTAGTACATGTTTTGACCCTGTTTATTGTTAGATCTTGTAGTATTACAGTAGTACTACAACATCAACCCATTATCTTGCTCGGATAACATTAAGACCAAGGTTTAAATCGTTAATCAAAGTAAAGACCTCAAAAGCGCCTTTGAATGTCCGGGTTTCTTTGAAGAACACCTATAAGGATGCTTTGTCACTATAGGTACCTTTTAGCTTGACAGTTGATCATGTAATTTTAATTAATTTAATTTCTAAAAATTATTTAAAAATAGAAATTTATTTCTAAAAATTATAAAAATTATTTAAAAAATTATTTTAAGTTATAAAATGAACTTTTAATAAATTAAAATATCTTTCATAAATATTAGTATTTATTTAAATATTATTCATATTTAATTTATTTAATAAATACATTAAATAAATTAATAAAAAATGATTTTATTATATTAAAATTATTTTAAATAATAATAAGGTATTTAAAAATATTTGAAGTTATAAAATATAACTTCCAATATTTAAAGGTAAATTTAATTAATTAATTATTATTAATGATAGTAAAGTATTTAATAATTATATTAAATAATTTAGTTTAAAAATAATTTTAATATTATATAAATCATTTTAAATGAAAATAAAGTGTTTAAAGATACTTGAAGTTATGAAATATAACTTTTAGTATTTAAAGGATAATTTTATTAATAATTTAATATTAATGATATTAATTTAACATTAATGATATTAAATTTATTTAATAATTATATTAAATAAATAGTTTAAAAATAGTTTTATTAATTTAAAAATCATTTAAAAGGAATATAAATGAATTAAAAATATTTTAAGTTATTCTTAATGATTTTTAATATTTTGATAAAAGATACATTAATATTTAAATATTAATGGTAATTATTTAAAAATGATTTAAAAATCATTTAAGGGTAGTATAAATGTTTTAAAAATATTTTGAGTTATTATAAATAACTTTAATAGTTTGGCAATGGTTTCATTAATAGTTTAATATTAATTAAATATTAATGATAATAGAATTGTTTAATATTTAAATCATTTAATAATGATTCCTGGAGTTTGAAAATTTATGATATATTATAATAAATGTTTAAAATTATTATAAGTCATTTAAAATAATATAGTGATACTTACAGATATTGAACTTGAAATAGAGTCTTAGACTAGATAATTACAGATAAAGTTGTTTGATTTTGCAATCACATGTTTTAAATTTATCCTGACTTTAGATATTTTAATCGCATTAATGTTTGTTTGTGATTCAATGACTGTTGAATATGTGTGACAATGTAATTAGGTAATGTGCTGACTGCAATAAGCAGTATTATGTGTTACAATATGTTATTCTAATCAGTAAAATGTTCTTATAACTAATAGGTTGTTATACAAAAGATAAAAACTAAGTTGCGTATTGTAAGCAACAGACCAGGCAAGTATCATACCTTTGCATTTTCTTTATGCAATGGACATGAGTAATAAAGTTTTAGAATTATATTATTATTGTACCAGATTATTAACCTAATTGTTATATATATTATATCTGATCATTGATTATCAACATGGTATTATATTATTATTTAGATATTTATTCTGTTCGTTAATTTCTATATATGGTTATACAAGTGTCCCCACTTGGATAATCATTATATTTAATTACATATTATATATATATATATATATATATATATATATATATATATATATATTGATCTCCAAGATGTATACAAAGAATAAAAAGTCGTCTAAGCTAATTGATCAGCTAGACACAGATTTAGAAATATCGTTGAATATGATAAAACCATTTTGTATCCAATCAAATTGTTTTGGTTCGGATTCTCGACTAAGTATGAACATCCTGAATAGGAGAAAACTTTTATGCGCCCAAGGCGGACAGAGTGAACGATAATATCGTTCTTGCATGTAGTATTGATCAATATAGGGCATAATGGGTTGATCACCCCCCGTGCCCGAAAGTTATGACGGTTTGCGGATGAAGTTATGCTAAACCTATTCGAAAATTGAAAATAATGTTCATAGTATGTCACCTTAACCCTATTTATAGTCAGTACGTAGTTTCAAAAATTTGATAGAGAGTTGTTATTTTATTATTATTGGTTCAGATTACTTCACAACTATTGATTTGTTGTAGAAGGGTAGTACAAAGAAAACATTTAATCCTTTCAGCTAATATTTATTATTTTTATTACTTATTGGGCACTTAAATGCTCATCCTTGCTTAATTGAAATGTTTTCAGCTAAGTGTGAACAATCAAAGGGCTCAACCAAGAACAAAGGAAAAGGGAAAGTTGCTGAATGAGTTCTATGCTATCTTATATAATACTTAAAGTTTATTAAGATAAGAATGATATATATTTATCTAGCATGCTATGTAATGAATGTATTAAAGGTTACGTACTTGAGAGCTAGACTCTGATAATTATGTAAATTAAATTTGATATCAATACTATTGTTATTATTATTAGTATTATTCCGCTCATAGAAATGGTATCGTAAAGCACCGAGTTCAGGTTTCAAGTATCCAAATTTGGGGGCTTTATAAATAAAACTTAGGAAACTTGCTTAACTATAAACAATTTAGAGTGAATCAACCATAATTAGAATTCCAATAAAATTAGGGTTAAAGCTTGCTCTAATGAAATTTAGGAAAAAATGACTTGCTCAATAACAATTTAAGACAGGAAACTTGCTCAATGTAAAAAGATAAGATTTAAAAACTTGCCTCGAGCGTAAGCTATAATATTAAAACTCACGTTCACCTACACATAGTATTAGAACCATAATATCTATTAGATACACTAACATTCATGTATCAAAATAACACTATCTTCTAGTTAGACTTGTTATTTTAGTACAAGTCTTATGCTACTATATAAATATCAAAAATTTCAAGTGTTAACCTTCATAATACTTATTTACTAATCCTCACGCTCAATAAATCACAACATATCATTTTCATAGTTTACTAACTTCTTATAACATTAGAATTACTAAACACATTACACTATGTTGTTTTAACCTTGTCGTTTCACATTTGACACGTTAACATAAGCTTAGACCAAGTTGTAGTGGTATCCAAGATCTGCAGAAATAGCAGAAACCCCTATCTCAAGACAGAACCAGAAATAGAACCAGAGA
The DNA here is from genome assembly GCA_020205615.1 of Panax quinquefolius. NCBI lineage: Eukaryota > Viridiplantae > Streptophyta > Magnoliopsida > Apiales > Araliaceae > Panax > Panax quinquefolius. The sequence goes on from CM035155.1 coordinate 93,371,150, forward strand.
CAGAAGTGAATAGTAGCCCTTTTTAACCCAACTAACACGAATTTCACCCACAAAATAGTAAAATTACATATATAATTGCTATAAAACTATCACAAACATGTTTTCATTAACATAGAACGATTTAACAACAACTTTAAGTAGTTTAATTCCTCAAATTCCATGTTTTCATACAAAAAAAACATATTTGACATCCTTTACAAAAATCATCATTGTAATCTCAAATTTATACCAAATCACTTCGTTCAAACTACGTTCTCCTCATTTCTTAACGAACTAGCATAATCAAGACTCAATTTAAAGTTTAACATACAAATTGACGACTAAAATTGGTACTTTCACAAGCCATATGAGAAATATAAACATTGTCATTATTTTTCCTACTTTTTGAACGAAATAAGCCTACAATTCTTGTTTAAACACAAACTCTAATCATCATAAACACATATAATCACCACAATTCAGTTGTATAGCTACAATTCAACAAAAATCAAATTCACAGAACATATAAATTATGCCGTAAACTCATACACACACACACACACATATATATATACACACACACTAAGTTATGTAAAAATACCTTTTTTTGCTTTAAAAATCCTTGCTAACCACTGGAATTGTGGTGAAAATTCTTAGCTTTCTCTCAAATTCTCTCTCAGCTTCTCTCTAAAACTCTAAGTATACTAAACCAAACTGACAACCCACCAAGTATGCGTAAAACAAAATATAACTCCAACCAACGCACACTTTTAAACATCTAAAAACTGACGTCTACTAATTATCCCTATTAAATCATCAGTTATAAATATATATTTATATTATTTATTTTATTTGTTATAATAAAATTCATAATTTAAAAATCCAAAAGCCATAAGGCTTTGTTTGGCAAAACTCTTTAAAATTTAAAGACTTAATACCTTAAGCCTTGTTTGACAAAAACTAAATTAAACTCCTTTAATTTATTTTAATAAACAATTTAGTTTATGATTTATAACCATATATTATTTATTTGGATTTCCATATCCACACTAATCAAATAAATTAATTACACATACTATATTTTAAATAAATTTTTCACTTAAACAAATATTACAAAATTATACTTTCATTATAATTTTATTTAATAATTTAACATACCATTTTAAATTAATAAATTAAAACAACAATATAACATCTCATGTTATATTACAACTCTCTAAATTATAAATTACATTAATTTAGAATTTTATTAATTCATAAATATTTAGTAACAACAATCACATCAAATAAATATTTACTAACAACCATCACATCAATAAAATATTTATTTAATTTAATAAATATTTTATATTACATATAATAAAATCTTGGATTGTTACACTGATGGTCCCAGCTCCTTGAACTGCTTAGCGATGACCATCCGTGAGTTGCTAGTGTTTTCACCTGCATTTTGCACAGGAGTCTCTCTCGCCTGATGTTGCATGAATTGCAGAAAGCCTCTGAACATCCCATCATTCATCATTTGGTCGGGGTTGTTGTTTACATGAGGAGTGTTGCCTTTCTAATGCACATTATCCTGGTTATTGATTTGTGGTGACTCAACTGTCTCTTGTGCTCCATTGCTTATCTCAACATTCTCGGATGTCATTTTCAAACACTTCCACAAAACAAGAGTTAATTAATATACCACATATTATCCCTATATCCTGACCGACCAATTAAATAACAAATAAACTTAGGTATGTCATACTAATGAAATATTTACCTGTCTTTCCCCTCCTAGTTCTAGCCTCACATCTTAGCCAGGGATCATATTCCTAAGCTCTAATACAAACTATGACGCCCAGGATAGGTATACATCACCCATTCTGAGTCACCGAATACATGGTACAGAATTCAAATACAACTTAATTATACAACTGTCACGTAAAATACGACAAAACATAAATGAGAGTTTTAACACGAATATTATCTCGTAAACAATATCCAAACTCAAATAGAGTCCTCATTACAATTATTATCACACTATTTCATAGTATAGTGAGGACTACTATAGCCACCATCTCGGACCATCACTCTGTTCCCCGACTAGTCCTAGCTATATTCTTATTTCGTGAAGAGAACAATGAAAGCAAAGGGTGAGCTCAAGTAGCCCAGTAAAGAATATTATGACTAAGATAATGCAGAATAAATTATCGTTAGCCTTCAACAATGTTAAACTAATAGAATACAATAGACAACAAGTTTAACTACAGCGGAATAAACAATCCATTAGAAAAGTCAAGTAGAGCATGATATCTACTATCTTCTATGATTTAAAAGCTTATCATCAATTTTATCGTTGAGACTCAGCTTAATAAAAAATCCATATCACTGAATAATCCATGCACTATGGGCCAAGGATATTAATTTTTTTCACATCCATGAATTATACATGCACTACGGGCTAAGGATATTCGTGTTATTACCAATGGTCATGATCATGCCAACAACTGTCCATCAATGCATTATGGCCAATGAGGACTTTACCACATCATTTATAACATTACAGGTCATGATTATACCGAATAATATTTGGTCATAATCATACCAATCAACAGTCCATCTATGCACTACGGGCTGAAGATGACTTTTATCACAATATAAGCATGAGGATGATAACAATGATATAAGAATTCAATTAAATAAGAGCGATAAATTTTAAAGATTTATACTTCAATTTATCCAGAATTTAATAATGTCCAAATTGTCAACATGATACTGCTTTGTGGAGTAAAATTCAAGAATAATATTGTATCAAAAATAATTTGGACAGAAAAAAATCAATTTTTGTCATAAATAGTACCCCGGGTGAATAGTACCCGAGTGAATAGTACCCCATGAATACTACTTTGGGAATAGTATCCCGTGAATAGTACCCCAACATGAAAAGATCAAAACATATCAAGAATGTCCAGAAAAATATTTTAGTGGACCGATACTAGATGAAACGCAAATTTTAAGGACATTTCATTAATTTCATGGAGATAGAAGCAATACTTTAACAAAATGGGTGTAGAATTCAAAATCTGAAACGAAATAATATTACTTACATACTACAAAGTATGGAAAAAAATATTATTTCTTACAAATATTGAACAAAAATAATATCCCTTACCTTAAAAGAGGAGTATTTCTGGCTGGTAGGGCGGGGATATTCTTGAAGAAAACTTGCACAGTTTTCTACACTCAAAACTTCCTTAAACTCAAAAGAAATGCATTATAGAAGAAGAATTCTCTGATTCTGGTGTGATTTTCAATTCTAAACTAACCATCCTATTTATAGGAGAATGGAAGGATACTATTTAGAAAATAAAATCACGGAATTTGCACAAAGACATTCACTTGTAGCCAATCCTTTGGTCGCATTTTGAAAAAATTGATTTACTATGCAGCACTATGCAATAAAATATTCTAATAAATAAAAACTTTAAATAATATATATATATATATATATATATATATATATAATTGAGATAACTTCTACCCATTATTTTGAAAAATGGGTAAGTGGGGGTCTATAAAATAAGCCAAATTTACAACAAATACTTCATAAAATACCCCCTATTTATCTCAATTCACTTGGTTTCTCAAAAAACATTTTTAATAATATTCATCATTAATATTATAACTCACAATATTAACAACCAGATCATTCCCAGGAAAGAGGAGGCTTTCTGATACGGATTTTTTATTATTGGTGCGCAATTAGGTGACCAAACCCCTTTCCTCGACAAAACTTTATAAACATCGTCAATAATGCAAATAATAATATAAATAACTTTGTCATCTCAAATACTGATTTAATAATATAAAATATTGTGACAATAATTGAATCAACAACATGAGATACTATGCTACAATTACTGTGGCAATAATTGAACAAACTAAGCGACTTCTCACGTAAGCATCAATAATCAATACTGTGTGCTACTATACAACCACGCGTATTATTTTACTTTTATCACCGGGTATATCAATAATTAACGGTAAAACTTTTGCCGTTATTTTCATAAAAAGTTATTTCTGTCGTTTTCTAACTCTGATAGTAATTCTGTTATGGGGTCCACCAATAATTGTGCCGTCGTACTAATATTCCTTGATAAAATGAATATTCTTGACCAAACGAATATTTTATACCAACTTACTTACTTTACAAAATTTATAAATATTACCCACAACTATAACATTATATCAAATCCACACCTTAATATTAAAAAAGATATTTCGAGAAAATTAATCTTTATTCATAAAAGTTGGGGTCTTACAACCTCCTCTTTTTATGAAATTTCATCCTCGAAATTGGTGTGCATACCTTGTATGTCGAAGAGGTGAGTATACCTTGTTTTCATTTCAGATTCTAACTCCCAGGTTATTTCCTCAACATCGTGGTTTCTCCATAAAACTTTGACTTAAGGTATAACCTTGGAGCGTAGAATATGTTCCTTCTTATCCAAGATTTTAATAGGTACCTCTTCATACATTAAATCTTTAGTTATCTCGTCTGGTTCTAACTCAATAATGTGGTTCGGGTCTTCCATATATTTGCGTAGCATAGATATGTTAAAATGCTATGAACATGAGACATACTTGGCGGTAAGACGAGTCTATAGGCCACAGTTCCTATCCGAATGAGGATTTCAAATGGGAAAATGAATCCAGGATTGAGCTTTCCTCTCTTTCCAAATCTTGTAACTCCTTTCCATAGAGCAAAATGTAACAACATATGCTTTCCAACATTAAATTCCATGTCTCTTCGATGAAGATCAGCATAACTCTTTTGTCGATCTTGTTAGGTTTTTATACATTGCCAAATCATTTGAATCTTTTCTGTTGTCATGCGTACCAATTTTGGTCCCAACAACGTTGCTTCACCCACCTCATCCCATCATACTGGAGAACAACACTTGCGTCCATACAACGCCTCGAATAGAGCCATGCCTATACTTTCTTGATAACTATTGTTGTAAGAGAATTCCACCAATGGAAAGAAGTTGTCCCAACTTCCCTTGAAGCCTAGGACATAAATTCTTAATAAATCTTCAAGAGTTTGAATAGTCCTCTCTGACTGCCCGTCCGTCTGAGGATGATATGCCGAACTGAATTGTAAATTCGTGCCCATAGCTTTTTGCAAACTAACCTAAAATTGTGAATTGAATCTTGGGTCTCGATCAGAAACTATGGACACTGGCATACCATGCAGTCTTACAATCTAATTTATATATATACGAGCGACGTTTAAGTGAATAAGTTTCTCGTATAGGTAAGAAATGAGCAAATTTGGTTAATGTGACGACCCCAAATCCAGGTATCTTCCAACCCGACAGATGGTGCTACATGGTACTACCATTCACACATACATTCAATTAAAAAGCCTCAAAGGAACGAATATGTCTTCTATATATTTAAATTAATAATAACATTCCCCAGGTTCTTTATAACCATTACATTTGTTCTTGTCATAATATCAAGTATATTACAACATTAAACATATACTATTAGATCGACAGTTCAATGGTTTGCCATAGCCATTTATTTATCCTTAGAGGATCCTTCAGATGTTCAGTTTTAGCCGCATTCATATGGTTTAAGCAAGAGTGAGTATAACTAGCTCAGCAAGTACGATTATTACACGTTCACGTTAAGTCTTTAAGGTCTCTACAGTAGATGATCACATCACATAACACATTAGGTCATGAACAAATATGTATGGTTCCCAATGAATCTTACCATTCTTCTCAATCTAATTCTGCATTCGATTTGTTACTATTGGTTCCGGCTTTCCGATATAGTTTACATTGTCATTACGTTCATGTTCAATTAACTATCATCAACCTTTAGTCATCATACATTAAGTGTCTAACAATGTCTTAATAATGTTAAAATTAAGCTTTAGTTCATTGTTAGTTAATTAACATCCTTGCTCTACTTACAAACATTCTTCACTATCAAAACCCTAGGGCTAAGCGCCTGCAAGACCACCCTTCTTCTCCGTATTACCGCAAGGCTTTGAGTTAACAAATGGTCGATTTGGGCTCAACGCTGCAGTGCGAGTCCTAGTTCATTATGCCGCTCTACGATGCAAAACATCAGTAGGTCATGGCACTGTATCCGGCGCTGTAGACCCACTGATTGACCTTGAGCTAGCATCACGGCGCCAGCTCTTTGTACCAGATAGAAATAACAGTTTTTCTACTTTGCGAACTTCCCGGACTCCTTATTTGATCATTATAAGTCCGATACACGATAAACGTCCATTAACGTTCAACGTTCGTTTCTTCGTTTTAAGTCGAATTCGGTTATTTTTGAGTCCGCAACTCTATAATGACAAATAAGACTTGTCTCCATCGAAAACCAATGTTTTCGAGTTCAAACACAAAATCCGACTTCCATTCCGAGAATATCACAAATTCGACGATTATCGTCCAATCGTGTGAATTCTGGAAAAACTTCGTTACTTAGGATTTGTTCATTGTTCTAAATGAATTCAATTCATCCTATAGACATATCAACCTACACATTACAAGAACTTATTTTTAGGTTAGGTTATGGCTTATTATTCCTAAGTTTATAACTTAACAAATTATAAACTACAAAATTTCATTTCTTAGGACTTATTATTGATTCAAGTCCTTTAATCAACATTCTTACATCTTATTATCATATCAACTTTATTTATGTAAATATGATACAAGTTCAAACATATGATCATCATAAGTTCACAACTTATTTAGGTTCAAATTACTTATTCATGACTTATACGGCTTAAATCCATTGATTATCCAATCCTTATGTGTTCTTAGCATACATGTTCATTAAGCTACACTTCTTTTATCACCCTACAATGGTAGAGATGGAAGATATAGGATAATAAGATCATCTACCTTTGATGACTAGCTTTCTTCTTCTTGAAAATCTAACAAGGAAAGTTTGACTTATAAGTGATTATTCTCTCTAACATTTAAGTTTCTTTGAAAAGGAAAGTTGTTGGATAAAAAATAACAAGTAACAAATGAAATCCTAGCTTGTTATTTATAGGCTTTCTAAAGTTAGGTCACTTTGGTCAAAAAACACATCCCACCTCCTTAAGCTAACCTCCTTACTATTCATTTCTCACTTACCAAGTTTACTTGCTAACCACAACACTTATCCAATACTTGTTCACCACATAAAATACTTGGCAATTACATAAATGTCTTGGTCACCAAGATTAACCACATTAACTTGGGTTGCTCCATGGGTCACTCCAACCCATTGGATCCTAGGTTGGGCTCAGAGTTTTTCAACTCTACTTAGCTTTGGGCTTGCATTAATTAACTTACTTGGATTTCTCATTAACAACTCCTTGGGCTTGCACATTAATGCTATTGGACTTTCAATTTGTTTACAATCTTACAAGTCCAACTCAATTGGCTAAAAGCCTTATTACAAATTCTCTACATATTATTCTTGTATTCCCTCTCGTATATTAATTCACAATATACGATATCTCATCCTTCATACATACTCATATCATACTTCGTATTCAATACCTCGTACAATACATATGTATCATACGATCATTACATTAGCTCCTAACGCTTTATTTTCCTTAACATTCCCTAATTACGCCCGCGTGCGAAAAGTTACGTTTTCCATACTTGAGGTCTTATCACATAATCCAACTCACTGTAATATTCTATCGTTACATATTTCTCGGAAGTTCAAAAATAATTCCCGAGCTGAAATCGATGAATAATGTTTTTCGGAAAATTTCTCGGAAAATTTTTATTTTTGTCTTAGAAATTCAAACACTTTAATTCTCTCGCGTATTCAAAATACCACTAAGTTCCGACGTTTCTAGGTTATAGAACGACATTCATCTTACTATGACGCAATAATAACAAGGAATATAATTTTATTCATTAAATTAAATAAAATTATTTTACAAAGGATTCGAATTTCTCGGTCGTTACATTCTTCCCCCTTATAAAGATTATATCCACAGAATCTCGTCTCATATTACGCAAATAATTGAGGGTAATCCTTTTTTATCTTTTCTTCTAATTCCCATATTGCTTCTTCTGCATCGTGGTTCTTCCATAACACCTTCACGGAAGGTATGACTTTGTTCCGCAGAACTGGTTCTTTTCTATTGATAATTTGAATCGACATCTCTTCATACATTAAGTCCTTCTCGATATGATTGGGCTCATACTCTATTACGTGCTTATAATCTGGCTTATAAGGACGTAACACGGATGCGTGAAATACGTTATGTATTCGTTCTATGTATGGAGGTAATGCTATCATATAAGCTACCTCACCTACCCGTTTTAACACTTCAAAAGGTCCTATAAACCTTGGACATAACTTTACCTTCTTTTCAAAGTGCATCTTTCCTTTCTAGGGAGATAACTTTAGAAACACGTAAGAGCCTACTTCAAACTCTCTATTTTCTCGATGCAAGTCCGCATACTTCTTCTGTCTGTCTTGAGCCGCTACTAAATGCATTCGTATCAATTTTACCGCATCCACTGTTTGATGTACCAATTATGGCCCTTACATTCGGCGTTCTCCCACTTCATCCTAACACAGTGGTGTTCTGCATTTCCTTCCATACAAAGCTTCGTAAGGCGGCATACCTATGCTTGCATGGTAGTTATTGTTATACGCAAACTCTACTAAATGGTAGATGATCATCCCAACTACCCTTGAAATCCATGACGCAAGATCTTAACATATCTTTTAACGTTTGAATTGTTCTCTCTCTCTGTCCATCAGTTTGTGGATGATACACCGTATTCAGCTTTAACTGCGTCCCCAACTGCTCGTGTAGACTCCTCCAAAAGTTTGATGTGAATTGTGGATCACGATCTGACACAATCAATACTGGTACTCCTTGTTGGGATATTATTTCCTTAACATAAAGTTTAGCTAACTGGTCCAAGTTATAATTGATCCTAATTGGAAAAAAGTGGGCCGACTTCATCAACCAGTCCACTATTACCCTAATCGCATAATACCGTTTCGTTGTCGTCGGAAGTCCCACCACAAAGTCTATCGTGATATGCTCCCACTTCCACTCCAGAATCTCCAATGACTGTAATAAGCCACTTGGTCGTTGATGTTCGGACTTAACTTTCTGACAAGTCAAGCACCTACTCACATACTCAGCTATCTCTCTCTTCATGTTCGGCCATCAAAAATTTTGTCGAAGGTCTTGATACATCTTAGTACTACCAGGATGAATCGAGAACCTCGAACTATGAGCTTCTTGTAATATTTTCTCCTTTAATTCCATCTTATTCGGAACCCAAATTCTTCCTTCAAATTTTAAAAAGCCCTCGTTATCAAGACTGTACCTAATATCTTTTTCATTGGTTAGCCGCTCCTTTACCCGGTCACACTCATAAGTTTTGAGCTTCACCTCCTTGACTCTCTCTACGATATTAGATTGATTCTCTGTCACAAACAATATCTGCTCCGATTCACTTGGCAACTTCACTTCTATTTCCATCTTAGCCATCTCTGTTATTAACTCAGTTTATGCCATTAACATAGATAACTTCTCCCGACCATTCCTACTTAAGGCATCGATGACTACATTGGCTTTTCCAGGTTGATACAAGAATTCACAATCGTAATCCTTTATCAACTCTAGCCATCTCCTCTGTCTCATATTCAACTCCTTCTGTGTGAAGATATATTTTAAACTTTTATGGTCCGTGTATATCTCACATTTTTCTCCGTAAAGATAATGTCTCCATATCTTTAAGGAAAAAACTACCGCGGCCTTTTCTAGATCATGAGTAGGGTAAACTTTCTTATATCAACTGACTTGATGCATACGCAATGACCTTGCCATGCTTCATGAGTACGCAACCAAGTCCTCTATACGAAGCATCGCTATAAACTACAAAATTTCCCGTGTCATCGGGTAATGACAAAACAGGTGTTTCACTCAACCTCTTCTTCAGTTCTTCAAAACTGTCTTCACATTTCTCAGTCCACATATATTTCACCGACTTCCTTGTCAAATTAGTCAACGAAGTAGCTATCTTTAAAAAATCCTGGATGAATCTTCGATAGTATCCAGCTAACCCTAGGAAACTACGCACCTCAGTCGGCATTTTCGGTTGTTCCCAATTCATCACGGCCTCTACCTTCGCTGGATCTACTGAAATCCCCTCATGGTCAATGACATGACCTAAAAATTGTACCTTCTCTAACAAAAATTCACACTTAGTGAACTTCGCGTACAACTTCTCCTTCCTTTGTGTCTCCAATACTATTCTTAGGTGTTCAGCATGATCTTCTGGCGTCTTAGAATAGACTAGAATATCATCAATAAATAGCATGACGAACTTGTCCAAATATTGTTTGAACATTCTGTTCATCATATCCATAAATGCAGCTGGTGCATTAGTTAACCCAAATGACATCACCATAAACTCGTAATGACCATAACGAATCCTGAATGCTGTCTTTGATACATCCTCCTTCCTAACCTTCAACTGGTGATACCTCATTCTTAAATCTATTTTAGAAACATACTTATCCCCTTTCAACTGATCAAAGAGATCATCGATCCTGGGAATGGGTATTTATTCTTTATTGTTAACTTGTTCAATTCTCTTTAGTTGATATAAAGTCTCAACGATCCCTCCTTCTTCTTGACAAACAGTACCGGTGCTTCCCACGACGAAACACTTGGTTGTATGTATTTCCTGTCCAATAATTCCTGTAACTATACCATTAACTCCTTCATCTCCACTGGCGCCATACGATACAGTGCCTTGGAAACTAGTGTCTCTCCTGGCACAATGTCTATTACAAACTCGATCTCCCTATTCGGTGGAAGACCCGACAATTCACTCAAAAATACATTCGCGAATTCTCTAACTATAGGTATTTGTTCCATGGTTGCTACCACTCTCTAGGTATCAACAACATGACACAGATAACCTACACATCCCTTCCTCAATAATTTCATAGTTTGTGTAATGGTTAGATAACACGAACGTCCCGGAGATCTATTCCCGTAAAATACTACCTTAGGTTGTTTTAACATTCTAATATTCACACATTTCTTCTGAAAATCTATAATTGCCCCATGGTTAACCAACCAATCCATTCTGAGAATTACATCGAATTCTCCCAACTTTATCGATAGCAAATCTACCGATAATTTACAACCCCGTATGTCTACACAACAACTCCTATGAATAATTTAAACAGGAATTATCTCCTCGTTTGCTACGTTAATATTTAAAGGTATAGGCAGCTTTTCGGAAAGTAATCCTAATCGTCTAGCAAAATCATATGCTATAAATGAACAAGTAGCACCTGAATCAAACAACACGTAAGCATTTATGTCGTTGATCAGAATAATACCTGCCACTACGTCCCCTAATACAACTGCATCTTGGACTGTAATGTTAAAGGTACGACCCATCGGTCTACCCGGTTGCGTTGGACCACTAATAGCTAACTTACAGCTATTAGTGCCCCAATTCCCGTCCGTCTCCTTCTTCGGGCAATTCTTTGCCATGTGGTCAGTTGACCCACACACAAAGCATCTGTGATTCTTCTTCAGACTTGGACAGTTAGGCGAAATGTGCCCCACCTGTCCACAATTGTAGCATACGGCCTTCCCCTTAAGACAAACTCCCATATGAGTCTTCCCACAGGTTTTGTAGGCCACCATTCTCCTCTTTGGATCTCCTTGCTTCACTCTGGTATTCCTAGAGTTGAACACTTTTTATTTTTGTCCCTCGCAACTCCCACTGGCTCCTTCTATTTTTACTCCCCCATCAACCTTCCCTTTATTCTTCTTATCTTTGTGTTACTAGCTTAAAGCCTCGCTACCACCTTCAGCGATTATTGCCTTCTCTAAAATAGTCCCAAATGTAGTACTTTGGAACACAGATATACGGTTATAGAGCCAGGGTTTCAAGCCCTGCTCGAACCGTTGAGCTTTCCTAACCTTTGTGTCCACTTAGTGTGGAGCGAACCTCGGCAGTTCATTAAACTTGGAAGCATATTGGGGAACTGTCATGTCCCCTTGTTTCAAGTCTAGAAACCGTATCTCCATCTTTCCCTACATACTTGTGGGAAAGTAGTTCTCGAAGAATATCTCCTTGAACCTCACCCACGTTAGGTTCTCTATACCCACCCTATCCTGGTTAACCTCCCACCAAAAATTGGCTTCACCTTTCATCATATAGGTTGCAAAGGCAACCTTCTGACCCTCATCGACATTTGTTATGACAAATTCCTTCTCAATTTCCTTTTCCCATGTCTGGGCCTCTAAGGGGTCCGTAGTTCCTTCGAACTCTGGCGGACCGACACTTTTAAAATCCTTAAAGGTAGTAGCTCGTGCTACTCCTTGATTTACGAGGATATTAGTCCCATTTCTATTAAATGCAACTGTTAATAAATTAATAAATACTTGTATTGGGTTAACCGGACCTCCTTACGGTTGATTTACGTTAGCACCTTGATTTCGTTGCCCTCTTCTTGGCGGCATTTTACTATTACAACAAACAACACATTTCGTTGTTTTTCCTTTCTTATTAGTTAGTTATTATTCTAGATTAAACAATAACTTCAGCATCCATTACTCAACATTTTTCTTAAAAAGACTTATATTGATTCATTCATTCTAGTATAATACTACATCATTTCATTACACAACCTAAGCTGATAACGTTACCATCCCGCAATTACATTCCAAAAATTGAGTTTTATAAAAGACTACCCTTTGATATACAAAAGAGGGTTTTACGTCACTACTAGATACACAATATTTACATATCTAAAACTACTCTAGTTACTACTATATTACATCTGCCTTAAGGCATTATTAAAATCTGTTGTGGCCAGACCAACAATAACATCCCGGCTAATAGTGTGCAAAGTCTGCCCAGCCTCTACTAGATACCCAGCTACCTGCTGCTGGAAATCCTGATGAGAACTCCTATGGATATAGGACATTTTCCCTATCTTTTGTCTCTTGGTCTTTAGCTCCCCCTTGAGCTCAAAAACCTCATGCTTTAACTCATGGACCTTATCCTTGGCTAAGATCCGCTGATCATATTCTTGTTCCCACATCGACTCCACATCTATCTTATCCTGTAAGACAGCCTGAAGTTCTGCTCGTAACTCCTTCACCTCCTGACAATAGTGAAGGTTCTTGTCTAACACTGCCATGAACAGTGACATCATAGACTCCCCTTGGGGTGTCTCTTCTGCAAGTGCTATTGGGTTAAAGGACACAACCTCCACCTCCTCTTCTATCATGCCGTCAAATACTAACATGAGATTGGGGTCCTCTGAGTCTCCAGACTCAATCACTAATATCTCTAGCTCTTCTGCTATTGGGTTTGGTATAACCTCTATTTGGTTAACCGATTCTTCACTAACTGCGTGCATATCCCTATACATGAATTACAAAGCTTTTCCAGATTGAACTAAAACAAGAGTTAGAATACTTGCCTTCAGCGTCTGTTACGATTATTACACGTTCACGTTAAGTCTTTAAGGTCTCTACTGTAGATGATCACATCACATAACACATTTGGTCATGAATAAATATGTATGGTTCCCAATGAATCTTACCATTCTTCTCAATCTAATTCTGTATTCGATTTATTACTATCGGTTCCGGCTTTCCGATATAGTTTACATTGTCATTACGTTCATGTTCAATTAACTGTCATCAACCTTTAGTCATCATATATTAAGTGTCTAACAATGTCTTAATAATGTTATAATTAAGATTTAGTTCATTGTTAGTTAATTAACATCCTTGCTCTACTTACAAACATTCTTCATCATGTAAAACCCTGTGGCTAGCTGCTGCACCACCCTTCTTCTCTCTCGTGTCGCTGCGCTTTGAGTTAACAGTGGTCAAGGTCCGGGCTCGACGCTGCGGCGCGAGTCCTAGTTCATTATGCCTTGCCATTCTGACGCAAAAACATCGATGAGGTCATAGCCTCGTATCCGGTCAAATTTCTGTTTGTGATTGACCTTGAAGCTAGCGTCATGGCCCCACTCTTCAATGCACCGAGATAAAATAATAGTTTTTATACTTTGTGAACTTCCCGGACTCCTAATTTGATCATTATAAATTCTAATTGGCTTGTTCAAAAGCCATTAGCTCACAATTCACATACTCTACGTGTTCATGCAAGAATTTTATATTTTCAACTTCGTTTACACAAAATTCACCTATTAGTTCATTTTTAACGAAAACAATAAACGTCTGTGAACGTTCAACGCTCGTTTCTTCGTTCTAAGTCAGAATTCATTCATTTTTGAGTCTGCAACTCTATAATGCCAAATAAGATTTGTCTCCATTAAAAACCATCGTTTCCAAGTTCAAACACAAAATCCGACTTCCATTCCGAGAATTTCACAAATTCGATGATTATTGTCCAATTGTGTGAATTTCGGCAAAACTTCGTTACTTAGGATTTGTTCATCATTCTAAATGAATTCAATTCATCCTATATTCATCTCAAACTACACATTACAATAACTTATTTTTAAGTTAGGTTATGGCTTATTCTTCATAAGTTTATAACTTAAAAAGTTACAAACTACAAAATTTCATTTCATAGGACTTATTATTGATTCAAGTCCTTTAATCAACATTCTTACATCTTATTATCAAATCAATTTTATTTATGTAAATATGATACACTTTCAAACATATGATCATCATAAGTTCACAACTTATTTAGGTTTACATTACTTATTCATGACTTATATGGCTTAAGTCCATTGATTATCCAATACTTATGTGTTCTTAGCATACATGTTCATTAAGCTACACTTCTTTTAACACCCTACAATGGTAGAGATGGTTGATATAAGATCATAAGATCATTTACCTTTGATGACTAGCTTTCTTCTTCTTAAAAATCTAACAAGGAAAGTTTGACTTATAAGTGCTTATTCTCTCTAACACATAAGTTGCTTTGTATAGGAAAGTTGTTGGATGAAAAATAACAAGCAACAAATGAAATCCTAGCTTCGTATTTATAGGCTTTCTAAAGTTAGGGCACTTTGGTCAAAAAGCACATCCCACCTCCTTAAACTAACCTCTTTACTATTCATTTCTTACTTACCAAGTTTATTTGCTAACCACAACACTTATCCAATACTTGTTCACCACATAAAATACTTGGCCATTACATAAATGTCTTGGTCACCAAGATTAACCACATTAACATGGGTTGCTCCATGGGTCACTCCAATCTATTGGATCCTAGCTTGGGCTTGAATTTTATCAACTCAACTTAGCTTTGGGCTTGCATTAATTAACTGACTTGGATTTCTCATTAACAACTCCTTGGGCTTGCACATTAATGCTATTGGACCTTCAATTTTCTAACAATCTTACAAGTCCAACTCAATTGGCTAAAAGCCTTATTACAAATTCTCTACATATTATTCTCGTATTCCCTCTCGTATATTAATTCACAATATATGATATCTCATCCTTCATACATACTCATATCATACTTCGTATTCAATACCTCGTACAATACATACGTATCATACGATCATTACATTAGCTCCTAACGCTTTATTTTCCTTAACATTCTCTAATTACGCCCGCGTGCGAAAAATTATGTTTTCCATACTTGAATTCTTATTACATAATCAAACTCATTGCAATATTCTATCGTTACGTATTTCTCGGAAGTTCAAAAATAATTCCCGAGCAGAAATCGATGAATAGTGTTTTTTGGAAAATTTCTCGGAAAACTTTTATTTTCGTCTTAGAAATTCAAACACTTTAATTCTCTCACGTATTCAAAATACTACTAAGTTCCGACATTTCTAGGTTATAGAACGACATTCATCTTACATGACGCAATAATAACAAGGAATATAATTTTATTTATTATTTTATTAAATAAAATTATTTTACAAAGGATCCGAATTTTTCGGTCGTTACAGTTAATCTGTCAACAATGACCCAAATTGCATCTATGCCTTGAGAAAACCTTGGGAAGACCAGTAACAAAATGCATGGTAATGTGCTCCCACTTCCATTCTGGAGTTTCAAGTGGTTGCAATGGACCTTTTGCCACTTAATGCTCCGCCTTGACACATTGACAATGTGATACCCCAAAATCTAGGTACTTCATTCCCACAAAAATTGGTGTTCACTTTCCATGCATTCACATCTAACTACCCGAATATAGTAGAATTTAAATCACAAATCCTCCCATTAAAAAGGTTACATCATTAAATCAATAATTCTTCTAGGTTATCTAACCTTTAACATAAATTAAGTGCGGAAATAAAATAAATTACATCACATCATTTAAAAATAAAGTCTATCATCATGACATTAAATAAATTACAAGTCTTCATCACTTGCTCATTTTTCTTTTCCTTTGCTAGTGGTAGGTTCATCAACCTTCTCAACCTCAGTTGTAATAATTATATTTATGCAAGAGTGAGCAAAACAAATGCTCACTTGGAATAGCAACGAATAACAACAACATAATAACTGCCAATAACTAGGCTTAAAAGAATTGAATAAAACTCTGTCAATGATAATCACAACTGAAATCAACATACGAAATATAACTAAGGGTCACAAGACCACGAACTATAACGACCCCAAAATTTAAATAATTTAATTCTTGACATCAGTCGTTAACAATACATTCAACTTCTAATTTAACATCATTAAACGATAATACAACCATTGAAATTTGCGAAATAATTAAAATTTTCTATTACAAACTATTCTCGTTCCTAAAACTTTCAACATTTACATCTAAGTATCTCAGAATCATTTTAATACTACAAAAGTTTACATCGTAAAACGATATTACAATTCAACATTAGTACATTATTCGGAACCTTAAACATGGTTCAAATAATGATAACACAGCCAAAGTGTATAAATCTTCAAGTATCACATCTGATTCATGTCTTTCAAGTAGCACATAACTTTACCTTGAATATTTAACTTGCAGAAGTGGTTATTTGCAAGGTTGAGCTCGACAGCCTAGCAAAATCTAAGAGTTTTCATGCATCACATAACATATAATACCATGTGTGATGCCCCCAAAGCAGGTATTCATCACCCATCTTGAGTCGCTAGATACATTGTACATAAATTCAAATACAACTTAATTATACAACAGGAGCTGTGAGTTTTAATTCAAATATTTTCTTCTAGACAATATCCACTCTCAGAATAAGTCCTCATTACAATTATTATCACACTATTTCATAGAATATTGAGGACTATTAATGCTATCATCTGGACCATCACTCCGTTCCCCGACTAGTCACTACTACGTTCTCATTTCCTAAAGAGAACAGTGAAAGAAAGGGTGAGCTCAACTAGCCCAGTAAGAAATATTATGACTAAGATAATGCATGATAAATTATCATTAGTCTTCAACAATGTTAAACTGATAAAATACAATAGACAACAAGTTTAACTGTAGCGGAATAAACAATCCATTAAAAGTGTCAAGTAGAGAATAAAATCTACTATCTTTTATTATTTAAAAAGTTTTTCAGCACTTTTATCGTTGAGACTTGGCTTAATAAATAATCCACATCATCCCTGCACTACGGCCAAGGACATTCACTAGTATCACGACCACAAATTATCCATGCACTACGGGCTAAGGATATTCGTGTATTCATCAATGGTCATGATCATGCCAACAACTGTCCATCAATGCACTACGGGCCAATGAGGACTTTTACCACATCATTTGTTACATTACGGTCATGATCATACCGAATGATCCCTGGTCATAATCATACCAAGTCCGTCTATGCACTACAGGCCACATATGACTTTCAATAAAATATAAACATGAGGATGATGACAATAATATAAGAATTCAAGAAAACAAGTTCAAGAATTAATTTATCCTGGAACTAATAACGTCCAAATTGTCAACATGATACTTCTTTGTAGAGTAAAATTCAAGAATGCTCAGAAGAATATTTCCATGAAAAGATACTGGATGAAGGGAAAATATTAAAGATATTCTTCCAATTTCATGGAGTATAGAAGTCAAAACTTTAACCAACTAAGTATAATAAAGAATATATGAAACTGCAAATAGATTTTCGCCCGCCATGCACTAATCCACGTATACAAATCATTTCCACAATTTAATAAGTAATGAATACAAAGGATCATTCACCATGCATGTGGTAATCCACATAGACAGGTTATTCCAACAAAATAATAAAAAATGGAATAACATAGGGATTCACCATGCATGCGATAGAGACCTCACAGACAGGTTATTCCCAACAGAATAATAAATAATGGAACCAAGTCCGGCGTAAACGCATGTATGTGATATATTCGACGAATAATAACTACGTAATAATAAATAATAGAACCGTGTTTTGGCGTACGCACTTGCAAGCGGATATTCCGGCTGTAATAATAATAACGGAATAATAAATAATGGAACTCGGTTTGGCGTAAACGCACAGACAGGATATTCTGACAGAATAATAAATACGAAATAATAAATAATGGAACCAGGTCCGGCATGCAATTGTAAATAATGGAATCGGGTCTCCCTATTGGCGCGCAATTAGGTGACCAAACCTCTCCTTGACAGAACTTCTAGACATTGTAAATATTGAAATTTAATAATATGAATAACTTTGTCGTCTCAATTATTGATTTAATAATATAACATATAATGCAGATGATACTGTGACAATAATCGAATCAATAATATGAGAGATATGATGCAGTAATTACTATAGCAATAATTGAGTATAATTGAGTGATTTCTCACGTAAGCATCAATAATCAATACCGTGTGCTACTATACAACCACGCGTATTACTGTACTTTTACTACCGATTAGTTCGACAGTATTAATGGTAAAACTTTCGTCGTTATTTTCAGAAAAATATTTTTGTCGTTTTCTCAATCCGATAATAATTCTGTTATGGGGTCCACCAATGATTGTGTCGTTGTACGAATATTCCTTGCTAAAACGAATATTCCCCGACCAATCGAATATAATACAAAAACTTGCATACTTTTCAAAATTTATAAATACTACCCGCAATTATAATATTATCTCAAATCCACACCATAATATTCAAAAAAATATTTTGAGAAAATTAAATCTTTATTCATAAAATTTGGGATATTACAATCTCCCCTTCATTAAGAAATTTCACCCTCGAAATTTACGTGACGCATTACTGGTATGCCTAATGATGAGTACACTTCACGATTCTAACTCTTGAGGTATAACCTTTAAGCGTAGAATATATTCCGGGATTTTAACAAGTACATCTTAATACGTTAAATTATCCGCTATCTCGTCCGGTTCTAAATTAATAATGTGGTTCGGGTCGTCCACATATTTACGTAACATTGATACATGACAAATGTTATGAACACGCAACATATTTGGTGGTAAAATGAGTCTATAAGCCATAGTTCCTACTCGATCGATGATTTCGAATATACTAATAAAATCAGGGGTTGAGATTTCCTCTCTTCGTCGATTCTTGCTTCTAGAATAACGCCCTCTTAAACCTTCTTCTTCACATTCATTAGCTCTGAGTATGTAGCTTGAGCGGCTTTAACTTTATCGATTAAAGTCGATTCTAATCGTATATTCGTTATCTTCACGTGGGTCCCTTAAGTCTTTAACTCTATCTTCATCATTTATACGAAATGGGTCTTTGTGTTAACAACATCGCACTCGTAAACACATACGATCTTCTACTCAACGCGTCAGCTACCATGTTCGCTTCTCTCCACGATGGTATTGAATGGTACGATCGTAATCTTCAACAACTCAAGCCAACGTCTTTGGCGCATGATACGTTCGTTTTGGTTGAAGAAATATTTAAGGGTTTAGAAATGAGGTTTTGTACTGGGGTCAGTACAAAATTCGATTTCACGCTCTGAGGTAGGCCAAGAAGTCTTTAGAATATGCCAGGAAATTTATTAACAATAGAAATATCATTCAAAACTGTGACTCTCATCCAAGACTTGGATAGCACGTCACATTGATACTTATCAACTTGCCACCATTATGCACGACGTCGCCTACAGAAAGTCTGGCTTCGGTACATTACACACAAGGAAGTTAACAACGAAAGGATCGAGGCTGTGTACTTATGACTTGATATGACAATGATTGACTTTAGTAGTTTGATTGCTTGAATTCGCATAACAGGTTGGTTAGGAATATGAAAGCTAACAACCTTACGAAAAGCATGATGAGTAGTTAACCAATCGATTTCTAAAATCACATCAAAGGCAAGTATTTTCAAAGAGATAAGATCGACAGGTAACGTGAAAGTGTCGATTTGAATCAACAAGATTTATAAACAGTGGAGGTAACGAAGGTTTCTACTAACAAAGTTTCAACCAATAAGTCAAAGTCTAACTTCTCCTAAGTTAAATTTAAACCTTGAGCACAAGCAAGAGAGATAAAAGAATGGGTAGAACCAGTATCTAATAAGGTATAGACTTCGCAAGAATTTGTAATTAACTAACCCGTGCTAACTTTGTTCGGGTTACTCTCTTTTTGAGAAGTCACAAAAAATGCTCTTCCTGAAACCATCGACTTTGTTTTTGTCCGTATCCGCCTTTGGTGCCACCGTCCCAGCTGGACTTGACTTCACTATACGACAAAATAGAGCTAAATGACCTTCTCTTCTTGAAATTTCCACTTCTATTATCTTGGCCATGTTTACCACCGAAGTGGTTACCATTCTTGGCATGATAATTTCTCCCATGATGGTCATCATTGTTCCGATGGCCGTTGACATCGATACGATTATTATCGTGTTGTTGATCGTTGCCTTTTGGTTGTGTTGACTCATTATCGCGCTCCAATAACTGAGCCTTATTCACAACATCTGAATATAAACAATGTTTATGAGAAATGAGGTATTGATGTATATCAGGTTTCAAGCCTCTTAGAAACATTCGGGTCATTAGCTCTTCATTATCGGTCAAATGGGATGCAAACCGGGATAACTCCGCAAACTTAGCCTCATACTGCGATACGGTCATATTATTTTGCTCCATTTCTTATCTCAACATTTTCAGATGCCATTTTCAAATACTGCCACAAAACAAGGGTTAATTAACATATCACATATTATCCCTATACTCTGACCAACAAATTAAATAACAAATAAACTTAGGTAGGTCATACTAGCGAAGGAATTCCCCGTCTCTCCCCTCCTAGTTCTTGTCTCACATCTTAGCCAAGGATCATATCCCTAAGCTTTGATACCAACTGTGATGCCACCAAAACAGGTATTCATCACCCATCTTGAGTCGCCAGATACATGCTACATAAATTCAAATATAACTTATTTATACAACAGGAGTTGTGAGTTTTAATACAAATATTGTCTTCTAGACAATATCCACTATCAGAATAAGTCCTCATTACAATTATTATCACACTATTTCATAGAATAGTGAGGACTACTAATGTTATCATCTGGACCATCACTCCGTTCCTCGACTAGTCCCCTCGCCACGCCTCATTTCACAAGAGAACAAAGTGAAAGAAAGGGTGAGCTCAATTAGCCTAGTAAGAAATATTATGACTAAGATAATGCAGGATAAATTATCATTAGCCTTCAACAATGTTAAACTGATAAAATATAATAGACAACAAGTTTAACTGCAGCGGAATAAGCAATCCATTAAAAGAGTCAAGTAGAGAATAAAATCTACTATCTTTTATGATTTAAAAAGTTTTTCATCACTTTTATCGCTGAGACTCAGCTTAATAAATAATCCACATCATCCCTGCACTACGGCCAAAGATATTCATTATTATCATGACCACAAATTATCCATGCACTACGGGCCAAGGATATTCGTGTATTCATCAATGGTCATGATCATGCCAACAGCTGTCCATCAATGCACTACGGGCCAATGAGGACTTTTACCACATCATTTGTAACATTACGGTCATGATTATACCGAATGATCCCTGATCATAATCATACCAAGTCCATCTATGCACTACAGGCCACAGATGACTTTTAATAAAATATAAACATGAGGATGATGACAATGATATAAGAATTCAATAAAACAAGTTCAAGAATTAATTTATCTAGGAACTAATAACATCTAAATTGTCAACATGATACTTCTTTGTAGAGTAAAATTCAAGAATGCTCAGAAGAATATTTCCATGAAAAGATAATGGATGAAGCACAAATATTAAGGATATTCCACCAATTTCATGGAGTATAGAAGTCAAAACTTTAACCAACTGAGTATAATAAAGAATATAGGAAACTACAAATGGATTTTCGCCCGCCATGTACTAATCCACGTATATAGATCATTTCCACAATTTAATAAGGAATGAATACAAAGGATCATTCACCATGCATGTGGTAATCCATGCATGTAAAAGTTATTCCAAATGAATAATAAAGAATGGAATAATGAAGGATTCACCATGCATGCGATAGAGACCGCATGCATAAAGTTATTCCCAATGAATAATAAATAATGGAACTAGGTCCCACATAAACGCATAGGCATGATATATTCAAGCGAATAATAAATACGTAATAATAAATAATGGAAATAGTCCCACAGAACGCACAAAAATGAGGATATTCGGCGAATAATAAATACAAAATAATAAATAATGGAACCAGGTCCGGCGTGAACGCACAGACAGGATATTCCGACAGAATAATAAAGAATGGAATAAGAACAGAATTTCACCATGTATGCGGTACTTCGCATAAAATAGGTTATTTCAACAGAATAATAAATAACGAAACCAGGTAAGGCGAAATTCGCACCGACAGGATATTCCAACAGAATAATAAAGATTGGAATAATAGAAGAATTTCAACATGTATGCAGTACTTCGCATAAACAGGTTATTCCAACATAATAATATAGAATGGAATAACATAAGAATTTCACCATGTATGCGGTACTTCGCATAAACAGGTTATTCCAACATAATAAATAATGGAAGAACAGAAGAAGATCACCATTTATGCGATACTTCGCATAAATAGGTTATTCCAACATAATAAAGAATGGAATAACATAAGTTCTCTTCATGAATAAGAAAGAAATAATACCCCTTACCTTAGAAGAAAACTGGATACTGGAATAGTGAAGTAGCAGAATACTCTTCTTCTTTCTCTCTATAATTTCTCTCTCTAGAGTTTCAGTAAATTCATAAGAAATAATGAAGGAATGAGATTCTATTTATAGGAGAATGGATTGAATAGTAACTAATTCATGAACGGTCCAGATTGATTTACTTTTAAACAGACGGTCCGTATTAAAACTTAAAGCAAATTCATCATACCGATTCACTATTAAAACTTTAAACCAAATGATCCATATTGATTTACTATTAAAACTTTAAACCAAATGATCCATATTGATTTACTATTATAAATTCAACCAACTATTACAAAAAATTAGCACATCTCCTCATGGAATAATATTGTACCCAAAAATAATTTGGACCGAAAAGAAATATATTGTTCGGGTGAATAGTAACTTGTGAATAGTAACTCATAAATAGTAACTCGTAAATAGTAACTCATGAATAGTAACTCGTGAATAGTAACTCGTGAATAGTAACTCATAAATAGTAACTCGTGAATATTAACTTGTGAATAGTAACTCGTGAATAGTAACTCATGAATAGTAACTCATGAATAATAATTCATGAATAGTAATTCTGACATGAAAAGTGTCCCGAATACTCGATTGAACAATTTGACCTCCAGACATCAATTATCATCGGAATAGATGTCTATTTCTACTAACACAAATAATCCCAACACAATGAAACTATTAAATTCATCTTTAATCAACACGAACTTATTCATCATTAATATTACAACTCACAATATTTAACAACCAGTGTTGTTCCCGGAAAGAGGGGCTTTCAATAAGGATTTCTCCCTATTGCGCGCAATTAGTGTGACCAAACCTCTCCTCGATGTAACATCTAGACATTGTAAATATTGCAATTTAATAATATGAATAACTTTGTCGTCTAAATTATTGATTTAATAATATAACATATAATGCAGATGATACTGTGACAATAATCGAATCAATAATATGATGCAGCAATTACTGTAGCAATAATGGAGTATAACTGAGTGATTTCTCACATAAGCATCAATAATCAATATCGTGTGCTACTATGCAACCACGCGTATTACTGTACTTTTACTACCGAGTAGTTCAACAGTATTAACGGTAAAACTTCCGCCGTTATTTTCATAAAAATATTTTTGTCGTTTTCTCAATCCGACAATAATTTTGTTGTGGGGTCCACCAATGATTGCGTCGTTGTACGAATATTCCCTGCTAAGACGAATATTCCCCGACCAACAGAATATAATACAACAACTTGTATACTTTGCAAAATTTATAAATACTACCCACGATTATAACATTATCTCAAATCCACACCATAATATTCAAAAAAATATTTCGAGAAAATTAAATCTTTATTCGTAAAATTTGGGATTTTACACCATGCTTATCATATATCTCATAAATATTGAACTAACATAACATACATGCTACAGTTCATATAACAAGTATAAAGATTGAGTTCCCTACTAAATTAGCATTCATATATTGACTTTAACGTTTATGCTTTCAACATATATATAACACATCATGCTATTTGCAATAAAGATTTAAAACAGTTCATCATCAAGTTCACATAGCAAATAGGAAGTGAAAGACTTGCCTTGATCGTTGTTTACAAATAACAGTTTAACATCTTATAGTTATCTGCACTTCACATTCCCTGCACAATTATATAATCATACACATCAACCATTAGTCACATAGCAACGCATAGTAGTTGTAATGTAAACTTTACTCTACATCTCATAACCCTTCCTATTATCAATACACAATATTCAATCTTATTGTGTTAACTTTCGACTTATATCTCACTATATTTCATACTCGAAATTATTTCAAGTGTTTAAGTCTTTCTAAGAATCATTATTGGTTTTATACTAAACCCATTTCATATCTTATAATATTCATTTCATCTTGAATCGCCTCAATCGGAGTTCATATGAAAAAGTTATGGTCGTTTTACCAAAACAGGTCAAAACAGTAATAGTTAGCACACATTGGGCACGGTCGCGCCCCTTGTTCTCACCATTCTAGTGCGCCATACCATTTCCTCAAATTTCAAATTTGGGCCTTGCATACCTTGAGTGTGTAACTTCGCATAGATTATAATTATTGATATAACTTTCACATTTTAAGTCTGAATTAGTTGGTTTTCGATTTGTTGAACTCTTTAAACTCGTTAAACTCTTAGCTACTCATCTACAGAGTAATTATAACACTTTAAAAACATTAACTAACCCAAGATTTGACCCAAAACACATGTTCATACTCTATTTTCATGTTTTAACATCTCTAGCAAAATCGAACACCACGAGTTTGTTTCTTAACTATTTTGATTCATTCAACTTTCGTTGTTTTCGTAATTCAATGTACTAACAACATATATCATCAATTTAAGATTATATCATGACTGCATCATAAATTTTGATTCCAAAACAAGCCATAATGCAAATATATCAATAAAACTCAATTTCTTCACTTTTAAACATGCTTTCATGAATTTGATACTTCAAAAATCATCTATAGACAACATATAAAAGATTATGTAATCCCAATACACGTAAAACTAATTTCTCAACAAATCAACCATAGAACTTCAATTATAGAGAACTTAGAAAAAAAAACTAAGAACTCGAAACTTTAAACTAGATTGATTACCTTTAATTAGCTAGATGATTAGAGAAGCTTGATTAATCTTCTTCCTCTTCTTTGATTCTCAGAATTTTCTTCTCAATTTACAGAGAATTCTCTCCATCTCACTATTCCTCTCTTATGTGTTCTTAACCTTAGAAAATAAGTTACGTATATTTATTAGCCCTCAGTTACACAAACCAATAGTCTCAGCAGTTAGAAAATACAAAAGGGTCACTAGGCCATGTTTGGCTAGAACCCTAAATCCATTTTTAATTTATTTTAATATTCCTCTATTATATGGTACATTTGTCACACACAACCAAACTAATCTTCATAACTTCATATTAAGTTACATTGGGTTTATTAATAACTTAATTTATCAAATCACTCCATATCAACATAATAAATTTATTTAATAAATCATTCATCCTCTAATTTAATTATTTAATTAAATTAGAGCATTATCATTCCATTAGCGTAATAATATATGCACACTTGATTATAAAATTGTTTATCATCAATTTACTTAATATCATCATACATGAATAAATTATTCCATAATAATTTACATCAAATATTTACTTTATTTAATAAATATCACAACTAAAATATTTATTTTACTAATAATTATCTTTACTATTTACAAAATTCACAATCAAATTACATTAACACATTACATTTAAATGTAACACATTACCCTCTCATTTTATTAAAACAAATATATTTACATTAATTCACTATTTTAATTAAGTGAATTACTCTCAATATTTATGAAATTTAATTGGTAATAACCTGATATTTTCTATATAAATAAATAAGAAATTTTGTATATAAATTTTTTTTATTTTAATGGTAGAAATATGTGTAGTAAGCGTGTATGTATATTTGTAATAAATGAAAATATATTTATTACACGAATAATTATAAATAAAATTTTAGAATTTTTAATCATTATAAATTACATTCTTTTGGTAATTAATTTTGGAAGCGAAAATGTTTTTATTAATTATTTTCCATGAAAACATGATTTTATATTATTTAAATAATATTTGAAATGATTATTAGAATTATAATAATAAATATTTTATTATATGAATTTGTTCAAACATATTTAAGTTAATTATTTTAACTTAATTATTAAATTTGTATATAAAAGGTAAACCAGATATGGAATCCAAACCCTAAATCTGGGTTTTGATCAAGGGATGAGAATAATAATATAATATTAATTATATTTTGATTTTTTAATGCTATAAATATATATTGTATATCATGTATAGACTAATAATGGTTAGTCAATTATGGTGTATCACGACAAACCCTAGCATTACTGTCATAAAACATAATTGGAAACTCAAAACTAGAGTTTAAGATCGGCCAGAAATTGTGTTATATGAATTATATTGTGTATTATAGAATTTCTGTTAATTAGGAAAACCCTAATTAATATTTGAAAACCCTAATTTGCTAATTAGGAACCTTAATTAGTAAAATTAGAAATCATAATTACTATTTTAGAAAATTAAATTGTTAATTTGGGAACCCTAATTATTTAAAACCCTAATTTGAATTAAAAACCCTAATTTAATTAGTGTGTTTTAATTAAAATTTTATTAAACTTTAAACTTAATTTTTCAAACCCTAGAAATTATTTGGAAAACTTTAAGATTTAAAAATCTAGTGATTAAACCCTAGATTCAAGTACCTTGGTTAAGAATACCATTAAAATTAAAATACAATTGACCATTTTACCCTTTTTGTCCCATTCTTGAATTATTGATAACAAAATCCTACCATATCTTGGCAAGCCACCCTAGTCTAAGCTATGAGCTTACAAACACCAGCTCTCAGCCATTACTAACAACCAAGTTCATTGCATCAATTGCTTTGCATAGATTAAGAGAGAGAAAGTGCATTATTACCTCATTTGTGCAACCCACACTTAGCCATACTCATTCAAGCTCAAACCCATGAAATCCAAAGGTGTACCAGTCTCTAAATCAAGCCCCGCGACTTCCAATAACAAATCATAAGGCAAGAAATCAGAATTTGTTCATAAAAAGGTAAACCCTAAACTAGAAATCTGACTTTTGATCTTATGTTAAATGTTGTGTTTTTATGTTAAAACATGTTGTTTGTAGTCTATTTAAGTGATCTGGGTTAGTATCCCGTATATCCATAACATCTAAGTACTTGAAATTAAAGTTTTCAAAAATCTGGAAAAAGTTTAAAAATGAAGTCTGACAACGAATGTCAGGCCTTATATCTCTGTGATCTTTGATGATTTTTATGTTTTAAAAGTTTGTACTTGTAGTATGTTATGAGATCTTTAATATGAAACTTGAATCAGGTCCATATATGTTGTAGATTAAAAGTTATTCGTGGTCAAAGTGGGTTGACCGGCATTGACCGGCTATTCTGGAAACCCAGAAATTCATGGGTAGTTTACAAGTACGTATGTTTGACCGGTTTAATTTCCATGATCAATACTCTTTCTGGGATTGTACTTGCTTTAATATTGTAGTATACATATAATACTATAACCACAAATCGATATCATGACTAAATTACAACAAGATTGCCAAATCTAAGCTACAAAATTTGTTGTCAGACATGTTCTTGAGTTTCTGGGTTTTCCTGAAACTCAAGGGTCCTACTTTCGATCATTATATCTTGCCCTACAAGTCTGCTTTATGTGATCTAATATTTTCAGTGTGTAGACAACATGTAATTGAAGAGATATAATATTTAAAACACATATAACATCAACCGAATTTCTAGATATATGTCGGTCAAAGTACCTTCCCGGAACTGTTCTTGAACATTTATATTACGGCAAAGGATAATCATTAGTATCACAACCACAAATTATATATGCACTACGGGCCAAGGATATTCGTGTATTCATCAATGGTCATGATCATGCCAACAACTGTCCATTAATGCACTACGGGCCAATGAGGACTTTTACCACATCATTTGTAACATTATGGTCATGATTATACCGATTAATCCCTAGTCATAATCATACCAAGTTCATCTATGCACTATAGGCCACATATAACTTTCATCATAAGATAAACATGAGGATGATGACAATGATATAAGAATTCAATAAAACAAGTTCAAGAATTAATTTATCTAGGAACCAATAACGTCCAAATTGTCAACATGATACTTCTTTGTGGAGTAAAATTCAAGAGTACTAAGAAGAATATTTCCATGAAAAGATACTGGATGAAGCGCAAATATCAAGGATATTCCACTAATTTCATGGAGTATAGAAGTCAAAGCTTTAACCAACTGAGTATAAGAGAATATATGAAACTGCAAATGGATTTTCGTCCGTCATGCGGTAATCCACTTAGACAGATCATTTCCATAATTTAATAAGGAATGAATAAAAAGGATCATTCATCATGCATGTGATAATCCACATAGATAGATTATTCCAATAGAATAATAAAGAATGGAATAACAGAAGAAATCACCAAGCATGCGATAAATCGCATGCATGAGTTATTCCAATGAATAATAAAAAGAATGGAACCGTGTCATGTAATTATGTATACGGATAGCATGTTCCAACAGAATAACAAAGAATGGAACCAGGTCATACGTAAACCACACAAACAGGATGTTCCAACAGAATAATAAAGAACGGAACCAAGTCATGCGTAAACGCACAGACATGATATTCCAACAGAATAATAAATAATGGAATAACAGAAGAATTTCACCAAGTATAGGGTAGTCCGCATATACTGGTTATTCCAATAGAATAATAAAGAATGGGATAACAGAAGTTCTCTTCATGAAGTCGAAAGAAATAATACCCCTTACGAGTACAACAAATAATATCCCTTACCTGAAAAAGAAGAGTATTCCGACTGGTAGGGCGAGGATATTCTTGAAGAAAACATGCACTATTCTCTACGCTCAAACCTTTCTTAAACTCTAAAGAAATATGCTCAAGATTATAGAAGAAGAATTCTCTGAATTTCTGGTGTGATTTTTCAATTCTAACTAAGCATCCTATTTATAGGAGAATGGAAAGGATACTATGCAATAAAATATAATATATTCTATTTTTAATATATATATATATATATATATATATTTTATTTAAAATCTAATAAAACAAATAACTTTATAAAAGTATTCTGTTTTGTATAAAAAGATTTTACTATACAAACACTATGCATAATAAAATATAATATATTCTATTTATAATCTAATAAAACAAATAACTTTATAAAAGTATTACATTTTATATAAAAAGATTTTATTATGCAAACACTATGCAGCACTATACAAACACTATGCATAATAAAATATAATATATTCTATTAATAATGAAATAAAACAAAACTTTTCATAAAAAGTATTTTGTTTTATATAAAAAGATTTTACTATGCAAATACTTTTTATAATAAAATATAATATATTCTATTAATAATCAAATAAAATAAAACTTTATAAAAAGTATTCTGTTTTATATAAAAACTTTTATGTTTTATTACATTTATAATAATAATAAAACAAAACTTATCACCTTTATTATAATTCACAATATTAATCGACCAGGTCGTTCCCAGGAAAAATGGGGCTTTCCAATAAGGATTTTTCCCTATTGGCATGCAATTAGGTGACCAAACCTCTCCTTGACAGAACTTCTAGACATTGTTAATATTGAAAATAATAATATTAATAACTTCGTCATCTCAATTATTGATTTAATAATATATAAAATATCGACAATAATTGAATCAAATAACGTGAGATATTATGCAGCAATTACTGTACCAATAATTGAAAGAAACTGAGTGACTTCTCACGTAAGCATCAATAATCAATACCGTGTGTTACTATGCAACCATGCGTATTACTGTACTTTTAACACCGGGTGTTTCAACAGTTAACGGTAAAACTTCCACCGTTATTTTCATAAAAATATTTTTGTCGTTTTCTCAATCCGACAATAATTCCGTTGTGGGGTCCACCAATAATTGTACCGTCGTACGGATATTCCCCGACAAAAAGAATATTCCTTGACCAATCGAATATTATACAACAACTTGCATACTTTTCAAAATTCATAAATATTACCCACAACTATAACATTATATCAAATCCACACCATAATATTAAAAAAATATTTTGAGAAATTTAAATCTTTATTCATAAAATTTGGGGTCTCACGCTAGTATTACATTCATAAACCATAATTGGAAACTCAAAACTGGAGAAAGATCGGTCAAAAATTGTGTGATATGAATAATATTGCATATTATAAAATTTCTGTTAATTAGGAAAACCCTAATTAATATTTGAAAACCATAATTAAAATTAGAAACACTAATTTGCTAATTAGGAACCCTAATTATTAAAATTAGAAATCCTAATTACTATTTTAGTAAATTGAATTGTTAAGTTGGGAACCCTAATAATATTAAGGAACCCTAATTATTTAAAACCCTAATTTGTATTAAAACTCCTAATTTAATTAGTGTGTTTTAATTAAAATTTTAATAAACTTTAAACTTAATTTTTCAAACCCTAGAAATTATTTGGGAAACTTTAAGATTTAAAAATCTTGTGATTAAACCCTAGATTCAAGTACCTTGGACAAGAATACCATTAAAATTAAAATACAATTGACCATTTTACCCTTTTTATCCCATTCTTGAATTATTGATAACAAAAACCTACCATATCTTGGCAAGCCACCCTAGTCTAAGCTATGAGCCTACAAACACCAGCTCTCAGCCATTACTAACAGCCAAGTTCATTGCATCAATTGCTTTGCATAGATTAAGAGAGAGAAAGTGCATTATTACCTCATTTGTGCAACCCACACTTAGCCATACTCTCTCAAGCTCAAACCCACAAAATCCAACTGTGTACCAGTCTCTAAATCAAGCCCCATGACTTCCAATAACAGATCATAAGCCAAGAAATCAGAATTTGTTCATAAAAAGGTAAACCCAAAACTAGAAATCTGACTTTTGATCTTATGTTAAATATGTTGTGTTTTTATGTTAAAACATGTTATTTGTAGTCTATTTAAGTGATCCGGGCTGGTATCTTGTAGATCCATAACATCTAAGTACTTGAAATTAAAGTTTTCAAAAATCTAGAAAAAGTTTAAAAATGAAGTCTGACAACGAATGTTGGGCCTTATATCTTTGTGATCTTTGATGATTTTTGTGTTTTGAAAGTTTGAACTTGTAGTCTGTTATGAGATCTTTAATATGGAACTTGAATCAGGTCCATATCTGTTGTAGATTAAAAGTTATTCGTGGTCAAAGTGGGTTGACCAACATTGACTGGTGTTCTGGAAACCCAGATTCTGCCCATAAAAGTCTGACAGTGACTTTTGAGACCCTTGATCTTACTTTTGTTAGTTTGTTATGTTATGTTGTTGTTGTGGTTGTGTAGACTGACATGATGTAACGCCCGAGAAAATCAGATTTATATGAGAATTAAATTTTTATTTGATTATGTAAATTAAATGAATTTAATTGATTATTTATGTGAGTAAGCTATGTTAAGGTCGTTCTGTGACCTAGAATGTGTGAATGTGGTTAGTATTCTGGCTATGTGCTAGAATTAATTGTTTTGAATTTCCAAGATGAAAAGAAAAGTTTTCGAGAAATTCTCGTAAAAACACTATTCATTTGTTTCTGCTCGGGAGTTAAGTTTGAAATTCCGAGAAACGCGTAATGATAGAATATAAATATCAGATGGAATATTTAATAATATTTCATTTATGGCAAACGAAGTTTTTGCCTGCGAACTTAAAACCTAAGGGTTGAGAAGAATAATTCACGAGAAGGAAATGAGATTCGTATAATGAATTATGATAATGATTATGCGTACGTTATATGAGTGTGATACTATTTAGTATACGCGTATAATACGAAAATTTAATACAAAGTATACAACGATTATAGTATGAAGACAATACGTGAATTATACGTGTGGAATACGATTAGTATTATTGGATTTATAAGTTAAGGACTTAATATGATCCAATTCGATTTGGATTATACCAAACCCAAGTGATTGAGTAATCAAACCAAATGAATTAGGTGTTTAAGCCTAAGTCAAGGCCTAACTTTATATTTAATTAAGCCCAATCCATGAAACCAAACCATGGATCGAACCGATGGGTCACCGAATGGGTAAAACTCATGGGGCAACCCATGGGGATGACCCATGGATCATGGTGCGCCAGCCACTTGGTGTGCAAGCTAAGTATTCTACTTGATCACCTAGTAAATTACTTGGTGAGAAAGTAGTGAATAGTAAGGAGGTAGGGAGAATGACTATTTTGCCCTCCAATTCAATTGCCTATAAAAGAAAGCTTAAGTTGGTTAATTTTGGTTTTCCAAGAGTCATTCAACTTATAACGCCGCTAAATTCAATGAATTGGCGAGATTTGCTCCACATCAGGTGGACACAGAAGAGAGGAAGGATCGTAGGTTTGAACAAGGCCTGAAACCCTGGCTCTACAGTAGGATTTTGGTGTTTCAGAGTGCTTCCTACGGGACCATTCTGGAAAAGGAAATAATAGCTGAAGGTGGTGGTGAGGCGTTGTCTCAGTACCACAAAGAAAGGAAAAATAAGAATAAGAGTGAGGGAGGGAGGAAATAAGGCAGAGGTTGCCAGCGGTATTACCACTATGCCAAAGAAAAAGAGCTTTAACCCTGGGAATACTGAGGTGAAACAAGGAGATCCTAAGCGTAAGATGGAGGCATGCAAGACATACAGAAAGACTCATTTGGGAGTCTGTTTAAAGGGGAAATCAGTTTACTACAACTGTGGGTAGGAGGGGCATTTATCACCCAACTATCCTAACCCTAAGAAAAATCATGGGTGTTTTGTTTGTGGATCATTGGACCACATGGCAAGAAATTGCCTGAAGAAAGGGTTAGAGGGAAATAAGGGTAAATTAGCCATTACTGGACCAACCCCATCTATGGGTAGACCCTCAACCCGTACGTTTAATATGATTGTCTAAGATGCAGTTGCATCATCAGATGTAGTAGCAGGTATCATTCCTGTCAATGAAATAAATTCTTATGTGTTATTTGACTCGGGTGCTACTTGTTCTTTTATAGCATGTTAATTTGCTAAGCAATTAGGTTTAATCCCTAAAAATTTAGCAATACCTTTAGACGTTAAGGTAGAAAACGAAGAAATAATCCCCATTGAACATATTCATAAGGATTGTTGCGTAAATATTAGAGGGAATAAGTTATCTGTAGATATGGTACCGATAAGGTTAAAAAAATTCGATGTAATTCTTAGTATGGATTTGTTGGTTAACCATAAGGCTATAAAAGATTGACATAGGAAAAGTGTTAACCTTCGGCTTTCTAAGAAAACCAAGGTAGTGTTCTTCGGTAGTAAATCACTGAGACGCTTTTGTTGTCTAACAATGACACAAGCTAGGAAGATGTTAAGAAAGGGGTGTGTAAGTTATATGTGCCATGTTGTGGATACCCAAAGAGTGGGAGCATCCTGGGACCAGATACCTATAGTTCAAGAGTTCGCAGATGTATTTCCGGAGGAATTAACGGGTATTCCACCAGATAGGGAGGTTGAGTTTGTGATTGATCTGTTAGCGGGTACGACACCAGTTTCAAGGGCACCATATCGAATGGCGCCAGTTGAGATTAAGGATTTAATGGTTCAATTACAAGAACTATTAGACAGGAAGTACATTCAACCGAGTGTGTCGGTATTGTTTGTAAAGAAAAAGGATGGGTCGTTATGACTTTGTATCGGCTATCGAGAGTTGAACAAGTTAACGATTAAGATTAAATACCCGTTGCCCAGGATCGATGATCTATTTGATCAGTTGAAAGGGGAAAAGTATTTTTCTAAGATAGATTTACATATAGGGTATCATCAATTAAAAGTGAGGAAGGAGGATGTACCTAAGACGGCATTCAGAACTCGTTATAGTCATTACGAGTTTCTGGTTATGTCATTTGGGTTGACAAATGCGCCAGCCACATTCATGGATATGATGAACAGAGTGTTCAAACAGTATTCAGACAAGTTCGTCGTAGTGTTCATTGATGATATTCTAGTCTATTCCAAGACGCCAGAAGATCTTGTTGAACATTTGAGAATACTATTAGAAACACTACGGAAGAAAATGTTGTATACGAAATTCACAAAGTGTGAATTTTGGCTTGAACTAGTGCAGTTTCTAGGACATGTTATTGATAAAGATGGCATTTTCGTGGATCCAGCAAAGGTAGAAGCAGTTAATGAGTGGGAGCAACCGAAAACGCTAACTAAGGTTCGGAGTTTTCTAGGCTTAGCGGGATACTATAGAAGGTTCATTCAGGACTTTTCTAAAATAGCTACTCCACTGACAAATTTGAAGAAGAAGTCGGTGAAGTATGTGTGGACTGAAAAGTGTGAGAACAGTTTTTAGGAACTAAAGAAGAGGTTAAGTGAGGCACTTGTATTGTCTTTGCTAGATGATACAGGGAGTTTTATAGTGTATAGTGATGCTTCACATAGAGGACTGGGTTTTGTGCTCATGCAGCATGGCAAGGTCATTGCGTATGTGTTACGTCAATTAAAGGATTATGAGAAGGCCTATCATACTCATGATCTGGAATTGGAGGCATTATCTATATGGTGAGAAGTGTGAGATATATACGGACCATAAAAGTCTAAAATATATCTTTACACAGAAGGAGTTGAATTTGAGGTTGAGAAGGTGGTTGGAACTAATAAAAGATTACGATTATGATATCTTATATCATCCGGGGAAAGCAAATGTAGTAGCCGATGTGCTAAGTAGGAAGGGTAGAGAGAAACTGTCAATGTTAATTACTCAGAATGAGTTAGTAACAGCGATAGCAACAATGGAATTAGAAGTTAAATTACCGAATGAAGCAGAAGAGATGTTATTCTCAATGGAGACTCAATCGACCATAGTGGAACGTGTTAAAGAAGTGAAATTGAGCAACGAGGAATGCAGACATATGAAGAAGAGGATAGAAGATGAAGAAAAGACTAAGTATAACCTCGATAAGGAGGGATTACTTCGTTTTGAAGGAAGAATTTGCGTTCCAAATAATGCTGAATTAACAGAGGAAATAATGAGTGAGGCCCATAGTTCGAGGTACTCGATACATCCCTGTAGTACGAAGATGTAGCAAGACCTTCGTCAGAACTTTTGGTGGTCGTACATGAAAAGGGAGATAGCAGAATATGTTAGTTGGTGTTTAAATTGCCAAAGAGTTAAGGCTGAACACCAACAACCAAGCGGGTTGTTGCAATCATTAGAAATTTCAGAGTGGAAATGGGAGCACCTCACAATGGACTTTGTGGTAGGACTTCCAACAATAAGGAAAGGATAAGACGCTATTTGGGTGATATTGGATCGATTGACGAAATCGGCTCATTTTCTACCAATAGGAGTTAGGTATAACCTAGAACAATTAGCTAAGCTTTATGTAAAGGAAATTATTTCAAGACATGGAGTACCTATTTTGATTGTGTCAGATCGTGATCCACGATTCACATCGAACTTTTGGAGAAGTTTGCAAGAGCAAATGGGAATGCAGGTGAGATTGAGTATGGCGTATCATCCTCAAATGGATGGACAAAGTGAACGAAAAATTCAAACGCTTAAAGATATGTTAAGATCATGCGTTATGGATTTCAAAGAGAGTTGGGACGACCATCTACCGTTAGTAGAATTTGCGTACAATAATAGTTTTCACGCTAGTATAGGCATGCCGCCTTACGAAGCATTGTATGGAAGGAATTGTAGGACTCCACTATGTTAGGATGAAGTGGGTGAACGTTGGATGTTGGGACCTGAGTTGGTACAACAAACGGTGGACATGGTAAAGCTAATACGTGCTCGATTGGTAGCGGCTCAAGATAGGCAAAAGAAGTTTGTCAATCCTCACCGAGAAAAGAGAGAATTCAATGTAGGGTCTTATGTCTTTCTGAGAGTATCACCATGGAAAGGGAAGATATGTTTTGGAAAGAAAGGGAAGTTAAGTCCAAGGTTTATAGGACCTTTTGAGATTTTAAGAAGGGTAGGAGAGGTAGCTTATGAAGTAGCCTTACCTCTAGAAATGGACCGTATACACAATGTGTTTCACATGTCTGTGTTACGTCCCTATAAGCCGGACCATAAACACGTAATAGAGTATGAATCTATTCAGATAGAGAAAGATTTATCGTATGCAGAACTTCTAGTTCAAATTGTTGATAGGAAGGAAGAAGTGTTAAGAAATAAGATAATACCTTCAGTGAAGGTGATGTGGAGAAACAACAATGCTGAAGAAGCAACGTGGGAACTCGAAAGTAAAATGAAGGAATATTTTCCATCCTTATAAGGGGGGAGAATGTAACGCCCGAGAAAATCAGATTTATATGAGAATTAAATTTTTATTTAATTATGTGAATTAAATGAATTTAATTGATTCTTTATGTGAGTAAGCTATGTGAAGGTCATTCTATGACCTAGAATGTGTGAATGTGGTTAGTATTCTGGCTATGTGCTAGAATTAATTGTTTTGAATTTCCAAGACGAAAATAAAAGTTTTTTGAGAAATTCCCGTAAAAACACTATTCATCCATTTTTGCTCGGGAGTTAAGTTTGAAATTCCGAGAAACACGTCATGATAGAATATAAAGATGAGATGGAATATTTAATAATATTTCATTTATGGCAAATGAAGTTTTCGCCGGCGGACTTAAAACCTAAGGGTTGAGAATAATAATTTTCGAGAAGGAAATGAGATTCATATAATGAATTACGATAATGATTATGCGTACGTTATACGAGTGTGATACTATTTAGAATACACGTATAATACGAAAATTTAATACGAAGTATAATACGATTATCGTATGAGTATTATATGAAGAGAATACGTGAATTATACGTGTGGATTACGATTAGTATTATTGGATTTATAGGTTAAGGACTTAATCTGATCCAATTGGATTTGGATTATACCAAGCCCAAGTGATTGAGTAATCAAACCCAATGAATTAGGTGTTTAAGCCCAAGTCAAGGCCCAACGTTATATTTAATTAAGCCCGATCCATGAAACCGAACCGTGGATCAAACCGATGGGTCACCGAATGGGTAAAACTCATGGGGCAACCCATGGGGATGACCCATGGATCATGATGGGCCGGCCACTTGGTCTGCAAGCTAAGTATTCTACTGATCAAGTAAATTACTTGGTGAGAAAGTAGTGAATAGTAAGGAGGTGGGGAAAATGACTATTTTGCCCTCCAATTCAATTGCCTATAAAAGAAAGCTTAAGTTAGTTATATTTGGTTTTCCAAGAGTCATTCAACTTATATTGAGAGAGAGAGAAATAGCTAGAGTCAAGTAATCATCTCACTTTGAAGCTTTTCATTAGAGATATTAACAAGAACACAAAGATCGAAAAGGTAATATTCCATTAATATTAGTTTTCCCATCCTTTTGATTTCTTTGTTATAAAGAATCATAAATTGGTGGAGCATGCCTCTTATGGAGGAATAAGGATGGCTTGTAAATTGTAAAGCCTTTATAAGTCATGTGTAAATGTAAATCGTAAGGGTTTACATAAGTTTAAACCGTAGAAATCATTGAATAATGAACTTGGTTGTTGATGGACAAATTGAACACCATTACTATTAGAATATGTGCATCTTGCTTGGTTAGGATGTAGATATGAAATCAATGGAGTGTTTCATTTGATTTGGCATATAGAACACTAGTAAAGAAGTTATGGCGAATTTTTACGGAAATAGACGTTAAACGTCGAAAATGTAGGAATTCTGGATTAGTAGTCGAAAGTTGCCCCGAGACTTAAAAATGTTGGTTTTCAATGTCAACGCATGAGATAGGGTATTTAAGAGTCGTTGGCTCAAGAATCATGGGATTCCGACTTAAAAAGAAGAAAACGAGTATTGAACGCTCAATAACATTTAACGAACACTTAATAATGAACTTAGAAGTGAATTTTGAGTTAACGGATTCGAAAATGTAAAATTCTTATATGAACACGTAGAGTATGTAAAATGGGAGTTGTGGGCTTTTGAACGGACCAAATCGAACTTATAACGAAGAAGTTGTGAAGTTGGGAAGTTCAATAAAATTTTTGTTTGTCAATTTTTTTTTTAGTCTGAGGTCTGGCGTCGCAGCGCCAGACATAGCTTTAAGTGCCGCATCACAGCGCATGAACCATACGTTGATAGGGCTTATCAAGAGTGAAATACAGCATTTCATTCACATGATTGCGTTCACGCTCCACATACGGAACGAGGGTTTGGATACTTTAAACTTATTGCTGCAGCCAATGTTATATATGAGGACCATGTGCATAAGCATACCGGTTGTATGCAAGAATTGCCCAATTTAGTTTTATAATTCTAATTGATGGGTAATGAATAAGTAGAATATAGACATACTTAATATACAAGTAAACACTCATTCTTAAATCACTTATAAAGTGATAACGTCAGGAAATTAAGTACGATGTAGTGAAAGTTAAACGAAGAACACAAAGTGTTAATAAACAAACCATGAACGGTAATTGACATTGGTACTTCACCAATGATGATTGAGTTTGGTTAGTAACATAAGAACGTTAACAAGTCGAGATGAAGGGTAGTAAGTCGAATTAACCTTATTAATGAAATAAAGTCAAATAAGACATAAAAGAGAAAGAAGTTGGTATAAACTATGTGATTGATTGTTTGGTAGCTAATTACAGTGTGCTATGTGAATATATCTTGTAGATTCTGTAAAGGCTAAGAACAGTCGAATAAATTATTTGAAGTCGCTTGAAGGAAAGTTTTCTTAACGCTTGTCTAACCTTCGTGTTAGTCGAGTTTTCTGTGATTCATTGTACTAAATTGCATGAATGATTTTAAAGAAAGGGTCAATGCCAGTTTTAACTCGGCCAGACTATTCATAAGAGATAGTTTGATTTGTATTCATGTCTTTCTATTCATAAGAGATAGTTTGATTTGTATTCATGTCTTTCTATATTCAAATGCTATAGGTTTCACCTAGAAGTTCTCGTAAAAGTATTTTTATTGTTTATACTGATGGGCACGCGAAGTTTACCAAAACTTAAGCGTAAATATGTTTAAGTGGATGTTGATCAACATAGATGTCCTTTTCAAGTATGAAAATAGAAAGATGACCTTAGTGTTCCTTTTCAAAGTATGAAAATTCTGTTCATGGTCTTTCGACAAAAAATCCTAAACTAGTATATACTTTGGGAATTGATGTTATGAATTGTTAAGTATTAATGTTTCGTAATACTTCATGACTATTTGTTCAGTTATGGAAGATTTTCATATAATTCATGGATGTGGTGTTGATATTATTCTTTGTTAGACTTGTTAAGCTTGTTATGCTCATTTTTTGCGTGAATTATATGATTGTAGTTAAAGCCGAGCATACTGAGAATGCTAAGAGAAATAAGGGCAAGGCTAAGATGGATAGTTAACCATCTTATAATAGATTAGTATGATTGTATGTATTATACTTACGAACAACGAATGATGTAATCGGTTTATGAACCGGAGAAATGATTTCACTTTGATTGTAATAAGAAGATAGTAATTACATTCATTATGTTGTGTTTTCAATGGAATGATTGTATAGTTATGAGTACCGTGTGGCACCATATGTCGGATTTTAAGATACCCGAATTTGGTGGCGTCCCACACGAGAACTATCGAACCATGCCTCTATAACTCCCAGATCATATGTAGAATCAAACTAAATGGTGGTCAAACATTGATAGCCGAAACTGCTCAAGAACATTTCTGGAAAACCCAGAAATGTTCAAGAACAGTTCCGGGAAGGTACTTTGACCAGCATGTATCTATAAATTCGGTTGGTGTTATATGTGTTTTAAGTATTATATCTCTTCAATTACATGTCGTCTACACACTGAAAATATTAGATCACATAAAGCAGACTTGTAGTGCAAGATATAATGATCGAAAGTAGGACCCTTAAGTTTCTGGAATACCCAGAAACTCTAGAACATGTCTGACAACAAATTCTGTAGCTTAGATCGAGCAATCTTGTTATAATTTAGTCATGATATCGATTTGTGGTTATAGTATTACATGTATACTACAATATTAAAGCAAGTACAATCGCAGAAAGAGTATTGATCATGGAAATAAAACCGGTCAAACATACCTACTTGTAAAATGCCCATGAATTTCTGGGTTTCATCAAGAACACTATCAACGACAGTTTAGTCGCTAAAGCCACTTTTAGCGACAGATAATTTCTGAAATTAATTAGTTTACTAAATAAATTGGAAAAAATAGTTTTTAATTATTAAAAATACATAATAAATTACAAAAATTATTTTAAATTCCGAAAATTAGTTCTTAATTATTTTAAGTATATTTCATAAATATTTAATATTTTTGGATATAAAAGATATTTAATTTATTTAATTATAAAATAAATTATTTAAAAATGATTTTAATACATGAAAAATCATTTAAAAATATATTATGGTATAAGAAAATATTTGAAGTTATTTTCTATAACTTTTAATATTTTGTGATGAATTTCATTAATAAATTAAATATTAATGATGATTAAGTTATTTAATAAAGGTATTCAATAAATTATGAAAATAGAATTAATGATTTAAAATATAACTTTTAATAATTTTTCATGAAAAATATTAATAATTTTAATATTAAGGATATTAGATTTATTTAATAATTATATTAAGTAAATTAATTTAAAATGATTTTAATATTAGAAAAATCATTTTAAATGAAAATAAAGTGTTTAAAGATATTTGTAGTTATAAAATATAACTTTTAATATTTAAAGGATAATTTCATTAATAAGTTAATATTAATGATATTTGATTTATTTAATAATTATTTTAAATAAATAGTTTTTGAATGGTTTTATTAATTTAAAATCATTGAAAAATGATATAAATAAATTAAAAGTATTTTAAGATATATTAAATGACTTTTAATATTTGGATAAATAGTACAATAATATTTAAATATTAATGGTAATTATTTAAAAATGATTTGTATTATTTTAAAAATTATTTAAGGGTAATATTAATACTTTTTAAAATATTTTGAGTTATTATAAATAACTTTAATATTTTGGCAATGGTTTCAATAATAGTTTAATATTAATTAAATATTAATGATAGTAGAATTATTTATTATTTAAATCACTTTATAATGATTCCATTGTTTGAAAAATCATGATAAATTATAATTATTATTTAAAAATTATTATAAGGCTATGAAAGGTAATATGACTGACATTTAAATTATCTAATCGAATATTGAACTAAAGAATAGAGTTTTAGACTCGATAATTACCCGATAAAGTCGTCGGTACACTGAAATATTTCTGAAATTGATTTAGACTTGTATAATTTCACTAGATACGTGTCTGTTGGTAACTTAAGTGACAATGTGATTAAGTTATGTGTTCACTGCAAATAGCAGTAATATGTGTTATGATATATTATTCTAATCGAACAAATAATTTTATTAATGAAAGATTTCGGTATAAAAGATAAAACTAAGTTACGTTATTGTAAGCAGCAGCTTAGGCAAGTATCTGAACTATCCTTTTATTATGCAAGTATCCTAACTTTGCATTTCCTTTATGCAATGGACATGAGTAAGAAAGTTTCAGAATCATATTATTATACCATATTATTACCTCTATTACTATCGCTTATGTATTCAGTTATTTGTATTCATACAAGTTCTTAAATTATCCAATCATTGTTTATCAATACAGTATTAAATTATAATTCAGATATTTATTCTGTTCGTTAATTTCTAAATATGGTTATACAAGTGTCCTCACTTGGATAATCATTTTATTTAATCACATGTTGATAAATACTTATTAATTACGAGTATGTATACGATGATTTAAAAGTCGTCTAAGCTATTTGATCAAGCTAGACATAAACTTAAAAATATTGTTGAATAAGATAGAACTTTATTGTATCCAACCAGATTATTTTGGTTCGGATTCCCGACTAAGTATGAACATCCCAAACATGGGAAAACTTTTATGCGCCAAAGGCGGATTATATGAATGATAATATCTTTCTTGCACGTAGTATTAAACAATACAGGGCATAACGGGCTGATCACCCCCGTTCTTGTAAGTTATGATGGTTTATAGATGAAGTTATGTTTAACCTTTTCAAAAATAGAAAAATGTTCATAGTCTGTCGACTAATCTCCATTTATAGTCAGTACATAGTTTCAAAAATTTGATATAGAATTGATATGTTGTTATTATTGGTTCAACTTACTTCACAACTGTTGATTCGTTGTATAAGTGTCATTCAAAGAAAACATTTAATTCTTTTAGCTAATATATATTGTTGTTATTACTTGCTGGGAAATCAAATGCTCATTCTTGCTTTAAATTTAACTGTTTTCAGCTAAGTATGATCAACCCGAAGGATTATGCAAGAACATGGGGAAAGGAAATCTGTTCGAATGAGTTTTATATTATTATGTGTAATAGTTAAAGTTATTAAGACAATGATATTTATTATCCAAGATGTAATGAATGTTTAAAGGTCATGTACCTGGGAGTAGACTTTGATGCATATGTAAATTAAGTTTGGTATCTATATTATTATTATTATTATTGTATAATTCCTCTCATAGAAATGGTATCGTGAGGCACCGAGTTCGAGTTTAGAGTACCTGAATTTGGGGGCGTCACATAATTCATAACAATTCCATTGCCAATAAGGCATAATAATCAAATTATATTATTTCATAACATAGTTTTCAACTTAATTAAATTAACTAATAACATTCAGTCAATTTTGTCTTCGTAACAATTTCATTTACTCTCTTCAATAGTTAAATTAACTATTAAACCTCACTTTCCCAATATATGAATATATATATATATATATATGTAACAATCCGTAATTTTAAATTATAATTTTAAATATTTATTGAATTATATAAATATTTAAAGCATGTGGTTACTTATTGA
This sequence comes from Panax quinquefolius, assembly GCA_020205615.1. Classification (NCBI taxonomy): domain Eukaryota; kingdom Viridiplantae; phylum Streptophyta; class Magnoliopsida; order Apiales; family Araliaceae; genus Panax; species Panax quinquefolius. The sequence continues at coordinate 93,415,027 of CM035155.1, forward strand.
ATAAATATTTAATTTGATTTGACTTAATTTGTTAATTATTTGTTAAGTAAATAATTAAGAAGTTAAGAAAATTAATTGTTATGAGATAATATACTAATTTAATTTAATAATAAAATTAGAGAGTTTATAATGATTAAATGAATTATTATATGTTAATTTGAATTTGTAATTAAAATGATGTGTTAGTTGATTAGATAAAGTTATAATTATAAAGAAAATTATAATTATGTGGTATTGATTTATGTGTTAAAGCAATTTAATAAATTGTTATTAGAATTAATTAAATTGATTATTGAAAATTTTAATTAAATAAAAGTGTCACAAATAACCTTACTATAAAAGAGTTATTAAAATAAATTAAAAGAGTTTAATTCGGTTTTGCCAAACAAGGCTTAATGCATATTAAGTCTTTAATCTAATGGTGTTTTACCAAACAAGGCATAAGGATTAATTGATTAAATTGAATTATGTTAGCCAAACAAGCCTTATGGCTTTTGATTTTCAAAAATAATATAACTGATGTCAGTTAAAGTTATAATTATATTATATACTTAATACCTATATTATTATTACACGTTATATTTTGTTAGTACGTAAGTTAGACTTAGGAAGAAAGAACTCAGAAGAAGAAAAAGAAGAGAAGAAGAAAGTCTAGCGAATTTGAGAGAGAAGTTGGAGAAAAGAAGCTTGAGAATCAATGAAAGTTATCATCTTTTAGAAAAACAAGGTATCATCTTACCCTATTAAAGTTTCTTTAAGGTTTTAGTTTTCTCTTCCAAAATTCTCTGTAAAATCTCTGTAGATGTGACGCCCCCAAAACATGTATACATCACCCATTCTGGGTCGCCAGATACACATTACATAAATCAAATATAAACTTCCTTAATACAACTGTCATGTAAAAAAATGACACAACATAGTTGAGTTTAAACATGAATATTATCTCATAGACAATATACAAACTCAAATTCAATCCTCATTACACTTATTATCACACTAAGTAGTGAGGACTGCTAAAACAACCATCTCGGACCGTCACTCCATTCCCCAACTAGTCCCAACTATATTCTCATTTCCTGAAGAGAACAATGAAAGAAAAGGGTGAGCTCAACTAGCCCATTATCTTTCATAATATTTATTCTGCATTATCTTAGTCATAATATTTTATTTATTCTGCATCATTTAAAAATTTCAAACAAGATAATTTAAGCCTGTAATACTCATCAATAGTTCTTTGTTATACCCAAGACAAAAAGAAATATCATCACTTGTCTTCACCTGAACCACCAAAGATTATAGTTAAATCCACAATTCATATTTATAATCATGTAAATCAACTGTTTCTCTTTGCCACAAAGGCTTAATAGAACGTTTATTTAATATCCTTACCGCAAAGGCTAAAGATATTCAAATGTAATAACAATGATCACACCAATCATTTGTCTACCTTTGCACTACGTGCCAAAGATATTCAACTATAAAACCAATGGTCATGATCATACCAATCAATTGTCTGTCAGTGCACTACGGCCAAAGACATTCAACTATTAACTAACGGTCATGATCCTGCCAATCACATTATCGAATTATCCATGCACTACGGGCCAACGATATTCGTTATTATCACCAGTGGTCATGATCATGTCATACACCTGTCCATCTTTGCACTACGGGCCAGAGCTTTCAATTAACAGTACGCCTTTACACGTAAGCCAAAGATATACAATTATAAAATCAATAATCAACAGTCCATCTTTGCACGTAAGCCAAAGATATAAAACCAAAAAACCAATAATCAAAAGTCCATCTATGCACGTAAGCCAAATATATACAACTGTAAAACTAATAATCAACAGTTCATCTATGCACGTAAGCCAAAGATGACTTTGATCACAATATAAGCATGAGGATGATGACAATGATATAAGCATTAATCAATCGAAATCAAGGATAAATATTAAAGACTTTAATTTATCTAGAGTTTAAAAATATCCAAATTGTCAACATGATACTGCTTTGTGGAGTAAAATTCAAGAATAATATTCATGTACCAAAAATAATTTGGACAGAAAATAAATATATTTTTCGGGTAAATAGTACCCCATGAATAGTACCTCGTGAATAGTACTTTAGGAATAGTGACTCGTGAATAGTACCCCGACATGAAAAGTTCCCCAAATACCCGAGTAAATAATATTTGGGTGAATAGTAACCCGTGAATAGTAACTCGTGAATAGTACTCCGGTATGAAAAGTGCCCCGAATACCCGAGTGAATTATACTAGAGTTAATAGTAACCGGGTGAATAGTAACCCATGAATAGTAACTCGTGAATAGTACTCTGGCACGAAAAGTGCCCCTAATACCCGAGTGAATAATATTAGAGTGAATAGTAACTGGGTGAATAGTAACTTGTGAATAGTACTCCGGCATAAAAAGTGCCCTGAATACCCGAGTGAATAATACTAGAGTGAATAGTAACTAGGTGAATAGTAAATCAATACCCGAGTGAATAATACTAGAGTGAATAGTAATCTCGACACAAAAAGGTAGAAATTCCACAATAAAATTCGTACTAATATTCCAGCATAATGATATTGAAAAAAATAATATCATTTATGAAGAACTAATACCCCTTACGACTATTGAACGAAAATAATATTCCTACGAATATTGAATGAAGATGATATTCCTTATGAATATTGAACGAAAATAATATTCATACGAATACGAAAAATAATATCTTTCAGAATATGAAATAAATAATACCCCTTACCTCAGAAGAAGACTGGATACTGGAATAGTAAAGTAGCAGACTTCGCTTCTTCTTTCTCTCAAAAGTATCTCTCTCTATAGCTTCTCTCTCTATAATTTCTCTTGTGAGACTTAGTGAATTGGTGAGAATGAAGGAAGAATGAGCTTCTATTTATAGAAAAATATAGTTTTCATAATTGCACGTTTTTGGGCTCGAAATATTATAGTATAATACCTTCCTCTTTTCTTTATTTTTAATTTAGTCCTGCAAGTATTATCAAACTTGCACCACTTCCCCTAATAGTAAATCATGTGAATCAATAGTTCTAAACATGTGAAAAAATTAATTATAGCATAGTACCTTCATCTATACCTCTATATTTAATTTAGTAATGCAAGTATTATCAATCTTGCACCAACTCCCCTAATAATACATGCATGTGAATCAATAATAAACACATGTGAATAAATAGTTATAAGCATGTGAATTAATAGCAAATAATTGCTCATTTATCCAATTAATTACACGATTGGTCAATATAACTTCCAGACATCAATTATTATCGAAATAAATGTCGATTTCCACTAACACTAATAATCCCAACACAATGGAACTATTAATTTCATCTTTAATCAACACAGACTTATTCATCATTAATATTATAACTCACAATATTTAACAACCAAGTCGTTCCCAAGAAAGAGGGGGTTTTTCAATAAGGATTTCTCCCTATTGGCGGGCAATTAGATTATCTAACCTCTCCTTGATAGAACATATAGACATTGTCAATATTTTAAATAATAATATGAATAACTTTGTCGTCTCAAATATTGATTTAATACTATAACATATTATGCAGATGATAATGTGACGACAATTGAATCAATAATATGAGAGATATGATGCGGCAATTACTGTAGCAATATTTGAGTATAACTGGGTGACTTCTCACGTAAGCATTAATAATCAAAGATACTGAACAATACTGTGTGCCACTGTGCAACCACGCGTATTACTATACTTTTATCACCGATTATTTTATGATAACTTGTTTACTTTGAAAAATTTTCACATATCACCCTTAACTTTAACCTTTTATCAATTTAACGATTTACTAAATAAAATAATTTAAAGAAAATATAATACTTTCATTTCATAAAATTTGGGGTCTCACAATCTCCCCTCCTTATGAAATTTCGCCCTCAAAATTTATGTACCTGGTAGTTCGAAGAGATGAGAATACCTTGCTTTCTTTTCGGATTGTACCTTCCCGGTTATTTCCTCTCTATCATGAATTTCCCAATTCTCATCTCTTGTATTTCAAATATCATTCTAGAATATAGTTTCAAAAAAAGGGTTAATTGATATGCCACATATTATCCCTATACTATGACCGACCAATTAAATACCAAATAAACTTTGGTAGGTCATACTAGCAAAGGAATAACCCGACTCTCCCCTCCTAGTTCTAGTCTCAAATCTCATCTAGGGATCATATCCCTAAGCTTTGATACCAACTGTGATGCCCCCAAAACAGGTATACATCACCCATTCTGGGTCGCTAGATACACACTACATAAATCAAATATAAACTTCCTTAATACAGCTATAGTGTAAAAATACGACAAAACCTAGTTCAGTTTAAACATGAATATTATCTCATAGATAATATACAAACACAAATTCAATCCTCATTACACTTATTATCACGCTAAGTAGTGAGGACTGCTAAAACAACCATCTCGGACCATCACTCCATTCCCCAACTAGTCCCAACTATATTGTCATTTCCTAAAGAGAACAATGAAAGAAAAGAGTGAGCTCAACTAGCCCAGTAAGAAATATTATGACTAAGATAAAGCAGAATAAATTATCCTTAGCCTTCAACAGTATAACAACTGATAGAATACAATAAACAAAAAGATTAACTGCAGCAGAATAAGCAATCCATTAGAAGAGTCAAGTGGAACATAATGTCTAAGGTCTCCTCTAGATTAAAAGTCCATCGTTAATATTTCATTCCTGTAATACTCATCAATAGTTCTTTGTTATACCCAAGACAAAAAGAACTATCATCACTTGTCTTCACCTGTACCACCAAAGATTATAGTTAAATCCACAATTCATATTTATAATCATGTAAATTAATTATTTCTCCTTGCCACAAAGGCTTAATAGAACGTTTACTCAATATCCTTACCCCAAAGGCTAAAGATATTCAAATGTAATAACAATGATCATACCAATCAGTTGTCTACCTTTGCACTACGAGCCAAAGATACTCAACTATAAAACCAATAGTTATTATCATACCAATCAATTGTCTGTCAGTGCACTAAGGCCAAAGACATTTAACTGTTAACTAATGGTCATGATCCTGCTAATCACATCATCGAATTATCCATGCACTACGGGCCAAGGATATTCGTTATTATCACCAGCGGTCATGATCATGTCATACATCTGTCCATCTTTGCACTACGGGCCAAAGCTTTCAATCAACAGTTCGTCTTTGCACGTAAGCCAAAGATATACAATTGTAAAATCAATAATCAACAGTCCATCTATGCACGTAAGCCAAAGATATACTATGAGACCCCAGATTTTATGAATAAAGATTTAAATTTCTCAAAATATTTTTTTAATATTATGGTGTGGATTTGATATAATGTTATAGTTGTGGGTAGTATTTATAAATTTTTCAAAGTATGCAAGTTGTTATATTATATTCGATTGGTCGGGGAATATTCGTACGATGGCACAATCATTGGTGGACCCCACAACGGAATTATTGTCGAAATGAGAAAACAACAGAATTATCTTGTTATAAAAATAACGACGGAAGTGTTACTGTTAAAACTGTTGAACTACCCGGTAGTAAAAGTAATGATGTCTGGCGTGGTTGCATAAGTAACACATACAAGATTGGTTATTGATGCTTACTTAAGAAGTCACTTAATTATACTTAATTATTGCTATAATTATTATTGCATCGTATCTCTCATATTATTGAATCGATTATTGTCACAGTATCATCTATATTATATTATATATTATTAAATCAATAATTGAGACGACAAAGTTATTCAAATTATTAAATTTTAATATTTACAATTTTTAGAAGTTCTGCCAAGGAGAGGTTTGGTCACATAATTGTGCGCCAATAGAGAGAAATCCTTATTGGAAAGCCCCCTTTTTCCTGGGAACGACCTAGTTGTTAAATATTATGAGGTATAATATTAATGATGAATAAGTTCATGTTGATTAAAGATGAATTTGATAGTTCCATTGTGTTGGGCTTATTAGTGTTAGTGAAAATCGACATCTATTCCGATGATAATTGATGTCTGGGGGTTATATTAATAAATCGGGGAATTTATCGGATAAATGAGCAATTAATTGCTATTAATTTATATGCTTATATAACTATTTGTTTTAATGTGTGTACTATTCAATCACATTCTTATACTATTAGGGGTGTTGGTGCAAGATTGATAATACTTGCATGATTAAATTATAGATGGAGGTACTATACCGTAATTTGTATTTTCACATAATTATAACTATTGATTCACATGATTGAACTATTAATTCACATTATTAACTATTAGGGGAGGTGGTGCAAGTTTGATAATACTTGCAGGACTAAATTAAAAATGAAAAAAAGTTGGAGGTATTGTACTCTAATTTTTCTAATCCCCAAAATGTGAAATTATTGAGACTATATTTTCCTATAAATAGAAGCTCATTCTTCCTTCTTTTCTCACCAATTCACTAAGTCTCACAAGAGCAATTATTATAGAGAAATTATAGAAAGAGAAGTTATAGAGAGAAAGAAGAAGAGAGGTCTGCTACCTCACTATTCCAGTATCTAGTCTTCTTTTGAGGTAAGGGGTATTATTTCTTTCGTATTCATGAAGAGAGCTTCTGTTATTCAATTATTTATTATTATGTTTGAATAACCTGTCTATGCAAAGTACCGCATGCATGGTGAAATTCTTCTGTTATTCCATTCTTTATTATTATGTTGGAATAACCTGTCTATGCAAAGTACCACATACATGGTGAAATTCTTCTGTTATTCCATTCTTTTCTATTATGTTGGAATAACCTGTATATGTGAAGTACCACATACATGTTGGAATTCTTCTATTATTCCATTCTTTATTATTCTGTTGGAATATCCTGTCTGTTCATTTACGCATGACCTGGTGAATTCTATTGTTATTCCATTCTTTATTATTCTATCAGAATATCTTTTCTATGCGTTTACGCATGACCTGGTTCAATTATTTATTATTCTGTTTGGAATAACATGTTTGTGCGGTCTCTATCGCATGCATGGTGAATCCTTCTGTTATTCCATTTTTTATTATTCTGTTGGAATAACCTGTTTGTTTGGATTACCACATGCACGGTGAATGATCCTTTGTATACATTCCTTATTAAGTTGTGGAAATGATCTCAGATATCGTGGATTCTGCTTGCATCTACGGTGAAAATTCATTTGCAGTTTCATATATTCTATTATACTCAGTTGATTAAATCTTTGGCTTCTATACTCCATGAAATTAGTGGAATATCATTGATATTTGCGCTTCATCCAGTATCTTTTCATGGAAATATTCTTCTGAGCATTCTTGAATTTTACTCCACAAAGCACTATCATGTTGACAATTTGGACGTTATTGCGTTTCGGATAAATTAACTTATAAATCTTTAAAATTTATTCTTGAACTTGTTTTATTGAATTATTATGTCATTGTTATGATGAATTATGTTGGTTATTATATGAAAACATGAATGTTTCTTAGAAATCACAAAGGGTTGAAAATTAGTTTTTGGAGAAAATGGATCATAAAATTCAATTGACCATATCTCCTATTATATTTTGAATTTTTGAGTGTGGTCAAGTTCTAGAGTTAGACCTATGAGTTTTCTAACTTATCAAAGTGGAATCACTAGAAAAGGTGTTGTAGATTTTTGTGTGGACTGGTTTTAGCAAAGGAGTCAAAAACTGTAAATACTAAAAAGGCTACTGCCTAGAAGTTTAGAAGGGTTGTTTCGGCCACTTAATTTGTGAGAAACATTCCGGCCTTTTGGGACATGGAAATATATGGTATAAAGTACCCCCTGTCCAAAAATGAGCTCATTCCGACTTAATATGAGCAAGTTATGACTATTTCAATATTTAGGTTTTTTCGACAAAAAATGTTATAACCGTAGTTCTATAACTTCGATGACCATGAAATTTAAACTGGAAGCTCATGTTAACATGTGTAAGATCCTGCCAAGATTTGGGAATTTTTGGAGTTAAACTTGAGGTAGCTAATTTCTCAAAGAATTAATTAGAAATTGATTTTTGAAAAATAGTAAATAAATTTTAAAAATTCCGAGAAAAATATATGTTCAATATGGGACTATATTCTGCTAAATCTCAGAAGTGAAATATTTTTGGGACTGATTTGGTATTTTTCATGAAAATAATCTAATTATGAGTAAATGAGTTAAATATGTTATGTGAAGTAACAAAATTGGAAAATAGGATTTTATGGCTTGGGAATCCTATATAGGGTATATGCAGATTTTTGATAGGGTATTTGATCATTGGCGATGAAATCTTATGAGTATGGCATTTTTGAATGATTAAATGCATTATTTGGTAAAGTATAAACAATTGAAATAAATTGTTTATAAGTTTAAGAAGTGATAAAATATTGTTATAATATTAATAATATTAGATTATGAGTTTATTAAGTGTTTGATAATATTTGGATAAATTTAAAGTCTTTAATATTTATCCTTGATTTCGTTTGATTAATGCTTATATCATTGTCATCATCCTCATGCTTATATTGTGATGAAAGTCATCTTTGGCTTACATGGAATAGATGTACTTTTGATTATTGGTTTTACGGTTGTATATCTTTGGCTTACGTGCAAAGATGAACTATTGATTGATGATTATCTTTGGCTTATGTGTATAGATGAACTGTTTATTGGTATGATTATGACCAGGGATCATTCGGTATAATCATGACCCGTAACGTTATAGATAATGTGGTAATAGTCCTCATTGGCCTGTAGTTTATTGATGGATAGTTATTAGTATGATTATAACCAGGGATTATTCGATATAATCATGACCATTGATGATTTCATGAATATCCTTGGCCGTAGTGGAGGGATGATTCGATGATGTGGATTATTTATTTATTAAGCTGAGTCTCAGCGATAAAATATTGATTATACACTTTTAATTTGTAAAAGATAGTAGATATCATGCTCTACTTGACTCTTCTAAAATACAGTTTTATGTCTTTGGCCTGTAGTGCAAAGATGAATTGTTAATGAATATCTTTGGTCGTAGTGTAAAGATGAACATATTTGTATGATTATGAGCAGGAATTGTGATTTGGTATAACCATGATTTTTGATGTTTCAGGTGAAGATAGGTGATGAAAATTATCTTTGTCCTAGCGTGCGAAGAAGAACTTGGAACCACAATTAGGATTATGAGTTATTTCATATGATTGTGGACAGGAACTGTTGATTGATGTTATAGGGATAAAACATTGTTGGTGGACTTTTAACATAGAGAAGATAATAGACCTTATGGTCTATTTGACTCTTTTAATGGATTGCTCGTTCCGCTGCAACTATGGTTGAAAAGTTTTATCATCTACCATATGTTCTAAATCTCTGATTTATTATTGATGAAAGCTATTGATAATTTAATTATCTTTAGTCATAATATTTCTTACCGGGCTAGTTGAGCTCACCCTTTCTTTCACTGTTCTCTTTAGGAAATGAGAATATAGCTGGGATGAGTCGGGAAACGGAGTGACAGTCCAGATGATAGCTTTAGTAGTCCTCACTATTCTGTTAAATAGTGTGACAATAAATGTAATGAGGACTGAATTTGAGTTTGTATACTGTCTATGAGGACTCCATTGAGAGTGGATATTGTCTAGAAGGCAATATTCTTGATTAAACCCTCGGTTTATGTTTTGTCTTATTTTACACGATAGTTGTATAATTAAGTTGTATTTGATTTATGTACCATATATTTGGCGACTCAAGATGGGTGATGTATACCTATTTTTGGGGGCGTCACATATACAACCATAAAACCAATAATCAATAGTTCATCTATGCACGTAAACCAAAGATATACAACTGTAAAACCAATAATCAACAGTCTATCTATGCACGTAAGCCAAATATGACTTTCATCACAATATAAGCATGAAGATGATGACAATGATATAAGCATTAATCAAACGAAATCAAGGATAAATATTAAAGAATTTAATTTATCTAGAGTTTAAAAATATCCAAATTGTCAACATGATACTGATTTGTGGAGTAAAATTGAAGAATAATATTCATGTACCAAAAATAATTTGGACAGAAAAAAAATATTTTTCGGGTAAATAGTACCCCGTAAATAGTATCCCATGAATAGTACTTCAGGAATAGTACCTCATGAATAGTACCCCAACATGAAAAGTACCCCAAATACCCGAGTGAATAATATTCGGGTGAATAGTAAGTCGTGAATAGTAACTTGTGAATAGTATTCCGGTATGAAAAGTGCCCCGAATACCCGAGTGAATAATACTAGAGTGAATAATAACCGAGTGAATAGTAACTTGTGAATAGTAACTCGTGAATAGTACTCCGGCATGAAAAGTGCCCCGAATACCCGAGTGAATAATACTAGAGTGAATAGTAATTGGGTGAATCGAAACTTGTGAATAGTACTCTAGCACAAATAGTGCCCCGAATACCCGAGTGAATAATACTAGAGTGAATAGTAACCAGGTGAATAGTAACTCGTGAATAGTACTCCAACACAAATAGTACCCCGAATACCTGAGTGAATAATACTAGAGTGAATAGTAACCTCGATACAAAAAGGTAGAAATTCCACAATAAAATTCATACCAATATTCCATCATAATGATATTGAAAGAAATAATATCATTTACGAAGAAATAATACCCCTTACGACTGTTGAACGAAAATAATATTCCTACGAATATTGAATGAAGATGATATTCCTTACGAATATTGAACGAAAATAATATTCATACGAATACGAAAAATAATATCTCTTCAGAATATGAAATAAATAATACACCTTACCTCAGAAGATGACTGCATACTTGAATAATGAAGTAGCAAACTTCGCTTCTTCTTTCTCTCTAAAGCTTCTCTCTCTATAGCTTCTCTCTATATAATTGCGCTTGTGAGACTTAGTGAATTGGTGAGAATGAAGGAAGAATGAGCTTCTATTTATAGGAAAATATAGTTTGGATAATTGCACGTTTTTGGGCTCAAAATATTATAATATAATACCTTCCTCTTTTCCTTTATTTTTAATTTAGTCCTGCAAGTATTATCAAACTTGCACCACCTCCCCTAATAGTAAATCATGTGAATCAATAGTAAATCATGTGACTCAATAGTTCTAAACATGTGAAAAAATTAATTATATTATAGTACCTTCATCTATACCTCCATTTTTAATTTAGTCATGCAAGTATTATCAATCTTGCGCCAACTCCCCTAATAGTACATGCATGTGAATCAATAGTACACACATGTGAATAAATAGCTATAAGCATGTGAATTAATAGCAATTAATTGCTTATTTATCCAATTAATTACACGATTGGTCGATATAACTTTCAGACATCAATGTCGATTTCAACTAACACTTATAATCCCAACACAATGGAACTATCAATTTCATCTTTAATCAACACGGACTTATTCATCATTAATATTATAACTCACAATATTTAACAACCAGGTCGTTCCCAGGAAAGAGGGGGCTTTCCAATAAAGATTTCTCCCTATTGGCGGGAAATTAGATTATTTAACCTCTCATTGACAGAACTTCTAGACATTGTCAATATTGTAAATAATAATATGAATAACTTTGCCGTCTCAATTATTGATTTAATACTATAACATATTATGTAGATGATACTGTGACAAAAATTGAATCAATAATATGAGAGATATGATGCAGCAATTACTATAGCAATAATTGAGTATAACTGAGTGACTTCTCACGTAAGCATTAATAATCAAAGATACTGTACAATACTGTGTGCCACTGTGTAACCATGCGTATTACTATACTTTTATCACCGATTATTTTATGACAACTTGTTTACTTTGAATATTTTTCAAATATCACCCTTAACTTTAACCTTTTTATCAATTTAATGATTTACTAATTAGAATAATTATAAGAAAATCGAATACTTTCATTTCATAAAATTCGTGGTCTCACAGTCTCCCCTCCTTATGAAATTTCACCCTCAAAATTTACGTACCTGGTAGTTCGAAGAGATGAGAATACCTTGCTTTCTTTTCGGATTGTACCTTCCCGGTTATTTCCTTTCTATTATGATTTTCCCGTTTCTCATCTCCTGTATTTCAAATATCATTCTAGAATATAGTTTCAAAACAAGGGTTAATTGATATGCCACATATTATCTCTATACTATGACCGACCAATTAAATACCAAATAAACTTAGGTAGGTCATACTAGCGAAGGAATTACCCAACTCTCCCCTCCTAGTTCTAGTTTCAAATCTCAGCCAGGGATCATATCCCTAAGCTTTGAAACCAATTGTGACGCCCCCAAAACAGGTATACATCACCCATTCTAGGTCGCCAGGTACACACTACATAAATCAAATATAAACTTCCTTAATAGAACTATCGTGTAAAAATACGACAAAATATAGTTGAGTTTAAACATTAATATTATCTCATAGACAGTATACAAACTCAAATTCAATCCTCATTACACTTATTATCACACTAAGTAGTGAGGACTGCTAAAACAACCATCTCGGACCGTCACTCCATTCCCCAACTTGTGACGCCCCCAAAACAGGTATACATCACCCATCTTGAGTCGCCAAATACATGGTACATAAATCAAATACAACTTAATTATACAACTGTCGTGTAAATTATGACAAAACATAAACTGAGAGTTTAATCAAGAATATTGTCTTCTAGAAAATATCCACTCTCAAAGGAGTCCTCATAGATAGTATACAAACTCAAATTCAGTCCTCATTACATTTATTATCACACTATTTAACAGAATAGTGAGAAATACTATTGCTATCATCTAGACTGTCACTCCGTTTCCCGACTCGTCCCAGCTATATTTTCATTTCCTGAAGAGAACAGTGAAAGAAAGGGGTGAGCTCAACTAGCTCAGTAAGAAATATTATGACTAAGATAATACAAAATAAATTATCATTAGTCTTCAACAATATTAAACTGATAAAATACAATAGACATCAAATTTAACTGCAGCGGAATAAGAAATCCATTAGAAGAGTCAAGTAGAGCATGATATCTACTAACTTCTATGATGTAAAATGTTTTCATCAATTTTTTATCGCTGAAACTCAGCTTAATAAATAAACCCCATTATCGAATCATCCCTACACTACGTGCCAAGGATATTCGTTAAATCATCAATGGTCATGACTATACCGAATAATCCATGGTTATAATCATACCAAAAGCTGTCCATCAATGCACTACAGGCCACTGAGGATTTTTACCACATCATTCATCACATTAAGGTCCTGATTACACCGAATAATCCCTGGTCATAATCACACCATTTCCATCTATGCACGTAAGCCAAATATGACTTTTATCACAATATAAGCATGAGAATGATGACAATGATATAAGCATTAATCAAACGAAAACAAGGATAAATATTTGAGACTTAAATTTATCCAAATATTATCAATCACTTAATAAACTCATAATATAATATTATTAATATTATAACAATATTTTGATCACTTCTTAAACTTATAAAAAATTTATTTCAATTGTTTATGCTTTACCAAATAATGCATTTAATCATTCAAAAATGTCATACTCATAAGATTTCATCACCAATGATCAAATCCCTTATCAAAAATCTGCATATACCCTATATAGGATTCCCAAGCCATAAAATTTTATTTTTCAATTTTGTTACTTCACATAACATATTTAACTCATTTACTCATAACTAGATTATTTTCATGAAAAATAAAAAATCAGTCCCAAAAATATTTTTTTCAGGGATTTAGCAGAATATAGTCCCATATTGAACATATATTTTTCTCGAATTTTATAAAATTCATTTACTATTTTTCATTATTCAATTTCTAATTAATCCTTAAGAAATTAGCTACCTCAAGTTTAACTCCAAAAATTCCCAAATCTTGGCAGGATCTTACACATGTTAACGTGAGCTTCCAGTTTAAATTTCATGGTCATCGGAGTTATAGAACTCCGGTTATAGCATTTTTCGTCGGAAAAACCTAAATATTGAAATAGTCATAACTTGCTCATTTTAAGTCGGAATGAGCTCATTTTTGGATAGGAGGTACTTTATACCATATATTTCCATGTCCCAAAAGGCCAAAATTTTTCTCACAAATTAAGCTGTCAAAACAGCCCTTTAAATATCTGGGCAGTAGCTTTTTGAAATTTGTAGTTTTTGACTCCTTTGCTAAAATTAGTCCACACGAAAATCTATAACACCTTTTCTAGTGATTTCACTTGGATAAGTTAGAAAACTCATAGATCTACCTATAGAATTTGACCACACTCAAAAATTCAAAATATAATAGGAGATATGGTCAATTGAATTTAATGTTCCATTTTCACCAAAATCTGATTTTTCAACCCTTTGTGATTTCTAAGAAACTTTCATGTTTTCAATAATAACCACCATAACTCATCATAACACTTACTAATACTACATATACCCGTGATTTTCATCAGTCCAATGCTTTTATTATGACTTTCATCATAATCCACGTAAACAGATCATTTCCACAATTTAATAAGGAATGAATACAAAAGATCATTCACCATGCATGTGGTAATCCACATAGACAAGTTATTCCAACTAATAATAAAGAATGGAATAATAGAAGAATTCACCATGCATGCGATAGATCGCACAGACAGGTTATTCCCAATAGAATAATAAATAATTGAACCAGGTCATGCGTAAACGCACAGACAGGATATTCCGAAAAAATAATAAAGAATGGAACTAGGTCATGCGTAAACGCACAGACAGGATATTTCGATTGAATAATAAAGAATGGAATAATAGACGAATTTCACCATGTATGCGGTACTTCGCACAAACAGGCTATTCCAACATAATAATGAAGAATGGAATAACAACTCTTACGAGTATTGAAAGAAAATAATTCTCTTCATAAATACGAAGGAATATTACCCCTTACAATAATAATAATATCCCTTACCTTAAAATAAAGCTGGATACTGGAATAGAGAGGTAGCTGACTTCTCTTCTTCTTTCTCTCTATAATTTCTCTCTATAATAATTACTCTATAGCTTTATTGAATTGGTGAGAAATGAAGGAAGAATGAGCTTTTATTTATAGAAAAATATAGTTTCGATAATTGCACGTTTTGGGGCTCGAAATATTACAGTACAATACCTCCAACTTTTCTTTCATTTTTAATTTAGTCCTGCAAGTATTATCAAACTTGCACCACCTCCCCTAATATTAAATAATGTGAACCAATAGTTCAATCATGTGATTCAATAGTTATAATCAAGTGAAAATACAAATTACAGTATAATACCTCCATCTATAACTCCATCTTTAACTTAGTCATGCACGTATTATCAATCTTGCACCAACTTCCCTAATTGTAAATAATGTGAATCAATAGTACACACATGTGAACAAATAGTTATATAAGCATGTGAATTAGTAGCTATTAATTGCTCATTTATCCGATTAATTACCCAATTTATCAATATAACCCCCAGACATCAATTATCATCAGAATAGATATCGATTTCCCCTAACACGAATAATCCCAACACAATGGAACTATCAAATTCATCTTTAATCAACACGAACTTATTCATCATTAATATTATTACTCACAATATTTAACAACCAGATAATTCCCAGGAAAGAGGGGGCTTTCCAATAAAGATTTTTCCCTATTGGCGCGCAATTAGGTGACCAAACCTCTCCTTAGCAGAACTTCTAGACATTGTAAATATTGTAATTTAATAATATGAATAACTTTGTCATCTCAATTATTGATTTAATAATATATCATATAATGCGTATGATCTTGTGAATAATCGAATCAATAATATGAGAGATATGATGCAACAATTACTGTAACAATAATTGAGTATAACTGAGTGACTTCTTACGTAAGCATCAATAATCAATACTGTGTGCTACTATGCAGCCACATATTACTTTACTTTTACTACGAGGTAGTTCAACAGTTTTAACGGTAACACTTTCGCTGTTATTTTTATGAAAAGACAATTCTGTTGTTTTCTTACTACGACAATACTTTCGTTGTGGGTTCACTAATGATTGTGTCGTCGTATGGATATTCCCAGACAAAAAGAATATTTTATAACAACTTGCATACTTTGCAAAATTTATAAATATTATCCACAACTATAACATTATTCAAATCCACACCATAATATTCAAAAAAATATTTCGAGAAAATTAAATCTTTATTCATAAAATTTGGGGTCTTACACAACTAGTCCCAACTATATTCTCATTTCCTAAAGAGAACAATGAAAGAAAAGGGTGAGCTCAACTAGCCCAGTAAGAAATATTATGACTAAGATAATGGAGAATAAATTATCCTTAGCCATCAACAGTATAACAACTATTAGAATACAATAAACAACAAGTTTAACTGCAGCGGAATAAGCAATCCATTAGAAGAGTCAAATGGAACATAATGTGTACTGTCTCCTCTAGATTAAAAGTCCATCGTTAATATTTCATTCCTGTAATACTCATCAATAGTTCTTTGTTATACCCAAGACAAAAAGAACTATCATCACTTGTCTTCACCTAAACCACCAAAGATTATAGTTAAATCCATAATTCATATTTATAATCATGTAAATCAAGAGTTTTTCCTTGCCACAAAGGCTTAATAGAACGTTTACTCAATATCCTTACCCCAAAGGCTAAAGATATTTAAATGTAATAACAATGATCATACCAATCAGTTGTCTACCTTTGCACTATGGGCCAAAGATATTCAACTATAAAACCAATGGTCATGATCATACCAATCAATTGTCTGTCAGTGCACTATGGCCAAAGACATTCAACTGTTAACTAATGGTCATGATCCTGCCAATCACATCATCAAATTATACATGCACTACGGGCTAAGGATATTCGTTATTATCACCAGTGGTCATGATCATGTCATACACCTGTCCATCTTTGCACTACGGGCCAAAGCTTTCAATCAACAGTTCGTCTTTGCACGTAAGCCAAAGATATACAATTGTAAAATCAATAATCAACAGTCCATCTTTGCACGTAAGCCAAAAATATACAACCATAAAACCAATAATCAACAGTCCATCTATGTACGTAAGCCAAAGATATACAACTGTAAAACCAATAATCAACAGTCCATCTATGCACGTAAGCCAAATATGACTTTCATCACAATATAAGCATGAGGATGATGACAATGATATAAGCATTAATCAAACAAAATCAAGGATAAATATTAAAGACTTTAATTTATCTAGAGTTTAAAAATATCCAAATTGTCAACATGATACTGCTTTATGGAGTAAAATTCAAGAATGATATTCATGTACCAAAAATAATTTGGATAGAATAGAAATATATTTTTCGGGTAAATAGTACCCGGTGAATAGTACTTCAGGAATAGTACCTCATGAATAGTACCCCAACATTAAAAATATCCCAAATACCCGAGTGAATAATATTCGGGTGAAGAGTAATTTGGGTGAATAGTAACTCATGAATAGTACTCCGGTATGAAAAGTGCCCCGAATACCCGAGTGAATAATACTGGAGTGAATAGTAACTCGTGAATAGTACTCTGGCAAGAAAAGTGCCCCGAATACCCGAGTGAATAATACTAGAGTGAATAGTAATCGGGTGAATAGTAGCTCATGAATAGTACTCCGGCACAAAAAGTGCCCCGAATACCCGAGTGAATAGTACTAGAGTGAATAGTAACCTCGACATAAAAAGGTAGAAATTCCACAATAAAATTTTTACCAATATTCCAGCATAATGATATTGAAAGAAATAATATTATTTTTGAAGAACTAATACCCCTTACGAATGTTGAAAGAAAATAATACTCCTACGAATATTGATTGAAGATTATATTCCTTACGATATTAAACGAAAATAATATTCATACGAATATGAAAAATAATATCTCTTGAGAATATGAAATAAATAATACCCCTTACCTTAGAAGAAGACTAGATACTTGAATAGTGAAGTAGCAGACTTCTCTTCTTCTTTCTCTCTAAATCTTCTCTCTCTATAGCTTCTCTCTCTATAATGGCTATTCTGAGACTTAGTGAATTGGTGAGATTGAAGGGAGAATGAGCTTCTATTTATAGGAAAATATAGTTCCGATAATTGCACAATTTGGGGCTCAAAATATTACAGTATAATACCTTCCTCTTTTCCTTTATTTTTAATTTAGTCCTACAAGTATTATCAAACTTGCACCACCTCCCCTAATAAGAAATCATGAGAATCAATAGTAAATCATGTGACTCAATAGTTCTAAACATGTGAAAAAATTAATTATAGTATAGTACCTTCATCTATACCTCCATTTTTCATTTAGTCATGCAAGCATTATCAATCTTGCACCAACTACCCTAATAGTACATGCATGTGAATCAATAGTAAAAACATGTGAATAAATAGTTATAAGCATGTGAATTAATAGCAATTAATTGCTCATTTATCGGATTAATTACACGATTGGTCTATATAACTTCCAGACATCAATTATTATCGAAATAAATGTCGATTTCCACTAACACTAATAATCCCAACATAATGGAACTATCAATTTCATATTTAATCAACAAGAACTTATTCATCATTAATATTATAACTCACAATATTTAACAACCAGGTCGTTCCCAGGAAAGAGAGGGCTTTCAATAAGGATTTCTCCCTATTAGCGCGCAATTAAATTCTCTAACCTCTCCTTGATAGAACTTCTAGACATTGTCAATATTGTAAATAATAATATGAATAACTTTGTCGTCTCAATTATTGATTTAATACTATAACATATTATGCAGATGATACTTTGACAACAATTGAATTAATAATATGAGAGATATGATGCAGCAATTACTGTAGCAGTAATTGAGTATAACTGAGTGACTTCTCACGTAAGCATAAATAATCAAAGATACTGTACAATACTGTGTGCCACTATGCAACCACGCGTATTACTATAATTTTATCACCAATTATTTTATGACAACTTGTTTACTTTGAAATTTTTTCACATATCACCCTTAACTTTAACCGTTTATCAATTTAACCATTTACTAAATAGAATAATTATAAGAAAATTTAATACTTTCATTTCATAAAATTCGGGGTCTCACAGTAGAGGTTAAATTATTTGTTATAGATAGTTTTATATGATTAAATTAGTTGTTGTGAAACTATTTTTATTAGTTTATATATGAGTATAGTTAATGAATTCATGTTATGTATGTAATTTGTGAAGAAAATCATATTACAATGAGTTTATATGACTATGTATGAATATGGCCTAGTTTAAAGTAAAATTAAGATTTAATTAGTTGTTTAATTTATAAATTGTCTATTAAATTTGAAAGAGGATGAATATACATAAACAACATAGATTGAATTAATTGTTTTGGTTGAAAAACAAAGCTACAGTGATGGTTTCTATTAAAAATGTCAAAAAGTGAAGTTTTATCAAAAATAGTGAAATTGGATGTTTTAAATTCGATGTTTATGTTGTTTTATGGGTAGAATCATGTTAAGAGTTTTTGAATTATGTTAATATGAAGTCTCTGTATGAATTACATGTTAATTAGGTTATTAGAAAGTAGATTGTAGGCCAAATTGGCTTTTGTTCATGCTGTAACGCCCTAGAAAAAAATCGGATTTGTTGAGAAATAAATTTGTATTTAATTATGTGGATTAAATGAATTTAATTAATTATTTATGGGAGTAAGCTAATTGAAGGTCGTTCTATGACCTAGATATGTCGGAAAGTCGCAGTATTTTGGCTACGTGATAGAATTAAAGTGTTTGAATTTCCAAGACGAAAATAAAAGCTTTTCGAGAATTTTTTTGAAAAACACTATTCACACATTTCTGCTCGGGAATTATTTTTGAACTTCTGAGAAATACGTAATGATAGAATATCGGGGTGAGATAGAATATCCAATAATATTTCAGTTATGAGAAACGTAGTTTTTTGCCTACGGACTGAAAATCTAACGGTTAGGGAAAGTGAGTTTCGAGAAGGAATTTAAATGAGTATAATGAATTAAAGCGATGATTGTATAATACGTAAGTATTATACGAGGTAATGAATACGAGTGTACTACGAGGTATTAAACGAGTATGTAAAAATGATTGAATATCGTATATTAAATAAGTATACGAGTTAGAATACAAGATTAATACGTGGATTATACGTTATAAGGCTTTAAGCCTATGTATTGGACTTGTAGGATTTGTTAGGAATTCTATAAGCCCAAGGGTGGAAATGGTTAAGTCAAATGTGAATTAATAAACAAGCCCAATGTTTGTTTAATGTAAGCCCAAGTAAAAGTTAAGCTAAAAGCCAAATGTATTGACCTATGGGTTATTGGATGGTTTAAACCCATGAGTGATTCAAAGTAATGAGCAAGTAATTAATGTGATAATCAAGTAAAGTGCTTATGTGTGGTGAGCAAGTAAAAGTTGTGATCAACAAGCAAATGGTAAGCTAGGTGATTAACAAGTAAACTTAAAGGCTAAGTTATGTGATTAGCAAGTATACTTAATGATTAAGTATATGTGATGCCCAAGTATTGGATAGATGTTGTGATGGCCAAGCAAAGAGTGTGGTGGCCAAGTTAACTTAATGCCTAGGTAATGAATAGTAAGGAGGTGGGTTGGATTAATGACCCTTATGCCCTAACCTAGCAACTCCTATAAATAGCAAGCTTAGATTTCATTTGTTGGTTATTTATTTCATCCAACACTTTACAACTTATAAGGTGCTTATTGGTTAGAGAGAATAAGTGAGAATAAACTAGTCTTTCATATTTCAAGAAGCAAGAAGGAGATCAAAGATTAGTCAAGTAAACTTCAAGGGGTAAGCAATATTAAACCATGATTCTCTTTCTCTTCCGTTGTTAGAGAAGTGGGTAGTGGCAGAACATGTACGCTAAGGAATGATAAGAATGATTAATCAATGGACTTAAGCCGTATAAGTTATGAATAAGTAATTCAAACTTAATTAAGTTATGAACTTATAAAGAGCTTATATGAACTACTCATATGTTTACCTTAATAAGATGGTATAATAAGGAGATGTGAGAATGATGGTTAGAAAACATAAATCATTATAAGTCATGAGAAATGAAAGTGTAAGTAGTTTATACTTTTATAAGTTACAAACTCATAAAGAACAAGTAATAACTTATCATGTTTATAAGTTAATGAAGTATGTATGTCAAGATGTTAGTATGATGTATTGAATCCATTTGAAACGATGAACAAATCATAAGAAATGAAGTTAAGGCAGAATTCATGACTTTTGACGATAATCGTCGAATTTTTGAAAGTCTCGGAATGAAAGTTGAATTTTGATATTGAGCTTGGAAACATTAGTTTTCAATGAAGACAATTCATATTTGGCATTATAGAGCTGTGGACTTAAAAATGACCATATTCTGACTTAGAACGAAGAAACGAGCGTTGAACGTTCACGAACGTTTACCATTTTCGTTAAAAATGGACTAATAGGTGAATTTTTAGAAAACGAAGTCAAATAGATAAAATTCTTACATGAACGCGTAGAATATGTAATTTGTGAACCGTAGGCTTTTGAACGAGCCAATTCGGACTTATAACGAAAAGTTATGCGTTCAGGAATTTTGCAAAGTTGGAAAACTGTCAAAAATTTTACGAGGCATGAGTCCGCAGCCATGCATGAATACGACTCCAGCACAAAGGCCCGCTACCAGTAGTGCAAGGCCAAGACAGGTGCTGCATCGCTAATCAAGGCGTCAGCAATGCCATAGCAAAAGAGACTCGTCTTGAGTAGTCTTAGTCCGGACCTTACATTATCGCTAAGTCATGCCACCAAGGTGACACAAAGAGGAATAATCAATAGCCATTGCTACTTTCCCATTTTTAGGGTTTGCATAGAGATAAATGATTATGAAGCTAAAAGGAAAGACAAATGAAGTATTTCAGCCTTAACAAACATAAAGTGGCATTATTAAGATATTCTTAAACCTTAAGTATGATCACTTAGGGTTGAAGATAAGTAATTGAACATGAACGATATGTAGTAAGTGTACTTAACCAATGACGATCAAGTTTTGATTAATAATGTAAGAATGTTAGTAAGCCGTGAGGAAGGATGATTAACTCAAAATGAGTGGTATTAATAATAATTTCAGTTAAGTTATAGAAGAGAAAGAAGTTTGTAAGAATGATGTAAGTTATAACTGTAAGCCAGAACCAATAATAACAAATCTAATACAGGATTAGATTGAGAAGAAGGGTAAGATTCATTAGGAACCATGTATGTTCATTCATGACCTAATGTGCTATGTTATATTGTTATATGTTGTAGAGACTGTAAAGATTCAAAGGGAGAGTATTTTACTATAGCAGACGTTGAAGGCAAGTTTTCTTATCGCTTGTCTAACCTTTGTGTTAGCCAGGTTTTCTGTGATTCATGTTATGAGATGCATGAATGATTTTAAAGAAAGGCTCAATGCCAGTTTTAACTCGGCTAGACTAATATTGAAAGATTGATTGATTTATTTACAAGTCTTTCAATATAGAATTGCTAATGCTATCCTACGCCAATTGTTTGGTACAGATTCGAGGTAAGCCTGAGTATGAATAAACAAATATATTTTTCATCGATTATTCAATGGGCACGCGAGGTTGCCAAAACTTAAACGTAAATACGTTTAAAGGATGTAGTGTTGATCAACATAGAGTACTATGGGCTGATCACCCAGAAGTGCTCGTAAGATATGCCGGACTTACGGACTTAGTGTCGGGTTGTCCTTTTCAAAGAAATTATGAAACGCTCATGGCCTTGGACTAGAATTGAAATTTTACTGAATATTGTCATTGTAAAACGTTTTGAATGAAAAGAAGTGCTATTTTGAATTATCGATAGTACTTCGTAACTATTATTCAGTTATTAAAGATATATGATTCCTATGTTTCAAGTAGGTCGTTTAAAAGAAATTGTTGTACTTGCTGAGCTTGTTATGCTCACTCTTGCTTGAACCATATGAATGCAGCTAAGACCGAACGAACCGAGGGATCCGACAAAGATAAAGGCAAGACGAAGATGAACAATTAGTTTACCTTGTAATAAACTAGTAAGTTGTATGTATTATAGTATGATGAACAAAGAATGTAATGGTTTTAGAACCTGTGAATGGGATGTAATATTATTAATGTAATAAGAATGTCGTTGATACACACATTTTTTATGTTATTTTAATATAATGAATGGACAGTTATGAGTACCGTGTAGCACCATCTCTCAGGTTGGAAGATACCCGGATTTGGGGGCGTCACAGGTTAATATCAAAGCATTAGGTTATAAAACTTAAGGGGGAAGAACCTTAGGCTAATAACCTCGTTAAGGAAGAAAAAACCGAAGGAAGTAAACTCGAGCTTTACTTAAATTGAATGAGTCAATAAGGTTTTGAGTAAACTCAGTACCGAAAGATTTAAAAAATGGAAAGTAACCATAAATAAATTAAATGTGATTTGTGCTTATACTATTGTGTGTTATGTACTAATCAACATATGTGTTATTATAGGATGTCAATCGATAGGTTGATATATAGAGATATACACACGATGAGCGAATAAATTGTGAATAGAGTAGAGCCTGTACCTATGCCGGTGGCGGAGGTACCATTAGTGATTCTGAAGGATTCGGAGATAGAGGAGTACTTTTTTGAGGAAGACTACTCCGAGGGAGAAATTGATATAGCGTCATACCTTAGTATGATGAACGATGTGGAAGAAGGAACGGAGGTAACATCGGTTGATACGGGGGTACCTACACTAGAGTCATCACCTCCAGATGCAATGAGATCATTGTATCTGGCGATTATGATGAAACGTCTAAATCGAAAGTACAGTTGTGCATAATCAAAATGAAGAGATTAGTGCTCTTTATGTAGCGAAGGAGTCTGCAGAAGCAGATTTTGAGTCCGAGCATGATGAGAAGGTGCTCATGATAAATAAGGCTAGGAATTTTAAGAAGGAGGCTGATGAGCTTCGTAAAGAATTAGGGGAGAAGAATCGGAAGATAGCACGGATGTCTTACATCCATAAGAGTGCTCATAAGGATTTCAAGTTGAAAGTTTCTTGTCATCCCATGGAGTCTGGACAAACTCGACATCCTATTAGTCGGGATACTATAGTAATGATTGCGAATGAGAAACACGAGGATGTTGTTATGCATTATTAGAAGTCTAGAGTTATAAAGATGTGTGTAGTGACGTAAAACCTTCTTTTGTATAAAAGGATAGTCTTTTTGTAGATCCCAACTTTTGTGAAGTTCAATTGCGGGATAGGAATGTAATAACTTCTGGCTATGGTAGCAAAGTGTAGATAGTTTCAAACTATGAAGAAGCATATGAATATAATGAAGTTTTCATTTAATATGCTTTGTTATGGTATAAGTTGTTATATGGCGAATAAAAACAAAGTAAGTAAATAGATAATAATAAAATTCTATCAAAAAATGCCGTTAAGGAGAAGACAACGTAATCTAGAAGCGGAATCAAGTAATGATAATCAAGGGGGGGTTAAATTAACCCTATGCAAGAGTTCATTAATTTATTAACGGCTGCATTTAACTAAACCGGGGGTAGAGTGTGACACCCCCAAACCCAGGTACTTCATTCCCACAGGATTTGGTGCTCACTAAATCAAACATTCATATCTAACTACACATCACAATAAAACTGGATAAATAAAACCTTTCCCATTAAAGGGTTACATAATAAAAATCTCCCAGGTTGTCTAACCTTTAAATACAATCATTCAAATGTGGAAAATTAATAAACTTCATTACAACCATTCAATTAAAATCTGAAAATCAAATATCAACATATTACAAGTCTTGAATACTTGTTCATCTTTTCTTTTCCCTTACTGGTGCTAGGTACATCAACCTTCTCATCTTTAACTATAATAGTTATATAAACAAGAGTGAGCAAACAAAGCTCACTTGAAACAACAATAAATGAAAAATCTTTACAACAACTGTAAAAGAAGAGGCTCGATAGAATTAAACAGTATGATTTATCAACATTCTGAAGTATATAATTGAGGGTCCTAAGACCACGAACTATGTCCATAGTTATAAGTAATTTTTTAACTTAAACTTTAACAGTTATAAGACTATAGGAACTCCTCGTACTTAGGGGGATCAGCCCTTCGTACAATATATTGTGCACAAACATTTCAACGCTAAGCGTAAGTTACCCCTAATAATAGGGTTGTTCATCTCAGTATTTAGAGTACAAGTCCGCACCAAAGTGAGTTTGGTTTGGATACATTTCAGGGTAATTTGGAATTTAACGAACATCAACTAAGGATTAGTTGAATAAAACCAACAACATCATACTATAGAATAATCGTAATTGAATCAACATGATAAATTAAAGTCATGCTTTAGGAATAATCTAATAGCATACAACTTGAATAACTATAACATAACTTGCTTGAACAATGTTAAGCCAAGGTTATTTAAAATCGAATACTAAGCAGGGGTAGCAATTTGAACGATAAAACAGTTCAACATTAGTATGTATAATTGTGCATGCTAAATAACAAGTTAAATACAAGAATAACTTGTTCAACATAAAAATCAAAGTTTAGAAAGCTTGCATCATTTATAAGGTAATCGAATTGGAAACGATAATTGGTTCAACAAGATAATGGATTAGAGAACTTGCCTTGCTCGTAGGCTAAATCGAACAATTCGAATCACAATGCCCTATATATATATATATGTCATCATGACATAGTTAGTCACTACCACTTTACAAACATAACTAAGTACATTCATCATGTAGGTTTGATTATTTAATCACATTATCAAGTTATAACACAAGTTAATCGTTAATAACATGTTCATTCTAGATATAGAAATATTAAAATCATAACTTAACAGTCCTATTATTAACACATAACCATTCCTTTAGACTTTGAGTACAAAATTAACACTTGTCGGAGACCATTCTCGCTAACTTCATGACTGCTTACTTTCACAGTTATATCTTGTGGGTTGGTGGCTATGATATGATGATGGCAATCACATGACGACGAAATTATACTACTAGGTCGTGGTTTGCTTGGCTTTACCGACAACAGAAGAAGCGTGAAAAATGAATCATTGGGCGTGACTGCGCTACTAAACTGATCTTTTCTACAGACGACTTGAATGCAGCATGAACAAAATCCAATTTTGACCTACAAGCTCCTTTCTAACAGTCCAATTTGCATGTAATTCATACAAAGACCTCATATAGACATAATTCAAAGAGTCTTAACATGTTTCTACCCATAAAGCAACATAAACAACAAATTTAAAACATCCAATTTAACTGTTTTTTATAAAAACTTATTTTTTTTTATGTTTTTCATGAAAATAAACACTGTGAATTTGTTTTTCAACCAAAAAAGTTAATTCAAATCACTTTATCAATGTTTGTACATACTCTATCAAATTCAATGGTCAATTTATCAACTAAACAACTAATAAACCTTTAATTTCTACCTTAAACTAAACCATACTCATTCACATAAACTCCACATTCATAACATCAATTCATTGACTATAACTTTTGAAAATAGTTTTACAACACTAGTTTATCATATAAACCCACATACATAACAAATAATTCAATTTCTACAAAGCTTTTATGGAGAAAAATTGGGAGAGAGAATACAACAATAACTTTGAAAAGAACAACAATAATAGAGTTTAGATGATAACTTGTTTTAAGAAGATGATGGCCAACCCTTTTGATTCTCAAGCTTCTTCTTCTCTCTAATTCCCTAGCCTTTCTTCCTCTCTTCTTTTCTCTCTGTAAACTCTCTTCTCCTTTCTATTCTAATTCTACGTCTTAGAAATATAACATATAATAATAATATAAATTAATTATATAATATAAATACTAACTTAACTGAAATCAGTTATGTTTTATTTGAAAATCAAAAGTCATAAGGCTTGTTTGGCTAACCACTAAAAATATAATCAATTAATCCTTATGCCTTGTTTGGTAAAACTCAATTAGAATAAAGACTTAATAGACATTAGGCCTTGTTTGGCAAAACTGAATTAAACTCATTTAAGTTATTTTAATAACTCCTTTATAAAAGATTATTTGTCACACTTTTATTTAATTACTCTAACACATAAATCAATACCACAAAATTATAATTTTCTGTATAATTATAACTTTATTTAATTAACTAACACATCCTTTTAATTACAAATTCAAATAAAAAGAATAACAATTCAATTAATCAAAACTCTCTAACTTAATAATAAAATTAAATTAGCATATAATAATTAATTTCCTTAATTATTTATTTAACAAATAATTAACCAAATCAAATCAAATTTGAAAAAAAACTACAAATTCAACCATAAACACATCCATTAAATACTTATATAATTCAACAAATATTTAATATAACAATTAAAAATTCTGGAATGTTACATAGAGTACCTGTGGAACCTAGGTTAGTCATAACGACTACCTTTAAAGAATTTAAAAGCGTAGGTCCGCCAGAGTTCAAAGGAACGACGGACCCATTAGAAGCCTAGACATGGGTAAATGAAATAGAGAAGGCGTTTGTTATTATAAACGTAGGTGAGGCACAAAAGACTTCTTTTGCGACTTACATGATAAAAGTGGAAGCCAACTTTTGGTGGGAGGCTCACCAGGGTAGGGCTAGAACACATGTGGTAGCGTGGGAACAGTTCAAGAAGGTTTTTCTTCGAGAATTATTTCCCTACAAGCATGTAAGGGAGGATGGAGATTACGTTCTTAGAACATAAATTAGGAGACATGTCGGTTCCCCAGTACGCGACCAAATTCAATGAATTGGCAAGGTTTGCTCCACACCAAGTGGACACTGAGGAGAGGAAGGCTCATAGGATTGAGCAGGGCCTAAAACCCTGGCTCTATAATAGGATTTTGGTGTTCCAGAGCGTTTGATGTGGGACCATTCTGGAGAAGGTGATTTTAACGGAGGATGGTAGTAAGGTGTTAACTCAATACCATACAGAGAGAAAAGATAAGAGCAAGGGAGAGGGAGGAACCAAGGCAGAGAATGCCAGTGGTAGTGGCAGTATGCCAATGAGAAAGAATTTTAACTCCAAGAATACAGGAGTGGGACAACGGGATCCTAAGTGTAGGATTGAAGCATGTAAGAAATATGGAAAGACTTATTTAGGAGTGTATCTGAAAGGGAGATAGGTTTGTTATAACCGTGGATAGAGGGCTTATATGTTACCCAATTATCCTAAATCCTAAGAAAAACCATAGCTGTTTTGTATGTGGGTCGTTGGACCACATGGAAAGAAATTGTCCAAAGAAAGGGTCGGAGGAAAGTAAAGGTGTTAGTAGTTGTAAGTTAGCCTTTTTGGACCACTATTGTCGGGTAGACCAATGTCCCGTACTATTATTATAACGATCCAAGGTACGGTTGCATTAGCGAGTGTAGTAACGGGTATCATTTCAGTCAATAAAATGTATGCTTATGTGCAGTTTGATTGGAGTACTACTTGTTCTTTTATAGCATGAGAGTGTGCTATGTGATTAATTTATTCCTGAAAGGGATTATAAATACCTTTATACATTAAGGTAGAGAATGAGGGAAATAACCTTCGTTAATTATATTCGTGGGAAATGGTTTCATGAATAAGAAATGTAAGCAAGTATCGATAGATAAGTACCGATAAAGTTGAGAGAATTTGAAGTAATTCTCGGTATGAATGAGTTGATTAACCATCAAACTTTAATAAGTTGTTAGAATAAAAGTATGAATCTTTGGTTTTCTAAGAAACCCAAGGTAGTAATTTACGGTGATGAATCACTGAAACTTTCTTGTTTTCTAATCATGACGCAATCTAGAAGAATGTTAAGATAAGTTTAGGTTGTGGTACAATCGTAACCTTTGATGGTTGACATATGGGAGCTGGGCTAAACTATTTCTTCAGAGAGCAAAGGTATATACAAAACTGGCAACCGATCTAACTCACTGTGATGGCAATGTAGATGAGACGAGAACTTGTTCTTGGTTGTTTGTGGGAAACCACTCAGAGTACTATATGGACTACTAGCAGAGAAGCTATGTGTGCTGAATCCTAGAGAAGTAATAAGAAGAAGATAAGGATGTAAATCATCAAAGATGATGAGTATATTAAGTAAGACATCTTCGTATGTCATGAAGCTGTAAGTTGGTAATGAAAGTAGGTCGCGTAAACTTAGGTCGAAAGAATGTGAACCCTAAGAAGTAAAGTTAACTAAACCAATACGTAAGTCAAATATATGACTATTTGGTTAGATGTTAAGAATAAATACTCATTGCCCAGGATCGATGATCTATTTGATAAGTTGGAAGGGGCATAGTATTTTTTCTAAAATATATTTGTGTACGGGGTATCGTCGGTTGAAAGTAAGGAAGGACGAGGTACCTATGACGACGTTCAGAACTTGTTATGATTATTATGAGTTTCTGGTTATGTTTTTTGGGTTGATTATTGTACGAAAGTTAGACTTTCCGTAAGGGGCACCGAGCAAGTCGGTGGCAAATTGATAGGTACCCTTGTGAGGTGCTATGTTTGAAAGTACCATTAGCGTCACAGAGTGTTCAAGTAATATTTGGACGTGTGTGTCGTAAGGATCATTGTTGATATTCTAGTCTGTTTTAAGACGCTAGAAGATCACACTGAACATTTGAAGATAGTGTGATAAACACTACAGAGGGGGAAGTTGGATACGGAATTCACTAAGTATGAATTTTTGCTTAAAAGATAGTATTTTTCGGGGAGGAAATGTGAGATATACACGG
Organism: Panax quinquefolius; assembly: GCA_020205615.1. NCBI lineage: Eukaryota > Viridiplantae > Streptophyta > Magnoliopsida > Apiales > Araliaceae > Panax > Panax quinquefolius. Next base: position 93,445,036 of record CM035155.1, read on the forward strand.
ACTTTAAGAGTCTGAAATATATCCTCACACAGAAGGAGTTGAATAAGAAGTAAAGAAGGTGATTAGAATTGATGAAAGATTACGATTGTGATATGTTATATCATACAAGGAAGATAAAAGTAGTAGCCGTCGCGTTAAGTCGGAAGGGTAGGGAAAAACTATCTATGTTAACAACTCAAAATGAGTTAATAACGGAAATGACAAGAATGAAGTTAGAAGTTAAATTACGGAATGAAGTGGTAGAAATGTTATCCACAACGTAGACTTAATTTATTATAATGGAACGCGTTAATTAAGTACAACTAGTTAATGAGGAATGTAAGCAAATGAAGAAGAAGATGCAGAATAAAGAGAAGATCAAGTATCATCTCATTTGAAGGAGGAATTTGAGTTTTATATAATTTTAAAGTTAAAAGAAGAACTAATCATAGGAAGATAGCGTAATATGTCAATAAGTATGTAAACTTCCAACTCAAATTATTGATAGGAAGTGATAAGTCGTGAAAAATAAGATAATACATTCGTTGAAGGTGGAATGAAAGAACCACAATGTCGAAGAAGCATCGTGGGGACTTGAGATTAAAACAAAAGAAAATTTTTCGGTAAAAAACACTTTTACCCCACTAAGGCTGTAGTATTTTAAGTAATTAGCCACTGTGCTTTTAAAATATTCAATTAGCCCACTTTACTTTTTAAAAATATTCAATCAGCCCATGAAATGGAGGAAGTGTGGACGAAGGTGTGTCGTAGCTACCAAGAGTATTCTTAATTAATAATAAATATAATAAAATGTCTTTTATGTTTATTTCTTTTTACAATATGTTTCATTTTTAGAATATATTTATTATTTACTATTTTGAAAATTCTTCAATTCAATCTATTAAATTAAACAAAAGTTCACGTGCTAAAAATAAACATAAAAGTATTTTTATTTTTATTTTTAAAAATAAACATGAAAAATATTTTTATTTTTATTTTTATTTTTATTTTTAAAAATAAACATTAAACAATATTTTTATTTTTTAAAATTTTATAAGTATTTCAAAACATAAAAGTATTTTATTTTTTATTTTTAAAATAAAACATATATATTATAAATATTATGATATTAATTTTTATTAATATTATACATATTATAAATATTTAGGTAAAGAAAAGAAAGAAAATAAATTATAAAAAAAAATTATTTTAAAAAATTTTATAAGTATTTTAAAACATAAAAATATTTTTATTTTTTAAAAAATAAAACATACATATTACAAATATTATAATATTAATTTTTATTAATATTATACATATTATAAATATTTAGGTAAAGAAAAAGAAAGAAAATAAAATATAAAAATATTTTTAAAACCACAGTGGGCAAATTGCATTTTTTTAAAGTGCAGTGACTCAATAGTATTAAGAATTTGGCTGACTAGGTTGCCACGTAGGAAATAATGATTTTTTGATTTTTTTTCAATGCCACGTGTGCAATTTTTTAACGTCCGTCCAAGAAATTGGACGGAATGGGATGATTGAACATTTTTAAAAAGTACAGTGGGCTAATTGAATATTTTAAAAGCACAGTGGCTAATTGCTTAAAACACTACAACCACAGAGGGGAAAAAGTGTTATTTGCCAAAAAATTTCCTAAATGGCGTATGTATTATTAGCGAGATTTTGGGGACAGAATCCTTATAAGGAGTGAAGAGTGTAACGCCCCAGAAAAAAATCGGATTTTTTGAGAAATAATTTTTTATTTGATTATGTGGATTAAATGAATTTAATTAATTATTTATGGGAGTAAGCTAATTGAAGGTCGTTCTATGACATAGATATGTCAAAACGTCATAGTATTTTGGCTACGTGATAGAATTAAAGTATTTGAATTTTCGAGATGAAAATAAAAGATTTCCGAGAAGTTTTCTGAAAAACACTATCCACGCATTTCTGCTCGGGAATTATTTTTGAACTTCCGAGAAATACGTAATGATAGAATATCGAGGTGAGATAGAATATCCAATAATATTTCAGTTATGGAAAACACAGTTTTTCTCCTGCGGACTTAAAATCTAACGGTTAGGGAAAGTGAGTTTCGAGAAGGAATTTAAATGCGTATAATGAATTAAAGAGTGTATAATACATAAGTATTGTACAAGGTAATGAATACGAATATAGTACGAGGTATTGTACGAGTATGTATGAATGATGGAATGTCGTATATTAAATAAGTATACGAGTTAGAATACGAGATTAATACGTGGATTATACGTTATAAGGCTTTAAGCCTATATATTAGACTTGTAGGATTTGTTAGGAATTATATAAGCCCAAGGGTGGAAATGGTTAAGTCCAATGTGAATTAATAAACAAGCCCAATGTTTGTTTAATGCAAGCCCAAGTATAAATTAAGCTAAAAGCCCAATGTATGAACTTATGGGTTATTGGATGGTTTAAACCCATGGGTGATTCAAAGTAATGAGCAAGTAATTAATGTGATAAGCAAGTAAAGTGCTTATGTGTGGTGAGCAAGTAAAAGTTGTGATCAACAAGCAAAGGGTAAGCTAGGTGATTAACAAATAAACTTAAAGGCTAAGTTATGTGATTAGAAAGTATACTTAATGTTTAAGTATGTGTGATGCCCAAGTATTGGATAGATGTTGTGCTGGCGAAGCAAAGAGTGTGGTGGCCAAGTTAACTTAATGCCTAGGTAATGAATAGTAAGGAGGTGATTAAGGAGGTGGGTTGGATTAATGTCCCTTATGCCCTAACCTAGAAACTCCTATAAATAGCAAGCTTAGTCTTTCATATTTCAAGAAGCAAGAAGGAGATAAAAGATTAGTCAAGTAAACTTCAAGGGGTAAGCAATTTTAAACCATGATTCTCTTTCGCTTCCGTTGTTAGAGAAGTGGGTAGTGGTAGAACATGTATGCTAAGGAATGATAAGAACGATAAATCAATGGACTTAAGCCGTATAAGTTATGAATAAGTAATTCAAACATAATTAAGTTATGAACTTATGAAGAGCTTATATGAACTACTCATATGTTTAACTTAATAAGATGGTATAATAAGGAGATGTGAGAATGATGGTTAGAAAACATAAATCATTATAAGTCATGAGAAATGAAAGTGTAAGTAGTTTATTCTTTTATAAGTTACAAACTCATAAAGAACAAGTAATAACTTATCATGTTTATAAGTTAATGAATTATGTATGTCAAGATGTTAGTATGATGGATTGAATCCATTTGAAACGATGAAGAAATCATAAGAAATGAAGTTAAGGAGAAATTCATGAGTTTTGACGATAATCGTCGAATTAGTGAAAGTCTCGGAATGAAAGTTGAATTTTGATATTGAGCTTGGAAACATTATTTTTCAATGAAGACAAGTCATATTTGGCATTATAGAGTTGTGGACTCGAAAATGACCAGATTCTGACTTAGAACGAAGAAACGAGCGTTGAACGTTCACGAACGTTTATCGTTTTCGTTAAAAATGGACTAATAGGTGAATTTTTAGCAAACAAAGTCAAATAGATAAAATTCTTACATGAACGCATAGAATATGTAATTTGTGAACCATAGGCTTTTGAACAAGCCAATTCGGACTTATAACGAAGAAGTTATGCGTCCGAGAATTTCGCAAAGTTGGAAAACTGTCAAAAATTTTTGAGGCACAGAGTCTGCAGCCGCAACTCAACTCAGTACAAAGGCCCGCTACCCAGCGCAAGGTAGAGATAGGGTGCATCGTAAATCGCAGCCGCAAATACGCCATAACAAAAGGAGACTCGCACTGCAATGATACGAGTCCCGACCTTACCTTTTCTTTGAGTAAGTCATGCTATGGCGTGACACATAGAGGAATTGAACGTGAATGATATGCAGTAAGTGTAAGATATGCAGTAAGTGTACTTAACCAATGACGATCAAGTTTTGATTAATAACATAAGAATGTTAGTAAGCCGTGAGGAAGGATGATTAACTCGAAATGAGTGGTATTAATAATAATTTCAGTTAAGTTATAGAAGAGAAAGAAGTTGGTAAGAATGATGTAAGTTATAACGGTAAGCTGGAACCAATAATAACAAATTTAATACAAGATTAGATTGAGAAGAAGGGTAAGATTCATTAGGAACCATGTATGTTCATTCATGACCTAATGTGCTATGTTATATGGTTATGTGTTGTAGAGACTATAAAGATTCAAAGGGAGAGTATTTTACTGTAGCAGACGTTGAGGGCAAGTTTTCTAATCACTTGTCCAACCTTCATGTTAGCCAGGTTTTCTGTGATTCATGTTATGAGATGCATGAATGATTTTAAAGAAAGGGTCGATGCCAGTTTCAACTCGGCTAGACTAATCATGAAAGATTGATTTATTTATTTACAAGTCTTTCAATATAGAATTGCTAACGCTATCCTACGCCAATTATTTGGTACAGATTCAAGGTAAGCCTGAGTATGAATAAACAAATGTATTTTTCATCGATTATTCAATGGGCAAGCAAGGTTGCCAGAACTTAAACGTACATACGTTTAAAGGATGTAGTGTTGATCAACATAGAGTACTATGGGCTGATCACCCAGAAGTGCTTGTAAGATATGCCGGACTTACGGACTTAGTGTCGGGTTGTCCTTTTCAAAGAAATTATGAAACGCTGTAATGACCCCAAAATTCATACAATTTAATTCTCGACTTCGGTCATTAATAATACATTCAACCTCTAATTTTTACATCATTAAACCATAATACAACCATTGAAATTTGCAGAATAATTAAAATTTTCTATTACAAACTATTCTCGTTCCCAGAACTTTCAACCTTTACATCTAAATATCTCAGAATCATTTTTAATACTATAATAGTTTACATTGCAAAACAATATTACAATTCAACATTAATACATTATTTGGAACCTTAAACATGGTTCAAATAATAATAACACAACCAAAGTGTATAAATCTTCAAGTATCACATGTGATTAATGTCTTTCAAGTAACACATAACTTTACCTTTAATCTTGAACCTGCAAAAGTGGTTATTTGCAAGGTTGAGCTCGACAGCTCGGCAAAATCTAACAGTTTTCATACATCACATAGCACATAATATCATGCTCAACATATATCTCATAAATATTGGACTAACATAACATACATGTTACAGTTCATATAATAAGTATAAACATGTATAAAGATTGAGTTCCTTACTCAATCAACATGTTTTACTCAATCAACGTAGTCATAAGTTGACTTTAACATTTCATACATTCAACATATATATAACACATCATGCTCTTTGCAATAAAGATTTAAATAAATCAAATTCACATAGCAAATAGGAACTGAAACACTTGCCTTGATCGTTGTTTACCAATAACAGTTTAACAGCTTACAGTTATCTGCACTTCACGTGCCCTACACAATTATATAATCATTCACATTAACTATTAGTCATATAGTAGTTATCTGCACTTCACGTGCCCTACAATGCAACTTATACGCCTAAATGACTTAGGGCACACAATTAATAATGCATTGCTTGCTAATGTAAACGGGACCTGAAGCTACTGTTCTTCGCGATTTTTGACCATTTTTTCTCCTACTAATCTTCATAACTTGAGTTATACACATCCAAATTAGTCCGTTTTTGATTCTATGAATTCATAATTCATAGAACTACAACATACTAGAATTTTAGACATTTATAAAAACATTAACCAACCTAAAATTTGACCCAAAACACATGTTCATACTATATTTTTATGTTTTAACACATTTAGCGAATTCGATCGCCACGGCTTCGTTTCTTAACCAATGAACATGATTTAAACTACGTCGTCTTTGTTTCTTAACATACTAACATAATCCAACATCAATTTACAGATTATAACAAGTATTGACCATGAAAGTTTGTACTTTCTAAAGCCAATTTTCATGCATATAACATTGTTATTTCTAAATTCTTCCTAGTAACCTATTCTCATGAATTTGATCATCAAATAGTACTCACACATGATTATTAACAGATTGTAAATCATGTATACATGTATATATATCAACCCAATGTGATTTCCAAATCATAGAGCATAAACACTATCAAAATTAAGAATTAAAATTGAGAATAGATTATACCTTGATTTAGCAAACCCTTCTCTTCCTCTTGACAATCTCAGAGAGTTTTCTCAAGCTCTCAAACTCAATTTTCCTCTGTGTTTCCTTCTCTCTTCACTACCAATCTCTCTCTAACCCTCTGCTATTTTGGACTTTGAAAATAAGACGCGAAGAAATAAACTGGCACTACCCCACGTACTCTTCCGTTAAAAAATAATAAAAAGGCGTCAGTTGAATAAGCCAAAGACCACGGGGCCTTATTTGGCTACCACAAACCCGCCAAACTAAATTAATTTTATAATACTTTTATTAAATAGTTTCACTTGTCACACATGTAACATTCAAATAACTTGCAATTATAATTATAATAATTATAAATCCCATTCTAACATACTTAATAAATCTTTACATATCTAATTTAATTAATAAATTAGATCAAAACAACATTTTATTTAATTTAAATATTTTCTTAAATATTAAGCAATTGATTTAATTTAATTATTTCCTTAAATTAAATCCTTCAAATAAAATTAACATTATTCAATTTAATTTGCAATAATCAATTTAGTTACTAAATTAATGCACCATAATTCATCAACTATTTATTTATCTCAATAAATAAATTAATTTAAATATTTATTGAATTCAATAAATATTTAAAATTAATTATAAAATTTATTTAATTTCTTCAATAGTTAACTTAACTATTAAACCTCACTTTCCCAATATATGAATATATATTTCTCTTCACACTATATCATATATTTCAACATATAAAGCACGTATATATACATACTCAAACTCAAAACATCTCATAATAAAAATTTTAATTATTAAATTCTTATTTTAATAAATTATAAAAATTCGGGTTGTCACATCTTTCCCCCCTTATAAGGATTCTGTCCTCTCAATCAACGAAACCTCCCTTACTTGGTTTTCACCAAATCTCTTTTCAAAATTTATCGTTGAATAACTTCATCACATTATCTTAATATATATTTTATATTTCTTACTCCCACTATTATTCATAATAAATTCTTGTAAGTTTTATTTCATAACATTTACTTAGACTCAATTATGTTTGAGTATTACATATTCTTTGACCCGATCATTATCTTTCTCTAAGGATCATCATCATATATTATATTCTCAAACTCTCGGGACATTACATTCACCCCTTCTTCTAAGAATTTCGTCCTCGAAATTTTTGACTTACTCATACTCGTTCATTTCATTTATCAAAATAGATTTTAGGTCAATATCTATTTATTCATTAGGTTCTGCAACCAAATTCTTTCTCTTAGGATCTTTCTAAGATCATCATATTCCTCACCTCTTCTTCTTTTAGGAGTTTCACATTTCTCCTCCTTCTGGAATTTCAATTTTTTTTTTGAAATTATTATGTTTTGCTTAATTTTCTCATCTTTTCCACTTTCACCTTTCAGAATAATAAGAATCTTCCACAATTGCTCAATAATTGGGAAGCGATATGAATAACAAGAATTTAAAAGATTCCAAATCATGTTGAGGGGTCATAAGACCTTGAACTACGTCCCTAGGTTATCAAGTATCTCGACTTGAACCTTTAACAGTCATAAGACTATACGGACCTTGAACTCTTCTCCCGGTTTAACAGTGCTTCACCACCATAAACCTTCTTTAACAGAATGTTTAGCAATCACACAAACTGAAAACACTCTTTGCAAGTACTCTAGGTGATCAGCCTATCGTACCCCTATGTCGTGCACAACGTATTACATCTTAACATCGTAACGACTATATGCGTTACTTTCGGAACCATTACTTTCGGAACCATTGTCTCCGATAACATGTTCCCTTTTATAGGGTTGTTCACCTCAGCTTTTTAACATCTGAATTCGCACCAAAACAATTTGGTTTGGCATAGCTTCTCAAGAAACACTTGAATTTTATGAACATCTTTCAATATTCATCTAGTTGAATCAAATAGCATAGACTTCTACAACAATTAGGACATCAATCGAAATATATATATATATATATATTCTCATATCTTAAAGAAATCTCAAAAATCTTTTTATGGCGTCATGATTATGACGTTGTCATACTACATCTCTCCATAGTGGGCTGACTATCGTATGATCACATCCAACACTAGGTTCCATTGCATTGATGACTCCATCATTTATCATATCACCCGATACATATAGTTAAAATATATTTTGAAAATTTAAAAATTATTTTTTCTATCTAGCCGAAACAAACAGCATAAATATGCGAATAATAACACTGTTTAAAAACCTTCTTTGGTTCTATAGTGTGACCCAACATTTTTTAGAAATTAAAAGTACAACCATCGGCACGAATTCAATAAATTTTGAAAATCTAGCAAAGCTAGAAGATTTGGAAAACCTATGTCTCCACTTTCTATACTGATCCATTGCTTAATAATTTTATCTATTTCCATAATCCTCAATTCTTCATTCATAGCTTATCTACACCCCAGTATAGTTCATCAACCTTACTGCACATTGGAATTTTAGGACTTGCCACAATAATATGAGTTTAAGAACTTATCCTAGTCAGATCATAGGCGTCCATTCGCTGAGGGTTTCAAAACATACCATATTATTATGAGTCACGAAATTACCATATGCATTAGTTTTAAGAACCGCACCTAATCCTAATAATATCTGACTAATCTTAATAATTTCTAACTATCAAACATACACATAAGAAAAGAATCACCTTTTCACCACATATACATCGATAGCGCGACACCAATATTCCAATGATTATCAATGTGATAAACTGAGTGCAAGCACAAAACCCTCGCCCATACAAGGATTTTTACAACTCAGCCATCACATGAGTCCTCAATTGAAATCCCACCTAACTCTATCTTACTTTTAACTTGCTCTTTGCTCGATACGAATTCCTCGTATCACATTATCTATAACTCCTCGTGAGTTTATCACGTACTATATCATAGTACATTATCTTCATAGCATCAAGCTATAATTATTCAAACATTATAGACCATCTTTCTTTTATAACTTAAACAGATCACGTCGTTATCTTATTCTATAACCATCTCACTTAAAATTCTTTTCTTAACCCGTGATCGTTTTGTTTTACGATCCTCTTTCTTTCTTTTTTCATCATTTACGATTTCATTTATGCTTTTAATCTTACAGGTTTTGTCTATTCATCATTATTCGTTATCTTGGCTATTGGAGTTAGGGTAACTCCCATTTCTTATCTTTATATCTCTTCAAGATTTTTCTTTGAATTTTCTTGTTTATATAACAATTCTTCCTTTAAGAATTTCTAACTTCATTTACATTACTCAACAATTCATTCGAGTTCTACATTTTCAACATACGTATCCATTTTCTATACTTGGTACACATCGAGTCTCTAATAGTTTCAATATGGTATGTTGAGTGGTTTCCCAAAAACAACTAACAAATTAGGTTCCGAGTTGCTTGTTTGTATGTACCTCCGCTCTATGAAGGAATCGTTTAGCCCAGATACCATACATCAACTATTAAAGAGTACAACTGTACCATACATAAATATAACTTTTTGATTCTTAACTTCTTTATCATTCTCTTCTTATAGACATTGTCTATTTATTATCACCTTACATCCTTATTATTGGAGTTGGGTAACCCCACATTCATACTCCTTATAACTCAGCGAGATTCTTCTTTGAATCCTCTCACGCGTGTTTTAATCCTTTCTTTATATTTTTTTTAAATTACTTCTTATTATTCAAACTCTACTTGAGCTTATTCTTTCATTATCTTCACCTTCCTTCTCTATGGTTATAGCCTACAGTACTCCTACCTAAGGTTTATAACCTACAGCTCTGATATCAACTGTAACGACCCCAAAATTTATATAATTTAATTCTCGACTTCAGTTGTTAATAATACATTCAACCTCTAATTTTTACATCATTAAACCATAATACAACCATTGAAATTTGCGAAATAATTAAAATTTTCTATTACAAACTATTCTCGTTCATAGAACTTTCAACCTTTACATCTAAATAACTCAAAATCATTTTTAATACTATAATAGTTTACATTGCAAAACAATATTACAATTAAACATTAATACATTATTCGGAACCTTAAACATGGTTCAAATAATAATAACACAACCAAAGTGTATAAATCTTCAAGTATCACATCTGATTAATGTCTTTCAAGTAACACATAACTTTACCTTAAATCATGAACATGCAAAAGTGGTTATTTGCAAGGTTGAGCTCGACAAATTTCAAAGAAAATCTAATAGCTTTCATGCATCACATAGCACATAATAGCATGCTCAACATATATCTCATAAACATTAGACTAACATAACATACATGTTACAGTTCATATAACAAGTATAAAGATGTATAAAGATTGAGTTTCTTACTTAATCAGCATTCTTTACTCAATTAACGTAGTCATAAGTTGAATTTAACATTTCATACATTCAACATATATATAACACATCATGCTCTTTGCAATAAAGATTTAAATCAATCAAATTAACATAACAAAAAGACTTGCCTTGATCGTTGTTTATCAATAACAGTTTAACAACTTATAGTTATCAACACTTCACGTGCCCTACACAATTATATAATCATTCACATTAACTATTAGTCACCTAGCAACGCATAGTAGTTGTAATGTAAACTTTACTCTACGCCTCATAACCCTTCGTATCATAGATACACAATGTTTAATTTGATTGTGTTAACTTTCAACTTATATCTCTACGCCTCATAATCGTTAGTATGCGTATTCAACTTATCTAATATATCCTTTATTAATGTTGAGAATCATTATAATTCATAATATTCATGTTCTATAACTTAGAACAACATCTATTAGTGTCGACATCACTATACTTGTGTAGGTGCATGACCGACGCCCTTCGATTGCCTCCGAATACGCATCAGTCAGACAGATGACCATTTTTACTACTGTTCCTGACCTCAAATTGAAACACTTAAAGAATAAAGGTTGTAGGTCTATTCGTCCTCGTTCCGGATAATCTTGAATCACCTCAATCAGAGCTCGTATGAAAAAGTTATGCCTATTTTACTAAAATAGGTCAAAGCAGTCACACCTGACACACTTTGGACGCAGCTGCGCCCAATTAAGCATTGGGCAGAAACGGGACCTGAAGCTACTATTCTTCGTAATTTTTGACCCTTTTTTTCCTACTAATCTTCATAACTTGAGTTATACACATCCAAATTAGTCTGTTTTCGATTCTATGGATTCGTAATTCATAGAACTATAACATACTAGAATTCTAGCAATTTATAAAAACATTAACCAACCTAAAATTTGACCCAAAACACATGTCCATACTCTATTTTCATGTTTTAACACATTTAGCGAATTCGATCGCCACGGCTTCGTTTCTTAACCAATTAACACGAGTTAAACTACGTTGTTTTCGTTTCTTAACATACTAACATAATCCAACATCAATTTATAGATTATAACAAGTATTAACCACGAAATTTTGTACTTTCTAAACCCAATTTTTATGCATATAACACTGTTATTTCTAACTTCTTCCTAGTAACCCATTCTCATGAATTTGATCATCAAATAGTACTCACACATGATTATTAACAGATTGTAAACCATGTATACATGTATATATATCAACCCAATGTGATTTCCAAATCATAAAGCATAAACACTATCAAAACTAAGAGTTAAAATTGAGAATAGATTATACCTTGATTTAGCAAACCCTTCTCTTCCTCTTGACAATCTCAGAGAGTTTTCTCAAGCTCTCAACCTCAATTTTCCTCTGTGTTTCCTTCTCTCTTCACTACCAATCTCTCTCTAACCCTCTGCTATTTTGGACTTAGAAAATAAGACGCGAAGAAATAAACTGGCACTCCCCCACGTACTCTTCCTTTAAAAAATAACAAAAAGGCTTCAGTTGAATAAGCCAAAGGCCACGGGGCCTTGTTTTGCTACCACAAACCCGCCAAACTAAATTAATTTTATAATACTTTTATTATATAGTTTCACTTGTCACATATGTAACATTTAAATAACTTGTTATTATAATTATAATAATTATAAATCCCATTCTAACATACTTAATAAATCTTTACATATCTAATTTAATTAATAAATTAGATCAAAACAACATTTTATTTAATTTAAATATTTTCTTAAATATTAAGCAATTGATTTAATTTAATTATTTCCTTAAATTAAATCCTTCAAATAAAATTAACATTATTCAATTTAATTTACATTAATCAATTTAGTTACTAAATTAATGCACAATAATTCATCAACTATTTATTTATCTCAATAAATAAATTAATTTAAATATTTATTTAATTCAATAAATATTTAAAATTAATTACAAAATTCATTTAATTTCTTCAATAGTTAACTTAACTATTAATCCTCACTTTCCCAATATATGAATATATATATTTTTCTTCACACTATATCATATATTTCAACATATAAAGCATGTATATATACATTCTCAAACTCAAAACATCTCTTAATAAGAATTTTAATTATTAAATTCTTATTTTAATAACTTATAAAAATTCGGGTTGTCACATCCTTCCCCCCTTATAAGGATTTCGTCCTCGGAATCAACGAAACCTCCTTTACTCGGTTTTCACCAAATCTCTTTTCAAAATTTATCGTTGAATATCTTCTACACATTACCTTAATATATGTTTTATTTATTACCACTACAACCATTCTTCATAATAAATTCTTGTAAGTTTTATTTCATAACCTTTACTTAGACTCAATTATATTTGAGTATTACATATTCTTTGACCCGTTCATTCTCTTTCTTTAAGGATCATTATCATATAATATATTCTCAAACTCTCGGGACATTACATTCACCCATTCTTCTAAGAATTTCATCCTCAAAATTTTGACTTAGTAAAATTCGTTCATTCCATTTATCAAAATAGATTTTATGTTAATATATACTTATTCATTAGGTTCTATAACTAAATTCTTTCTCTAAGAATCTTTCTAAGATCATCATATTCCTCACCTCTTCCTCTTCTAAGTGTTTCACATTTCTCTTTTGTCTGGAATTTCATTTCTTTCTTGAAATTATTATGTTTTGCTTAATTTTCTCATCCTTTCCACTTTCACCTATCAGAATAATAAGAATCCTCCACAATTGCTCAATAATTATGAAGCAATATGAATAACAGGAATTTAAAAGATTCCAAATCATGTTGAGGGGTCATAAACCTTGAACTACGTCCATAGGTTATCAAGTTTCTCGACTTGAACCTTTAACAGCCATAAGACTATACGGACCTTGAACTCTTCTCCAGGTTTAATAGTGCATCACCACTATAAACCATCTTTAACAGAATGTTTAGCAATCACACAGACTGAAAACACTCTCTGCAAGTACTCTAGGTGATCAGACTATCGTACCCCTACGTCGTGCACAATGTATTACATCTTAACATTGTAACGACTATATGCTTTACTTTCAAAAACATTGTCTCCGATAACATGTCACCTTTTCCAGGGTTGTTCACCTCAGCTTCTTAACATTTGAATCCACACAAAAATAATTTGGTCTCGTATAGTTTGACAAAGAATGCTTGAATGTCATGAACATCTTTTAATATTTTTCTAGCTGAATCAAATAGCATAGACTTTTATCAACAACTGAACATCAATCGAAATAGTATTATCCAATTCATATGGCATATCTTTTTTTAGTTTAAAGAAAACCAAAAATCCTTTTATGATGATATGATACCGTACTATCTCGATAGTACGTTGAGGATTTAGTCATTATATGACTTTGTCATGCTACATCATACCATAGTGGACTGACGATCTTATGATCACATCCAACACCAGGTTCAATTGCATTGATGACTTCCTTGTTTGTCAAATCAGCATCATATTTAGTGATGCCTTAATGACTTACAAAAAATAACATTTTGATATTTTTAAATCATTTTTGTCTAGCCGAAACAATAAGCATAAACATATGAATAACGATATTATTTTTAAAACTCATTGGTTCCATCGTTTGATACAATGTTTTTCAAGAAAAATTGAAATGCAACCACCAGCTCGAAGTCAATAAATTTTGAAAATCTAGCAAAGCTAGAAGATTTGGAATATCTAATTTTCTCCATCAATTTCAATCTTTATACTAAATATTCTTGTATTTCAACTTACAATCCTCCTATATCCCCAATATAATTCATCAAACTTACCATACATCGGAAGTTCAGGAACTTAGCACAATAATATGAGTTTAAGAACTTATCCTAGTCACACCATAGGCGTCCATTTGCTGAGGGGTTCAAAACATACCATATTATTATTAGTCACGAACTTACCATATGCATTAGTTTTAAGAACCACACCTAATCCTAATAATATCTTACTAATGTTAATAGTTTCTAACTATCAAATATACACATGAGAAAAGAATCACCTTTTCACCACATATACATTGATAGAGTGACACCGACATTTCAATGATTATCAATGTGATAAACTAAGTACATGCACAAAATCTTTGCCCTTACAAAGGTTTGTACAACTTAGTCACCATATGAGTCCTTAATTGAAATCCCACCTAACTCTTACCTTACTCTTAACTTGCCCTTAACTTGCTCAATACGAATTCATCATATCACATTACCGATTACTCCTCGTGAGTTATCTCGTACTATATTATAGTACATTATCTTCATAGCATCAAGCTATAATTATTACAACATTACAGACCATCTTTCTTTTATAACTTCAACAGATCACGTTGTGATCTTATTCTATAGTCATCTCCCTTAAAATTCTATTCTAAACTCGTGATCGTTTTGTTTTATAATCCTTTTTTTTTCTTTTTCATCATTTACGATTTCATTTATGCTTTTAATCTTATAGACTTTTTCTATTCATAATTATTCGTTATCTTGGCCATTAGAGTTAGGTAACTCTCATTCCTTATCTTTATATCTTTTCAAGATTCTTCTTTGAATTTTCTTGTTTATATAACAATCCTTCCTTTAAGAATTTCTAACTTCATTTACATTGCTCAACATTTCATTTGAGTTCCACATTTTTATCACACGTATCCATTTTCTATACTCGATATACATCAAGTCTCTAATAGTTTCAATATGGTACGCGGAGTCATTTCCCACAAACAACAAACAAACTAGGTTTTGAGTTGCTAGTTTTAATATACCTCCGCTCTATGAAGGAATCGTTTAACCCAGATACCATGCATTAACTAGTAAAGAGTATGATTGTACCATACTTTTTTTTATTCTTAACTTCTTTATCATTCTCTTCTTATAGACATTGTCTATTTATTATCAGCTTACATCCTTATTATTAGAGTTAGGTAACCCTACTTTCATATTCCTTATAACTCTACCAGATTCTTCTTTGAATCCTCTCACGCATGTTTTAATCCCTTCTTTATAAATTTCTTAAATTACTTCTTATTGTTCAAACTTTATTTGAGCTTATTCTTTAATTATCTGCACCTCTCTTCTCTAAGGTTATAGCCTAAGGTACTCTTCCCTAAGGTTTCTAACCTTTCAGCTTTGATACCAACTATAACGACCCAAAAATTTAAATAATTTAATTCTCGACATCGGTTGGTAACAATACATTCAACCTCTAATTTAACATCATTAAACGATAATACAACCATTGAAATTTGCAGAATAATTAAAAAAATTTAGTACAAACTATTCTCATTCCGAAAACATTCAACCTTTACATCTAAGTATCTCAGAATAATTTTAATAGTACAAGAGTTTACATCATAAATCGATATTACAATTCAACATTAATACATTATTCGGAACCTTAAACCTTATTCAAATAATGATAACACAGCCAAAGTGTATAAATCTTTAAGTATCACATTTGATTCATATCTTTCAAGTAGCACATAACTTTACCTTGAATCTTTAACCTATAAAAGTAGTTATTTGAAAGGTTGAGCTCGAATGCCCAACAAAATCTAACAGTTTTCATGCATCATGTAACATATAATAGCATGATTATCATACATCTCATAAACATTAAACTAACATAACATACAAGCTACAGTTCATATAACAAGTATAAATATTGAGTTCCCTACTCAATCAACATTCATTAATCAATCAACGTATTCATATATTGACTTTAACATTTTATGCTTTCAACATATATATAACACATCATGCTATTTGCAATAAAGATTTAAAACAGTTCATCATCCAGTTCACATAGCAAATAGGAACTGAAAGACTTGCCTTGATCGTTGTTTACAAATAACAGTTTAACATCTTACAGTTATTTGCACTTCACGTGCCCTAAACAATTATATAATCATACACATCAACTATTAGTCACATAGCAACGCATAGTAGTTGTAATGTAAACTTTACTCTACATCTCATAACCCTTCCTATTATCAATACACAATGTTCAATCTTATTGTGTTAACTTTCGACTTATATCTCACTATATTTCATACTCGAAGTTCATTCAAGTGTTTAAGTCTTGCTAGGAATCATTATTGGTTTTATATTAAACCCATTTCATATCTTATAATATTCATTTCATTTGACTTAAAACACTTTTTACGTTCATTAACATTTGTTACGGCGTTTCGACGTTCATTTGTCACACGCCCGATTTGTCTCTATTGTGTATGCTTAGTATGCTTATACAACTTATCTAATACCTCGTTTATTAATGTTAAGCATCATTATGTTTACTAACATTCATGTTTTATAACTTAGAACAACTTTTTTTATCGTCGGAAGCACTACACTTGCATACGTGCATGCCCGTCGCCCTCTGATTGTCCCCGAAAACAAAATAGTCATAAAGATAACCATTTTGACTACTGTTCCTAACCTCAAATTGAAACACTTAAAGACAAACAGTTGTAGGTCTTTTCGTCCTCATTCCGGATCATCTTGAATCGCCTCAATCGGAGTTCGTATGAAAACGTTATGGTCGTTTTACCAAAACAAGTCAAACTAGTCACAATTAGCACACATTGGTATGCAATTGCGCCCTTGCTCTCACCATTCCAAAGTAGCACGCCGCAATTTCCTCACCTTTTTACACCTTGCGCGATCAAGCGGCGCACACCACATGTGGCCGCATGCATTATAGTTTTTGACATAACTTTCTCATTTTAAGTCCGAATTAGTTGGTTTTCGATTCGTTGAACTCGTGAAACTCTTAGCTACTCATCTACAGAGTAATTATAACACTTCAAAAAAATTAACTAACCCAAAATTTGACCCAAAATACCAGTGCATACTCTATTTTCATGTTTTAACATCTCTAGCGAAATCGAACACCAAAAGTTTGTTTCTTAACCACTTCGATTCATTCAATTTTTGTTGTTTTCGTAATTCAATGTACTAATAACACATTCCATCAATTTCAGATTATATCACGACTTCGTCATAAATTTTGATTCCAAAAAAAGTCTTAATGTATATATATCAATAAAACTCAATTTCTTCACTTTCAAACATGCTTTCATGAATTCAATACTTCAAAAATCATCTATAGACAACATTTAACAGATTATGTAATCCCAATACACATAAAACTAATTTCTCAACAAATCAACCATAGAACTTCAATTACAGAGAACTTAGAAAACAAAACTAAGAACTCGAAACTTTAAACTAGATTGCTTATATTTAATTAGATAGATGATTAGAGAAGCTTGATTAATCTTCTTCCTCTTCTTTGATTCTCAGAATTTTCTTCTCAGTTTACAAAGAGTTTTCTCCATCTCTCTATTCCTCTCTTCTGTGATCTTAACCTTAGAAAATAATTTACGTATATTTACTTAGCCCTCAGTTACACAAACTAATAGTCTCAGCAGTTAGAAAATACAAAGGGTCTCTAGGCCATGTTCGGCTACAACCCAAAATCCCTTTTTAATTTATTTTAATATTCCTCTATTATATGGTACATTTGTCACACATAACCAAACTAATCTTCATAACTTCATATTAAGTTACATTGGGTTTATTAATAACTTACTTTATCAAATCACTCCTTATCAACATAATAAATTTATTTAATAAATCATTCATCCTCTAATTTAATTATTTAATTAAATTAGAGCATTGTCATTCCATTAGCGTAATAAAATATGCAATCTAATATAAAATTGTTTATAATTAATTTACTTAATATCATCATACATGAATAAAAATTATTCCATAATAATTTCCATCAAATATTTACTTTATTTAATAAATATCTCAACTAAAATATTTATTTTACTCGATAATTATCTTAACTATTTACAAAATTCACAATCAAATTACATTAACACATTACATTTATATATAACACATTACCCTCTCATTTTAGTAAAACAAATATATTTACATTAATTCACTATTTTAATTAAGTGAATTACTCTTAATATTTATGAAATTTAATTCATAACAATTCCATTGCCAATAAGGCATAATAATCAAATTATATTATTTCATAACATAGTTTCCAACTTAATTAAATTAACTAATAACATTCACCAATTTTGTCTTCATAATAATTTCATTTACTCTCTTCAATAGTTAAATTAACTATTAAACCTCGCTTTCCCAATATATGAATATATATTTCTCTTCATACCAGATCACATATCTCAAAATATATAGCACATATATATAATACTCAAACTCAAAACATCTCATAATAAGAATTTTAATTATTAAATTCTTATTTTAATAACTTATAAAAATTTGGGTTGTCACATGAACTATGTCCAAGGTTACAAGTAATCTTTCAACTTTAACCTAAACAGTCATACTGTAGGGACTTCTTGTACTGAGGGTGATCAGCCCTTCATACCATGTATTGTGCACAAACATCTAAACGCATCGCGTAAAATAACTCCCATATAATAGGATTGTTCTTCTCAATTTTAGAGTACAAGTCCGCACCAAAGGATGTTTGGTTTGGATAAGCCTCAAGGGTAATTTAGAGTTTCACGATCATCAACTAAAGGATTAGTTGAATCGACAAAATTTAACAGCACTACGAGTGATCAACAACAATTTAATGTAAAATGATTAAGAATCATAGGTGAACCAACTATACATTAAACTCATGCTTAGAAATAACTAAAAAGCATAAGCACTGAATAAACCAATAAACCTTGCTTGAACAATATTAAGCTAAGACTATGATTTTGTCAAAGAAAAGAATTAATTTATTGAACATGCATTAGTGAACAACAAACTTAGAACGAAACTTGTTCAAAACAACAATAATGGTTAGAACTGTGTAAAGTAAATGAGACAAGTTAACTCATTTAAAGATATGAGTTCAGGAACTTGCATTCATTACAAAAATAATAGAACTAGGAAAACTTGATTTACTATAAATAACTTAGGATAAATCAAACAACTATTAGAGTTCAAAGCTTGCTCGAATAAAATTAGGGTTAGAGCTTGCTCGAATAAAGTTTAAGGATAAAAGAACTTACTCAATTAAAGTTTAGGGTAACGAACTTTCCTCGTACGTAAGCTATAAATTACAACTCACGTTCACCTACACATATTATTAGAATCACAATATCTATTAGATATACTAACATCCACTTTCCAACATAGAACTCACTTTTAGTTAAACTTGTTACTTTAGTATAAGTTTTACTTTACACCATATGCATTTCAGATATCAAAAGTATTAACTTCACAACACTTATTCACTATTCATGTGCACAATAAATTACAACGTATCACTTTCATAACTTACTAATCTTTTTACAACTTTGGAATTACTAATTACATGATACAATTCTATTTTAATCTCTTCATTACATGTTTATCACATTAACATCTCATTAGAATAGGTTATCATGGGTCTTTAAGGTCTGCATAACTAACAGGCATCACTGCCTCTAATCTGGGTATGGTGCCGCTGCGCAATACTTAAGCTCGATCGACGCAGAAATGGCACAGAAGAAGAAGTAGTATTCATGCTGCTTTTTTCTTTGACACCAAAGACAATCATGCGGTGGTGCATGACGTAAACTATGCGATCTATTTTAGTACTCTTTTGAGCCCAACTATCACGAATTTCATCCACAAAACAGTAAATTAAACATACACA
Source organism: Panax quinquefolius (assembly GCA_020205615.1). NCBI lineage: Eukaryota > Viridiplantae > Streptophyta > Magnoliopsida > Apiales > Araliaceae > Panax > Panax quinquefolius. Next base: position 93,465,296 of record CM035155.1, read on the forward strand.
ATTGATATAGAACTCATATAAACATGGTTTCTCACATATATGCTAACTTAGAATAATTAAACAACAACTTCAATTAATTTGAATATTTGAATTCCATGTTTTTGTACAAAACTCCATTTTTTGACATCATTCATAAAATTTAACACTAACGTCCCAATAATACACCAAATTAGCTCATTCAAATTACATTCTCTTCATTTTTTACTGAATTAACATATTCAAGGCTCAATTTACAGATTAGTTCATAAACTAACTGCTGAATTTTGTACTTTCACAAACCATATATATACACAGTCACTGTAACTATTTTCTTCATTTTTAACATAATTAGCACACCAATTCCTTATCTAGATGCTAATTCCAACATCAAAATTGTTTTTGTTGGCAATCAATTATCGCTCCATAATTGAATAACCAATCCATTTCTAATATAACATCAAACTCTCCAAGTTTAATCGGGATTAAATCTATTGTCATAATATTCCCCTTAATATTCACCCTACAATTCTTGTATATGAATTTGACAGGAATCACCTCCCTATTCGCAATTTCTATGTGTAAAGGGAAATTCAACTCTTCACCAAGTAATTCTAACCTCTTAGCAAATTCATCAGATATAAATGAACAAGTAGCACCCAAATCAAATAATAGATATGCATTTATATCATTGGTTGGGATAATACCTGACACGACATCTTTTGATTGCACCGCGTTCTGCACCGTCATATTAAAGGTTCTGGCTATGGGCCTGTTCGATGACGTTGGTCCAACAATAGTAATTGTACCTCCACTGCCACCTCCCTTGCTTCCATTTGTCTCACCAAATTTCTTCTTAGGACACTCGCGAGCAAAATGATCCTTTAACCCACAGGTGTAGCAAGCATTCTTCTTGGGTTGATGGCAATTTGGGGCAATGTGACCCTCCTGGCCACAATTAAAGCATACTCGTTTCCCCCTTAAGCACATGCAAGTGTGAAACCTCCCGCATGTAGCACATGCGTCAAACTAAAAGTAGTATGCACACAAGCCAATCATGTTTGATGTAAGACCCCAACTTTTTTTAATAAAGATGATTTTTCTATAAATATCATTTTTAAATATTAAGGAATGAATTTCATATAATGTTATAGTTGTGGGTAATATTTATAAATTTTTCAAAGTACACAAGTTGTTATATAATATTCGATTGGTCGGGGAATATTCGTTTTAACAAGGAATATTTGTACAACGGCACAATCATTGGTGGACCCCACAGCGGAATTATTGTCGGATTGAGAAATCGACAAAAATATTTTTATGAAAATAACTACGGAAGTTTTACCGTTAATCGTTGAAACACCCTTGTGTTAAAAGTACAAGATACGCTGTGGTTGCATAGTAGCACACGATATTTATTATTGATGCTTACGTGAGAAGTCACTCAATTTTGTTTAATTATTGCTTCAGTAATTGTTGCATAGTATCTCACGTTATTTGATTCAATTATTGTCGATATTTTATATATTATTAAATCAATAATTGAGATGATAGAGTTATTAATATTATTATTTGCAATATTAACGATGTCTAGAAGTTCTACCAAGGAGAGGTTTGGTCACCTAATTGCGCGCTAATAGGAAAAAATTCTTATTGGAAAGCCCCCTCTTTCTTGGGAACGACCTGGTCGATTAATATCGTGAATTATAATAATGATGAAAAATGTTGTTAAATATATTGAGGTGTCTTTTTATGAATTCACGGAAGTTTATATATATATATATATATTTTATTAGTATTATTAATCTAATAAAACAGAATACTTTTATAAAGTTATTTGTTTTATTAGACAATAATTAGAATATATTATATTCTATTATGCATAGTATTTTGCATAGTAAAATCTTTTTATATAAAACATAATACTTTTATAAAGTTTTTTGTTTTATTAGACTACAAATAGAATATATTATATTCTATTATGCATAGTATTTTGTATAGTAAAATCTTTTTATATAAAACAGAATACTTTTATAAAGTTATTTGTTTATTAGATAATAATTAGAATATATTATATTTTATTATGCATAGTGTTGCATAGTGCCTGCATAGTGTTCTGCATAGTAAATCAACATGGACCGTCCGTTTAAAAGTAAATCAATCAAGACCGTTCAAGAATTAGTTACTATTCAGCCCATCCTCCTATAAATAGAAGCTCATTCCTTCATTATTTCTTACGAATTCACTGAAACTCTAGAGAGAGAAACAATAGAGAGAAAGAAGAAAAGTATTTTGCTACTTCACTACTCCTATATCCAGTTTCTTCTAAAAGGGGTATTATTTCTTTTATATTCATGAAGAAAACTTCTGTTATTCCATTCTTTATTATTCTGTTGGAATAACTCAGATCACGCCGGCTACCCTATACTTGGTGAAATTCTTCCATTATTCCATTCCTTATTATTATGTTGAATAACTTTGCTACATGCAATACCGCATACATGGTGAAATTCTTCTATTATTTCATTCCTTATTATTATGTTGGAATAACCTGTCTATGCGAAGTATTGCATACATGGTGAAATTCTTCTATTATTCCATTTTTACTATTCGTTTTAATATCACATGCATGTGCGTTCGCACGACCGGTTCATTATTTATTATTCATTGGAATATCCTGTCTATGCGTTTACGCATGACCTGGTTCCGGTATTTATTATTTTCTTCGAATAACCTGTCTGTGCGGTCTATCGCATGCCTGGTGATTTTTTTTGTTATTCCATTCTTTATTATACTCAGTTGGTTAAAGTTTTGACTTCTATACTCCATGAAATTAGTGGAATATCCTTGATATTTTCCCTTCATCTAGTATCTTTTCATGGAAATATTCTTTTGAGCATTCTTGAATTTTACTCTACAAAGAAGTATCATGTTGACAATTTGGACGTTATTAGTTTCTGGATAAATTAATTCTTGAACTTGTTTTATTGAATTCTTATATCATTGTCATCATCCTCATGTTTATATTATGTTGAAAGTCATCTGTGGCCTGTAGTGCATAGATGGACTTTGTATGATTATGACCATGGATTAATTGGTATAATCATGATCGTAATGTTATAAATGATGTGGTAAAAGTTCTCATTAGCCCGTAGTGCATTGATGGACAGTTGTTGGCATGATAATTACCATTGATGAATACACGAATATCCTTGGCCCCTAGTGCATAGATAATCTGTGGTCGTGATACTAATGAATATCCTTTGCCGTAGTGCAGGGATGATGTGGATTATTTATTAAGCTGAGTCTCAGCGATAAAAGTGATGAAAAACCTTTTTAAATCATAAAAGAGAGTAGATTTTATTCTCTACTTGACTCTTTTAATGGATTGCTTGTTCCTCTGCATTTAACTTGATGTCTATTGTATTTTATCAGTTTAACATTGTTGAAGGCTAATGATAATTTATTCTGCATTATCTTAGTCATAATATTTCTTACTGGGCTAGTTGAGCTCACCCTTTTGCTTTCATTGTTCTCTTCAGGAAATGAGAACGTAGCAGGGACTAGTCGGGGAACGGAGTGATGGTCCAGATGATAGCATTAGTAGTCCTCACTATTTTATGAAATAGTGTCATAATAATTGCAATGAGGACTTATTCTGAGAGTGGATATTGTCTAGAAGACAATATTTGTATTAAAACTCACAGCTATTGTTGTATAGTTAAGATTGTATTTGTATTCTGTACCATGTATTTGGCGACTCATAATAGGTGATGTATACCTATTTTGGGGGTGTCACAGTTGGTATCAAAGCTTAGGGATATGATCCTTGGCTGAGATGTGAGATAAGAACTAGGAGGGGAGAGACGGGGAATTCTTTCGCTAATATGACCTACTTAAGTTTATTTGATATTTAATTGGTCGGTCAGAGTATGGGGATAATATGTGATATGTTAATTAACCCTTGTTTTGTGGCAGTATTTGAAAATGATATCCGAGAATGTTGAGAATATCAATGGAGCACAGGAGACCGTTGAGTCTCCACAGATCAATAATCAGGATAATGTGCAGCAGGAAGGCGACAATCCTCATGCAACCAAAAACACTAACCAAATGATGAATGATGGAATGTTCAGAGACTTTATGCAATTCATGCAACATCAGGCAAGAGCGGTTCTTGTCCAAAATATAGGTGGAAATACTGGAAACTCTCGGACGGTCACCGCTAAGCAATTCAAGGAACTGGGTATATGGTTTGTAAAATTTTAAAACTCTAATTTTTCACGTTTCCGCTTTATTTTGTGCAATTTGATTGCGTTAATGAATATTACAAACCTAACAGTGGTATCAAAGCCAAACTTTTATACGAATTATTAATTATTTTAATTTGATATCTATATTGATATATGTTTAGAATAATTTAATTGAGCATAATTTTGTTGTATAAATAATTTATTTATTTAAAAAAAAACAGAAATCAGTTTGCATTTTTTTAGAAAAGGGTTTATGATTTCGGTAATCCTTCTTTTTTTTCGCTAAGCCTTGCACGTGGATCTGTTTGGTGTATCAGTTTGGTGTATCATGTAACTTTGTTTTATAAGTTTATTATATATATGATCTGGTGTCTTCCAAAAAGTCCTGAAGATTCACGTTATTCTTTATAATATATATATATATATATATATATATTATATATACGGTTACTTTAGTATATATAATAAATATATAAATATTATATTCTTAATTATTTTATAATTAAAATAAAAATATATATTTTAATCTTAAAATAAAAGTTTATTTTAATATTAAAATATAAAGTTTATTTTAATTTAAAATTAAATTTCATGCTAACTAATTAGAGTTGGAATTGGATTCCATGATAACTAATTGGAGTTGAAATTGATTCTATATTTTTAAATAAAGTAGTTTATTTAAATATGAAATAAGATTTCATGTTATTCAAAATAAAGGAGTTTTTTTTACTTGAATTGGATTTCAAAATTAATTAAAATAAATGAGATTATTTTGATTAAAGATTTTGATTAAAATAAAATAGTTTATTTTATTCAAAATTGGATAAATTAAAATAAAAGAGGTTTATTTTGATTTAAATTTGAATTAAAATAAAGGAGTTTATTTTGATTCAAAATTAGATTTTATACTAACTAAATTTGCCCATTAAATGATATCAATATATATATTGAATGTTTATTATTCATGAGATGAATGTTATTTATTGATGCATATGATGATATATACGATAATAAATGGGATTGATTATGGACTATTGACCAATGTGATTAGATTTTATTTTAGTTGGATGCATGAATGTATGTGTTTTATTAAATGGAGTCTGTGTACCTCGTCTTCTCTAATTTTTCTTAATGTAAATTCTAACTCCCTCTTATGTACTTTCCCTTGACTAATGATCAAGGTTTCTATTTATTTTAAATAGTTTTATAATAGGAATAGTTAGAATTAATTTTAAAGAATTGGAGATCAAGGAGCAAGGAGCGCGTGAAGACCCGTTTGTAATAGAGCCCGGATTTAAATGTAATAGTTATATTTAAATATTAATTATTGCATTCCTAGGGTTTGACCTTTTGGTTCACTTGGTGGCTCTAGTGAACCAAACTAGAATAAAAGTCCATTATCAATTCAGGTAGAATATAGTATTCTATATGTGCATGGTTATATTATATATGATATATATTATAAACATGCTTCGCATGTTAATTAATATGACCAGTATATATATATATATATATATATATATATATATATATATATATATATATATGTGTGTGTGTGTGTGTGTGTGTGTGTGTGTGTGTGTGTGTGTGTGTGTGTGTGCACTAAAGAAGATGAGACAAATTAATAACAAACCCCTCAAATATTTTATATTAAGTTGTAACGTTCAAAGATATTTGAAATATCGAACGTTGCCTTCTAGCATGGTAAAATAATAGAGTATTAAATATTTAATATGAGTTTGTTGTGCACACACAAGGCAAGTATTAAATATTTAAGATTTTCTTTTATCACATTTAATGCTTATAAATAGACTGAACAATGCCGTTTTGTTGTGCACACACAAGGACAGTGTTTTTCTTTCGAATATATGGAAGTGCTAGGTATGACTTAACTTAGATCATTTTAGTTCGGATGTGCACACACTTGACCATTATGATCTAAGAGATAAAATACAAGGAGTTACATAGTTGATGTAATTGACAAAAGTTGTCTACCTATTTATTTATATATAGTTTGTTGTGCACACACAAGGCTATATACATTTGAAACGAGATCCTTATTCTCACTAGCATATCTTTAATTAGATATTGTCGAACTATATATATTGAGGGTAATATAGTTTGAAGAAAATAGTGGGAGATACCAATTTAAAACAAGACCTAATTTATTTTGGTGATTAATAAAAGAATGTATGCTAAAATGTTGTTAATTCTAAATTCATTTACAGAATTTTACAATGTCTAAATTACTATCACTGCGAAGCATATTAGATGTTATTTAACTGGACCGAATTAAATGGATTGGTTAAGGAAATTGAGAATAGTTCTCACGGCTGAAAAGCTATCTTATGTCCCTAATACGCCTATCCCTACAATGGTTGCAGACAATGCCTCTGAAGAAGAGATTGCTACTTTTAGAAAGTAGCAAGATGATGCGCAGGTTGGCTCAACGCATCATGCTCGCATCCATGAGTAATGAGCTTCAGCGTCAGCATGAAACTATGGATGTTCTTACTATATTCCTGCATGTAAGACCCCGACTTTTTAATAAAGATGATTTTTTAATAAATATCATTATTAAATATTATGGAATGAATTTGATATAATGTTATAGTTGTGGGTAATATTTATAAATTTTACAAAGTACGCAAGTTACATAATATTCGATTGGTCGGGGAATATTCATTTTAACAGGGAATATTTGTATGACGGTACAATCATTGGTGGACCCCACAACGGAATTATTGTCGGATTGAGAAAACGACAAAAATATTTTTATGAAAATAATGGCGGAAGTTTTACAGTTAAAACTGTTGAACTACTCGGTAGTAAAAGTACAGTAATACGCGTGGTTATATAGTAGCACACGCTATTGATTATTGATGCTTACATGAGAAGTCACTCAATTTTGTTCAATTATTGCTTCAGTAATTGTTGCATAGTATCTCACGTTATTTGATTCAATTATTGTTGATATTTTATATATTATTAAATCAATAATTGAGATGACAGAATTATTAATATTATTATTTACAATATTAATGATGTCTAGAAGTTTTGCCAAAGAGAGGTTTGGTCACCTAATTGCGCGCCAATAGGAAAAAATCCTTATTGGAAAGCCTCCTCTTTCCTGGAAACGACCTGGTCGATTAATATTGTGAATTATAATAATAATGGTAAATGTTGTTAGATATATTGAGGTGTCTTTTTATGAAGTCACTGAAGTTTATATATATATATATATATACATTTTGTTTTATTAGTATTATTAATGTAATAAAATGTAAAAACTTTTATATATAAAATGTAATACTTTTATAAAATTGTTTGTTTTTATTAGACAATAATTAGAATATATTATATTCTATTATGCATAGTGTTTTGCATAGTAAAATCTTTTATATAAAACATAATACTTTTATAAAGTTATTTATTTTATTAGATAATAATTAGAATATATTATATTTTATTATGCATAGTGTTTGCATAGTGCCTCGTGACATAGTGTTTGCATAGTAAAATCTTTTTATATAAAATAGAATACTTTTTATAACGCTTTCGCTTTTATTTGATTATAAATAGAATATATTATATTTTATCAAGATAGTGCGGCGATAGTATCTTTTCTATTTTCCTATAAATAGGATGCTTAGTTAGAATTGAAAACCACACCAGAAGTTCAGAGAATTCTTCTATAATCTTGAGCGTATTTCTTTAGAGTTTTAAGAAGCTTTGAGCGTAGTGCAAGTTTTCTTCAAGAATATCCTCGCCCTACCAGTCAAAATACTCTTCTTTTACGGTAAGGGGTATTATTTCTTTCTTTCGTCTTCATGAAGAAAACTTAAGTTATTCCATTCTTTGTTATTATGTTGGAATAACCTGTCTATGCGAAGTATCGCATACTTGGTAAAATTCTTTTGTTATTCCATTCTTTATTATTATGTTGGAATAACTTGTCTATGCGAAGTACTGCATACATGGTGAAATTCTTCTGTTATTCCATTCTTTATTATTCTGTTGGAACATCTTGTCTGTGCGTTACGCATGACCTGGTTCCGTTATTTATTATTCTGTTGGAACATCGTGTCTGTGCATTTATGCATGACCTGGTTCCGTTGTTTATTATTCTGTTGGAATATCCTGTCTGTGCGTTTACGTATGACCTGGTTTATTCTATTGGAATATCCTCATCTGCGTGCGCTTTTAGCATGACTGTTCCATTATTTATTATTCTCATTAGAATAACTCCGTCTGCAAGGCGGTCTATCGCATGCCTGGTGATTTCTTTTGTTATTCCATTCTTTATTATACTGAGTTGGTTAAAGTTTTGGCTTTTATACTCCATGAAATTAGTGGAATATCCTTGATATTTGCGCTTCATCTAGTATCTTTTCATGAAAATATTCTTCTGAGCATTCTTGAGTTTTACCCCACAAAGCAGTATCATGTTGATAATTTGGACGTTATTGGTTCCTGGATAAATTAATTCTTGAACTTGTTTTATTGAATTCTTATATCATTGTCATCATCCTCATATTTATATTATGTTGAAAGTCATCTGTGACTTGTAGTGCATAGATGGACTTGGTATGATTATGACCAAGGATTATTCGGTATAATCATGACTGTAATATTACAAATGATGTGGTAAAAGTCCTCATTGGCCCGTATTGCATTGATGGACAGTTGTTGGCATGATCATGACCATTGATGAATACACAAATATCCTTGGCCGTAGTGCATGGATAATTTGTGGTCGTGATACTAATGAATATCCTTGGCCGTAGTGCAGGGATGATGTGGATTATTTATTAAGCTGAGTGTCAGCGATAAAAATAATGAAAAACCTTTTTAAATCATAAAAGATAGTAGATTTTTTTTTCTACTTGACTCTTTTAGTGGATTGCTTGTTCCGCTACAGTTAAACTTGATGTCTATTATATTTTATCAGTTTCACACTGTTGAAGGCTAACGATAATTTATACTACATTATCTTATTTATAATATTTCTTATTGGGCTAGTTGAGCTCACCCTTTTGCTTTCATTGTTCTCTTTAGGAAATGAGAACGTAGCAGGGACTAGTCGGGGAATGGAGTGACGGTCCAGATGATAACTTTAGTAGTCCTCACTATTCTATGAAATAGTGTGATAATAAATGTATTGAGAACTTATTTTGAGTTTGAATACTGTCTTGAAGACAGTATTTGTATTAAAACTCATAGCTCATGTTGTATATTTAAGATTGTATTTGTATTCTGTACCATGTATTTGGCGACTCAGAATAGGTGATGTATACCTATTTTGGGGGCGTCACAGGTGGTATCAAAGCTTAGGGATATGATCCCTGGCTGAGATGTGAGACAGGAACTAGGAGGGGAGAGACGAGGAATTCCTTTGCTAGTATGACCTACCTAAGTTTATTTGGTATTTAATTGGTCGGTCAGAGTATAGGGATAATATGTGATATGTTAATTAACCCTTGTTTTGTGGCAGTATTTGAAAATGGCATCCGAGAATGTTGAGATTAGCAATGGAGCACATGAGATCGTTGAGTCTCCACAGATCAATAATCAGGATAATGTGCATCAGGAAGGCGACAATCCTCATGAAAACAACAACACTGACCAAATGATGAACGATGGAATGTTCAAAGGCTTTATGCAATTCATGCAACATCAGGCAAGAGCGGCTCTTGTCCAAAATACAGGTGGAAACACTAGCAACTCTCTGACGGTCACTGCTAAGCAGTTCAAGGACCTGGGACCACTGGAGTTTTTTTGAGAGCCAAAACCACTTAAGGCGGAGACATGGAAAAAGCAGATCTGTAAGATATTTGATGTCTTGGGATGCTTCGAGGAGTAAAAGGTTCCCTTTGCCACCTTCATGTTGCGAGCAGAGGCATATTACTGGTGGGAATCTATAAAGCATACTCAACCTGCCGCACTGAAGAATACTTTGGAGAAGTTCCAAGAATTATTCAATGACAAGTACTTTCCCGAAAGTATTCGTCATATAAAAGAGTTAGAGTTCATCAAGCTGGAACAAAATAACATAACCGTGTCGCAGTATGAAGCCAGGTTCGTCGAGTTGTCCCTGTTTGCGTCCCATTTGGTTGATAATGAGGACAGAATGACACGAATGTTTCTAAGAAGTTTGAAATCCGAGATACGTTAGTATCTTATCTCTCATAAACAATGTTTGTATTCAGATATTGTTAATAGGGCTCAGTTATTGGAGCGCAATAATGAGTCAACCCAACCAAAAGAGAGCAGTCGGCAAAATGATAATACCAGTGATAGCAGTCATCAAAGCGGTGACAATAAGCGTGGAGGGAATCAACATGCCAGAAATGGTAACCACTTCGGTGGTAATCATGGTCAAAACAATAAGAAGAGATTCAACAATGATGGAAAGACGTCAGCATCAGCACCCGTCGTTAAGGAAGGAGAATGACCACATATCATATGCTTCAAATGTGGAGGGGAGGGACACATCAGTCCAAACTACGCGATGCCATCCAAAACATGTTACAATTGTGGAAGAGAAGGCCACCTGGCCTGATTTTGTCGTGCACCAAAGACAAGTCCAGCTGGCATGGAGGCATCAAAGGGCATCCCAGATAAGACAAAACCATAGTTCAAGGGAGAGCATTTGTCGTGACCTCCCAAAAAGCAAGGAACCCGAACGAGGTCATCACGGGTAAGCTTATCATAAACTCTAGCAAAGTATATACCTTATTTGATACCGGTTCTACCCACTCTTTTATTTCTCCTACTTGCGCTCAACGTTTAAATTTGACTCCGGAGAAATCAGACTTTGACTTATCTGTTGAAACTACGGTGGGAGAAACCTTCATTACATCCACTGTTTATAAGTCTTGTTTGGTTCAAATTGGTACCCTCAGATTACCCGTCGATCTTATTTCATTGAAAATACTTGCATTTGACGTAATTCTAGGGATTGATTGGTTAACTACTTATCATGCAAAAATTGATTATTTTCGTAAGTTGTTAGATTTCATATTCCTAACCAAACTATTATTCAAATTCAAGCAACCAAACCATTAAAATCAATCACTATCATCTCAAGCCATAAAGCTATTCATTTATTGAAAAACAGATGTCAAGCTTTCTTAGCTCATGTCACGGATCTAAACAAAAATACGTCAGTTTTGAATGATATTTCTATTGTTAATGAATTTCCTGACGTATTACCTGAAGAACTTCCTGTCCTACCCCCAGAGGGTGAAATTGAATTTTGTATCAACCATAAACCTGGTACAAAACCTATTTTCAAAGCCTCATATCGAATGGCTCCTATTGAACTTCAGGAGTTAAAGACCCAACTGCAGGAATTATTAGACATCGGTTTCATTCATCTTAGTACTTCTCCTTGGGGTGCTTCTATTCTGTTCGTGAAGATACAAAATTCGGTTGGAGTGAGGAATGCGAGAAGAGTTTTTAAGAACTCAAGAGAAGACTCATTTCAAAGACTGCTCGACAATACCATCCTGCTCCTGAGGATTTTTTCATCTACATTGATGCTTCGGGCAAAGGGTTAGGATGTGTTCTCATGCAACATGGGAAAGTCATAGCCTATGCCTCTCGACAACTTAAAGAATATGAGAGGAATTATCCTACTCATGATCTAGAGTTGGCAGCAGTCATTTTTGCACTAAAGATTTGGAGGCATTACTTGTATGGGGAGAAAGTTGAGATCTTTACGGATCATAAAAGCCTCAAATATTTCTTCACTCAAAAGGAACTCAAAATGCGACAGCGACGTTGGCTTGAACTGTTGAAAGATTATGATCATACCATCCAATACCATCCTAGAAAAGCAAACGTAGTAGCTAACGCATTGAGTAGAAGATCATATGCGGGTATGAGTGCGATATTGTCAATGTAAATGCCCATTTTGTATGACTTGCAAAGGATGGAGATAGAGATAAAGACTCCAGGGACCCACATGATGATGGCGAATATACGAGTAGAACTGACTTTCATCGATAAAGTTAAAGCTGCTCAAGCTACAGACCTGGAGCTAATGCGTATGAGGAAGAAAGTACAAGAAGGTGCTATGCCGGAAGAAAGAATCGATAAAGAAGGAATACTTCGAGTCAACTCCTGACTTTGTGTTCCTAATGACCCTCAGTTAAAGTATAAAATCATGATAGAGGCACGCAACACACCATTTGCAATCCATCCTGGGAGTACCAAAATGTATCATAATCTTTAACATACATTTTGGTGGGGCAATATGAAGAGAGAGATAGCGCTGTTTATCTCAAGGTGTTTAACTTGTCAACGAGTCAAGGTGGAGCATCAAGTACCAAAAGGTCCATTGCAACCACTTGAAATTCCAGAATGGAAGTGGGAGCACATTACCATGGATTTCGTTACTGGTCTTCCCAAGGTTTCTCAAGGCAATTATGCAATTTGGGTCATTATTGATAGATTGACCAAGTCTACTCATTTCTTACCAGTACGAGAAACTTATACACTTAAACGTCTTGCTCGTATATATATAAACGAGATTGTAAGACTGTATGGTATAACAGTATCCATAGTTTCTGATCGAGACCCAAGATCCACATCATAATTTTGGGTTAGTTTGCAAAAAGCTATGGGCAAGGATTTACGATTTAGTTCGGTATATCATCCTCAGCCGGACAGACAATCAAAGAGGACTATTCAAACTCTGGAAGATTTATTAAGACTATGTGTCATTGACTTCAAGGGAAGTTGGGATAAGTTCTTACCATTGGTGGAGTTTTCATACAATAACAGTTATCAAGCAAGTATTGGCATGGCTCCATTTGAGGCATTGTATGGAAGAAAGTGTTGTTCTCCAGTATGCTAGGATGAGGTGGGTGAAGCAATGTTGTTGGGACCAGAGTTGGTACGTATGACTACGGAAAAGATTCAAACGATCCGACAACGTATAAAAACCTCACAAGATCGACAAAAGAGTTATGTTGATCTTCATCGAAAGGACGTAGAATTCGATATTAGAGATCATGTGTTATTATGTGTTGCTCCATGGAAATGAGTTACGAGATTTGGAAAGAGAGGAAAGCTCAATCCTTGATTCATTGGCCCATTTTTAATCCTCGATCGAGTAGGAACTGTGGCCTATAGACTCGCTTTACCGCCAAGTATGTCTCGTGTTCATAACGTTTTTCACATATCCATGTTACGTAAATATGTCGAAGACCCGAACCACATTATTGAGTTAGAACCGGATGAAATAGCAGAAGATTTAACGTATGAAGAGGTTCCTATTCAAATCTTGGATAAGAAGGAACATATTCTACGCTCCAAGGTTATACCTCAAGTTAAAGTTTTGTGGAGAAACCACAATGTTGAGGAAATGACCTGGGAGTTAGAATCTGAAATGAAATCTTGGTATCCTTACATCTTAGACATACCAAGTATGTACCCTAATTTTGAGGGCGAAATTTCATAAGAAGGGGTGGTTGTAAGACCCAACTTTTTTTTTAATAAAGATGATTTTTCTATAAATATCATTTTTAAATATTATGGAATGAATTTAATATAATGTTATAGTTGTGGGTAATATTTATAAATTTTGCAAAGTACACAAGTTGTTATATAATATTCGATTGGTTGGGGAATATTCATTTTAACAGAGAATATTCGTACGACGACACAATCATTGGTGGACCCCACAACGGAATTATTATCGGATTGAGGAAAAGACAAAAATATTTTATGAAAATAACGGCGGAAGTTTTACCGTTAACTGTTGAAACACCCGGTGTTAAAAGTACAGGAATACGTGTGGTCGCATAATAGCACACGGTATTGATTATTGATGCTTACGTGAGAAGTCACTCAGTTTTGTTCAATTATTGCTTCAGTAATTGTTGCATAGTATCTCACATTATTTGATTCAATTATTGTCGATATTTTATATATTATTAAATCAATAATTGAGATGACAGAGTTATTAATATTATTATTTGCAATATTAACGATGTATAGAAGTTCTGCCAAGGAGAGGTTTGGTCACCTAATCAAGGCCAATAGGAGAAATCCTTATTGGAAAGCCCCCTCTTTCCTGGTAACAACCTGGTCGATTAATATTATGAATTATATTAATGATGATAAATGTTCTTAAAATTATTGAGAGGATTTTTTATGAAGTATTTGATGTAAATTTTGGACCCCCATTTACCTATTTTTCTAAACAATCGGTAGAAAGTTATTTAGTATAAATATAATTGGACCCACTTGTGATTATGATATGTTGGTGGGAGGGGAACACGTGGGGCCCACGTGTGGAAGAAAAAATGAAAGGGGTTTGAATTTTGTTCACGGGTGGGAAGATTATATATATTACATGTGTTTATATATATATATATATATATATATATATATATATATTCATATTATTAAAATTTTGTTTTATGTGACATTATTGAGCATCGTGCAATTGAAATCAACCAAAGGAAATATTTTAACTGTTGGCGTTGAATAAAACTTTCTAAATAGTATCCTTCCATTCTCCTATAAATAGAAGCTCATTCCTTCATTATTTCTTACTTAATTCACTTTGAAACTCTAGAGAGAGAAAATTATAGAGAGAAAGAAGAAGAGAAATCTGCTACCTCTTTTTTCCTATATCTAGGTTCTTCTAAGGTAAGGGGTATTATTTCTTTCATATTTATAAAGAGAACTCCTGTTATTCAATTATTTATTATTCTGTTGGAATAACTTGTATACGCGGGCTACCCTATACTTGGTGAAATTCTTCTGTTATTCCATTCTTTATCATTATGTTGGAATAACCTGTCTATGCGAAGTACCACATACATGGTGAAATTCTTTTGTTATTCCATTCTTTATTATTTTGTTGGAACATCCTATTTGTGCGTTTACGCATGACCTGGTTCCGTTATTTATTATTCTGTTGGAACATCCCGTCGGTGTGAATTTTGCCTGATATGGTTCCGTTATTTATTATTTTGTTGAAATATCCTGTCTGTGTGTTTACGTATGACCTAGTTCCGTTATTTATTATTCTGTTGGAATAACTTGTCTATGCGGTCTATCGTAGGCCTGGTGATTTCTTTTGTTATTCCATTCTTTATTATACTCAGTTGGTTAAAGTTTTGGCTTTTATACTCCATGAAATTAGTGGAATATCCTTGATATTTACGCTTCATCCAGTATCTTTTCATGGAAATATTCTTCTGATCATTCTTGAGTTTTACCCCACAAAGCAGTATCATGTTGAAAATTTGGACTTTAATTGTTCCTGGATAAATTAATTCTTGAACTTGTTTTATTGAATTCTTATATCATTGTCATCATCCTCATGTTTATATTTGGTTGAAAGTCATCTGTGGCCTGAAGTGCATAGATGGACTTGGTATGATTATGACCAGGGATTATTCAGTGTAATGATGACCGTAATGTTACAAATGATGTGGTAAAAGTCCTCGTTTGCCCATAGTGCATTGATGGACAGTTGTTGGCATGATCATGACTATTGGTGAATATACGAATATTATTGTCCCGTAGTGCATGGATAATTTGTGGTCGTGATACTAATGAATATCCTTGGCCGTAGTGCAGGGATGATGTGGATTATTTATTAAGCCGAGTCTCAGCGATAAAAATGATGAAAAACCTTTTTAAATCATAAAAGATAGTAGATTTTTTTCTACTTGACTCTTTTAATGGATTGTTTGTTCCGCTGCAGTTAAACTTGATGTCTATTATATTTTATCAGTTTAACACTGTTAAAGGCTAACGATAATTTATTATGCATTATCCTAGTCATAATATTTCTTACTGGGCTAGTTGAGCTCACCCTTTTGCTTTCATTGTTCTCTTTAGGAAATGAGAATATAGCAGGGACTAGTCGGGGAACGGAGTGACGGTCTAGATGATAGCTTTAGTAGTCCTCACTATTCTATGAAATAGTGTGATAATAAATGTATTGAGGACTTATTTTGAGTTTGAATAGTGTCTTGAAGACAATATTTTTATTAAAACTCACAGTTCATGTTGTATATTCAAGATTGTATTTGTATTCTGTACCATGTATTTGGCGACACAGAATAGGTGATGTATACCTATTTTGGGGGCGTAACATGATTAATGTTAAAATCTATATTATCTGGAAAGTCGTTGATCGCTAGGGAAGCTTATCCCTATTGTAGAATAAATATTATTTAATTAAATAAATTAATAATTTAATTTATTTATTTAAATAAGATTAGAATGTCTAATTGATTTATTCACAACTTTGCTTAAAATGGAGAACCTAAAGGGTCACACCATAAAAAGGAAGAATAATTATTTAAGAAGTTAATGACATAATCGTAATAATAAGTTAAGTATATTTAATTTAATCTATGGTGATAGAATAAATTAAATAGCTTAATATTTATTATTTAATATTTTGAAATATTAAATATAAATTAATAAGAGGAGTCTTATTATTATTATTATTATTATTATTATTATTATTATTATTATTATTATTATTATTATTATTATTATTATTATTATTATTATTATTATTATTTAATTCTTAAAGGAGTTTGGGAATTAATTAATAAAAGTACTCTCATTTATTCCTAATAAGATTAGGAGGCTAATTAATTATTCCTAATTAGATTAGGAGCCTAATTAATTAAAGGAGTTTAATTAATTAAAATAAAACTCAATTGCTTAATTGATAAGGAGGGTTGCCCACATCTATAAATAAGAAGAGTCTTATTATGGGTGTGGTGGGTTGTTGACTTTTTCACAACAGACGTGATTCCAATTGTTGTAGAGTACGCTCTTTTTCTTTATAGATAGAAAACAAGGGTTTTTCCAAACACCAATCTTCTTGAATTTTTGTTCTTCCTTGGTGGATCACCTCTAGAGGCCAAACACTTGGGTGGCTAACGTTGATCAAAGGAAGGAACCAAACCCGGTGGATTCAAGTTGAACGCGAAAGGATTTGGAGGTGAACTTGTACCTGAGGAAGCTCGAATCTTCAAGGGTATGATTCTTGTTCTTTATCTATTCGTTTAATTAATAATTGTGCATAAAGGGTGATCCGAGTATATTGTTTGTAAAATTTTAAAACTCTAATTTTCCACGTTTTTGCTTATTTTGTGCAATTTGATTGTGTTCATGAATATTACAAACCTAACAAAAACTTCTTTTTCTGCTAGTTTCCTTACTGGTTACCAGCACCCACATTTCCATTCCATTTTCTCTTCAAGTTATTACTACCATTTCCACCACTAACACTACCATTCTTAGCTTCGCCCTCACTTTTCTTCTTTCTCTGTTCTTGACTATACTTCGTTACCACCTCGCCTCCACCCTCAACGAGAATTGCCTTCTCCGGTACCACTGTAAATGTCTTTAACTGAAACATGGAGATCCTACTGTACAACCAAGGCTTTAGTCCCTGTTCAAACCTCCTAGCATTGCGTTCATCTGTGTTGACTTGATATGGCGCAAACCTCGCCAACTCATTAAATTTTGCGGCATACTCTGACACCGTCATTGATCCCTACTTCAGTTCTAAAAACTGCACCTCCATCTGATTCTTCGAACTCTCTTGGAAATAAGTCTAAAAAAAATATCTCCTTAAACCTATCCCAAGTCATCACCCCTTCACCACCTCGAGTTTTATTGGCTAGCCACCAATAGCTAGCCTCTACTTTCAAAATAAATGTTGCAAAAGCAGTCTTCTGATTCTCACCTACTCCAGCAACATCAGAAACTTTCTCTATCTCCATGATCCAGGTCTGTGCCTCAACCGGATTCATGGTCCAACGAAATTCTGGTGGCCCAACCGCCTTGAAGTCCTTAAATGTTGCAGCTTGATTATGCGGTTGATTCTGTAATGCTCCTGTTAGTAATGTCACTAACTGTTGAACTAGGTTAGCCTCAGCGTTGTTGTTGTTGGTAGATACCTCAGGGGTCATTTGTCTTGGTTGACGACTTGGAGGCATTTTCTGTTAAACAATTCTTATTAGATTATTATTCAATCCTCTAAGTATTATCTATTCAACTTGCACATCATAAAAATTTCCACATAACACATAATATCTTGAATAAATACTAACCTTTATTTATTCATCATCTTTTAAAAACATAGTCATGATAGCATCCCTGCTATATACATCACTTTCCTGAACTACAAAAGTTTCAGGATAACATCATCATCATCATATCCCATTGGTTGTATAATACCCGGATTTACATCTTATTTACTAATTAATCACATAATAATTTCATTCCTTATGACGACCTACTATAAAATGATGCATAGCCTTACGACGCTCCTTTTCCATAATACAAAAAATGGTTCAACGATCTAACATGTACCATGGCAGCATCTCAAACTGAATCGTGTAATACATGACTCGGTCTTGAGCTCGGTTGATCACGGTGTTGAAAACACTATTCATCTCCTCCATCTTAATCGTCTTTGCCTGCACTTCCCCCTCAGCTACTTCTGCACGCTGAGAAGCTTTCTTGTACGCGTCTTCGACTCTTGCTCTCTTTGTGGATTCTTCTTTCAATTTGTTCTTCAACTACGCGATGTCCTTCGTCAGCTGCTCGTTCTCTCCTTCAGTATGAATCAGCTTCCATTTTATATTACCCAAACGCTCATCTAGATCTCGGATCTCGTCGTCCTTCTGCGCCATCGAGGTCCGCTATTCAGCTACTATCTCTTCCAACTCCTCCACTCTATCCTGAAGTTCCACATTGCAGTCGTATACCTCGTCGTACGTACGAGCATCGATCGAGTTTTGTGAAATCTCTTCATTCTCATCCCCATCCGACTGTGGCACCTCAACGGGGTCTTCCTTATCCGTCTCTTCCTCATCATCCGCATTAGGTAACCCCTCCTGCTCAACCACTATGACCAACAGAGATGACTCCCATGGCAGAAGTTGTTCCCAAACCACCTTAATATCTCGAGGCTTCTCCTCTCTAGGCATCTGGGATCCTTCGTCCCTAGCCTGACTGGATTCTCCTATATTAGCCAATCTGCCAACAAGATTTTAAGTCTAAATTACTAATCATTACTACTCGACACTCACGAGCACATGGGTTGCAACCACATAAGCACATAAAGTGTTTTTGTTACTTCTTTCTTAAATCTTTTCAAATTCCTATAAGGTTACTTTCTAAGGCTTTTCCTCCACCTAAGGTTCGTAACCTAAAGCTTTGATACCAACTTGTGATACCCCCAAATCTAGGAACTTCATTCCCACAAGACTTGGTGTTCACATTCCATGCATTCACATCTAACTTCCTAAATATAGTAGAATTTAAACCATAAATCCTCCCATTAAAAGGGTTACATCATTAAATCAATAATTCTCCAAGGTTATCTAACCTTTAACATAAATTAAGTACGAAAATAAAATAAATTACATCACATCATTTAAAAATAAAGTCTATAATCATTTCATTAAATAAACTTCAAGTCTTCCTCACTTGCACATTTTTCCTTTTCCTTTGCTAGTGGTGGGTTCATCAACCTTCTCAACCTTAGCTGCAATAATTATTTTTATGCAATAGTGAGCAAAGCAAATGCTCACTTTGAATAGCAATAAATAACAACAGCATAATAACTGCCAATAACTACGCTCAACAGAATTGAATAATACTCTGTCAATGATAATCAAAACTGTAATCAACATACGAAATATAACTGAGGGTCATAAGACCACGAACTATGTCCAAGGTTACAAGTAATCTTTCAACTTTAACCTAAATAGTCATACTGTAGGGACTCCCCATACTTAGGGTGATCAGCCCTTCGTACCATGTATTGTGCACAAACATCTAAACGTGACGTGTAAAATAACTCCCCTATAATAGGGTTGTTCTTCTCAATTTTAGAGTACAAGTCCGCACCAAAGGAAGTTTGGTTTGGATAAGATTCAAGGGTAATTTAGAGTTTCACGATCATCAACTAAAGGATTAGTTGAATCGACAAAATTTAACAGCACTACGAGTGATCAACAACAATTTAATGTAAAATGATTAAGAATCATAGGTGAACCAACTATACATTAAACTAATGCTTTAAAATAACTAAAAATCATAAGCACTAAATAAAACAATAAACCTTGCTTGAACAATATTAAGCTAAGGCTATGATTTTGTCAAATAAAAGAATTGATTTATTGAACATGCAATAGTGAATAACAAGCTTAGAATGAAATTTGCTCTAAGCAACAATAATGGTTAGAACTATGTAAAGTAAATGAGACAAGATAACTTATTTAAAGATTGGAGTTCAAGAACTTGCATTCATTACAAAATGAATAGAACTAGGAAAACTTGCTTAACTATAAACAAGTTAGGATAAATCAAACAACTATTAGAGTTCAAAGCTTGCTCGAATAAAATTAGGGTTAGAGTTTGCTCAAATAAAGTTTAAGGATAAAAGAACTTGCTCAATTAAAGTTTAAGGTAAGGAACTTACCTCATGCGTAAGCTATAAATTATAACTCACGTTCACCTATACATATTATTAGAATCACAATATCTATTAGATATACTAACATCCACTTTCCAACATAGAACTCACTTTTAGTTAAACTTGTTACTTTAATACAAGTTTTACTTTACACCATATGCATTTCAGAAATCAAAAGTATTAACTTCACAATACTTATTCACTATTCATATGTACAATAAATCACAACGTATCACTTTCATAACTTACTAATCTTTTTACAACTTTGGAGTTACTAATTACATGATAGAATTCTATTTTAATCTCTTCATTACATGTTTATCGCATTAACATCTCATTAGACTAGGTTATCATGCGTCTTTAAGGTCTGCATAACTAACAAGCATCACTGCCTCTGATCTGAGTATGGCGCAGTTACACCATACTTAAGCCTGGTACCGTTAAGAATTGATGTGATGTAGTGCAAAAGTACCATTTCTAGCCTCGACACTGCTAAGAATTGCTACAATGCAAAAAACTACGCAATGCTTTCTCTAAGACTCGCTTAGCACAACTATCACGAATTTCATCCACAAAACAGTAATTAAACATACCCAATTGATATAGAACTCATATAGAAATGGTTCCTCACATATATGCTAACTTAGAACAATTAAACAACAATTTTAATTAATTTAAATCCTTGAATTCCATGTTTTTGTGAAAAAACTCAATTGTTTTGACATCATTCACAAAATTTAACAATGAGGTCACAATAATACACCAAATTAGCTCATTAAAATTACGTTCTCTTCGTTTCTTACTGAATTAACATATTCAAGTCTCAATTTACAAATTAGTTTAGAAACTAACTAGCGAATTTTGTACTTTCACAAGCTATATATACACACAATCACTGTAAACTATTTTCTTTGTTTTTAACGTAATTAACACACCAATTCCTTGTCTAGATGATAAGTAGGTTTTATATCTACTTATTGGATATCAATCCACGAGAATTATGCTCTTCTTAAGTAGATTTTAGTATGTTTTTAGTTTCAATTTATGTTATTTTGCATTACTCGTAAATAGAACTCATATGGTATGGAAATGCAGAAAATAGCATAGTTCGGCATTGGCAAGGTGGTATTAGACTAGCAAAGGCATGACAAGTGGAACATATGTAGACCAGGAACTGAGCAATAATGAGTGTTATGTAGAAAGGCAAGATGGAGGATGAACAACAGAACACCAAGCAGCAACAGAACATCAGAGTGCAGCAGACAGAGGCATCGCGGCCGTACTACTTGACAAGTTATTTCTCGTGCGCCCGCGCTATATGTAGGCAGAAGTTAAAAGCACAAACAGCGCGATCGCGCCTAAAACAAAAAGGCACATCACGCGCCTGCGCCCGTTTTGTATTGCAATCACGCGCGGCCACGCGAATTATCTGATGTTGTTTGTTGATTTAATTTTTAAATTTGAAATTTGAACGTGGGGTCTTATCAAAGCTATTCTGGTTGGTACCAGACGTGATTATGTTTGTTTTTATCAGTTTTTCATTAGAGTATTAGGGTTCTAAGCTTTGAACTAGTTCTAGGGAGGATTTGAGAATAGACTTAAGATTTTCTACATATTCTCTTGATTTTAGTCATTGAATAAATTAATCATTTCATTTTGCTGGAAATTATTGGAGATTGGAATAACACTTTGCAACAAAATCTGCAATTGGGTTTGATCAATTCTATATTCTCTCTCAATTGTGATATTTATTTTCCATGTGTTATTATAATCCCATAATGGTTTTCGGTTCAGAAATGAACTAAACTCCATTATGGGATTCTAACGAATTTTGATATGTAATCAATAATTAATTGTCTGATTGCATGATTGCTCGTTTATCATTGGAATATCTATTATGATTGATTGTTTTGCTTGAATGTTTGATCACCATTCATTTTATATACTTATATGGAATTGAAAAATGACATGTGAGTATGGTTGTAATCATGATAGCATGCATTTATGAGGCTGAAATGTTTAGCTTTATATTTTGTGAAGCGGATAGAAATATACTATTTTACCGTGTGTAGTAATATAAGAGCATGTGCTTCAATTCAATATTGTTGCAATTTCACATAGAAATCTATTGATTTTGGTTTTATTACGATTACATGATTTCTATTGCATGTGGAGGTTATGTGAGTAGGTCATAATACATTGAAAAATGGTTATGTCTACTTTTGTGCTCTTGGCTAATTTTCCATGATACATGTATAATCTTGCATGATGGTAATATTTAGATGAAATATGAAATGAAGTTAGAATCTCATTATCTCCAAATTTGATTTCATTAAAGTAGAATTTTGTTTTTCTTTTAATTGCTAATTGATTTTAGAATTAATTGCAATTGTGAATTATTCGTTTAAGCATATAAAAAATAGTTATACGATTGCTTATGATAATTGAGATTTTAAAACCTTTCTCCTTGGATCGATACTTTTCTCACTCTGTACTACTTGTTGACCCATGTATGCTTGCATGAGTTAGAGGCCTTTTGTTAAGACTAAAAAGGAGGCAACACTAGATGCTAATTCTAACATCACAATTACACACAACCTCAATAATTCAGTTTGTACAACTAAAATTCATCAAGCATGCGATTACAGACAAATTTGAAACTCATGAATATAACTCTACATAAACGTAAACTTGAGTTTTAGGGATTATACCTTCACTTACTTGAATAATCCTTGCTAAAAACAGAGAATTGTTTTGAAATCACAGAACTTTTCCCTCAAACTCTCTCCAACTTCTCTATAAACTTTTAGGCCAAACCTTTTCACGTAACATAAAATGAAACCAATGCATAAAATAAACTAAACCCGAACGTCTAAAACCGACATTTTAATAATGATAATAATAAGTTATCAGTTATAAAAATTTAATATATTTTATTTATATTTTTATTTAATTTTAATTATTATTTTAATTCAAATTAAAAATTAAAAATTCAAAAGTCATAAGGCTTTGTTTGGCAAAACACTTTTAAAATAAAGACTTAATATCTTTAAGCCTTGTTTGGGTAAATCCATTTAAACTACTTTAATTTATTTTAATAAATCATTTATACTATAGTTTATAATCCCATATTATTTATTTGGATTTCCATATCCATTCTTAGTTAAATAAACTAATTACAACATACTAAATAAATTTCTCACTTAACTAAATATCATAAAATTATAATCTCATTATAATTTTATTTAATAAATTAACATATCACTTTAATTAATAAATTAAAACAACAATATAACAATTCATGTAATCTTTAACAACTCTCTAGCTATTAAATTAAATTAGAGTATTATCTGATAAATTTAATTCACAAATATCTACTAACAACAACCACATCAATAAAATATTTATTTAATTTAATAAATATTTTAAATTACAAATAAAATCTTGGATTGTTACAGACAGGTTAGATACCTTGAGATAAACTCCGCTATCTCTCTCTTCATATTGCTCCACCAAAATGTATGTCGAATATCATGATACATTTTGGTACTCCCAAGATGGATTGAAAATGGTGTGTCGTGCGCCTCCATCATGATTTTATACTTCAAATAAGAGTCCTTGGGAACACAAAGTCTGGAGTTAACTCAAAGTATTTCTTCTTCGTCGATTCTTGCTTCTGGAATAACACCTTCTTGGACTTTCTTCTTCATACACACCAGTTCTAGGTCCGTAGTTTGAGCAACTTTAACTTTATCGATTAAAGTCGGTTCTACTCGTATATTTGACATCATCACGTGGGTCCCTGGAGTCTTTAACTCTATCGCCATCATTTGCAAGTCATACAAAATAGGTATTTGCGTTGACAATATCGTACTTGTACCCGCATAAGATCTTCTACTCAACGCGTCAGCTACTACGTTCACTTTTCCAAGATGGTATTGAATGGTATGATCGTAATCTTTCAACAGCTCGAGCCAACATCGTTGCCGCGTGTTGAGTTCCTTTTGGGTGAAGAAATATTTGAGGCTTTTATGATCTATATAGATCTCCACTTTCTCCCATACAGGTAATTTCTCCAGATCTTTAGCGCAAAAGTGACTGTTGCCAACTATAGATATGAGTAGGATAATTTCTCTTATATTCTTTGAGTTGTCGTGAGGCATAGGCTATGACTTTCCCATATTCCAGGAGAACACATCCTAACCCTCTGCCTAACAGGTGATAAATCCCTCCGAACCAGATGGTATTGTCAGAACAGGTGCTGAAATGAGTCTCTTCTTGAGTTCTTGAAAACTCTTCTCACATTCCTCGCTCCTAACATAATTTTATATCTTTTCGAGTCAGCTGATTTAACGGAGTGGCGATTCGAGAAAATTCCTCCACGAATCTCCAAGAATAACCACCTAAGCCCATTAAGCTACGTACTTCGATCACTGACTAAGGTCGCTCCCAGCTTTGTATTACTTCAATCTTTGCAGGGTCAACATATATTTCGTGATTTGATATCACGTGCCCAAGGAATGCTACTTCCTCAAGCCATAACTCGTATTTCTTCAACTTGGCATATATCTTGTTTTCACAAAGCTTTTGGAGTATCAGCCTCAAGTGTTGTTAATGATCTTCACAACTTTTGGTGTATATGAGGATGTCATCAATAAAGACAACCACAAAATGATCCAAATATTCCATGAATACTCGGTTCATCATATTCGTGAAGGTAGCAGGAGCATTAGTCAATCCAAAAGACTTAACAAAGAATTCATAATGTCCGTATCGAGTTCTGAAAGAAGTTTTTGGAATGTCATCAATTTTAATCTTTTCTTGATGATATCCAGAACGAAGTTCGATCTTTGAAAAGAATTTGGAGCCTTGCAACTGGTCAAACACGTCATCAATGCGAGGTAACATGTACCTATTTTGGACGGTGACATGATTCAACTCCCGATAATTAATAAAAGTAACATACTCCCATCTTTTTTCTTTAGGAATAGAACAGGAGCCCAAGGAGACGTACTAGGATGAATGAAACCGATGTCTAACAACTCCTGTAGTTGGGTTTCTAACTCCTGAAGTTTAATAGGATCTATTTGATATGGGGCTTTGGAAATGGGTTTTGTGCCAGGTTCAAGGACAATACCAAACTCGATTTCACGCTCCGGGGGTAGGCCAGGAAGTTCTTCAGGGAATACGTCAGGAAATTTATTAACAATAGAAATATCATTCAAATCTGATGTATTTTTGTTTAAATCCGTGACATGGGCTAAGAAAGCTTGACATCCATTTCTCAATAAACGAATAGCTTTATGTCCTGATATGACAGTGATTGACTTTAGTGGTTTGGTTACTTGAATTCGCATAATAGGTTGGTTAGGAATAAGAAAGCTAACAACCTTAAAATAATAAATTTTACCATGATGAGTAGTTAACCAATCAATCCCTAAAATCACATCAAATGCCAGTATTCTCCGGAGTTAAATTTAAACGTTGAGCTTAAGTAGGATAAATAAAAGAATGGGTAGAACCGATATCAAATAAGGTATAAACTTCACAAGAGTTTATGATTAGCTTACCCGTGATAACCTCGTTCGGGTTCCTAGATTTTTGGGAGGTCGCAACAAACGCTCTTCCTTAAAAAATTAGTTTTGACTTGTTTGGGACAGTCTTTGGTGCCTCCATCCGAATTAGACTTGACTTCACTATATGACAAAATCAGGCTAGGTGACCTTCTCTTCCTTAATTGTAACACACACGCTTTGGGTATCTGCGTGCAGTTTGGACTGATGTGTCCCTCCCCTCCGCATTTGAAGTATGATATTGGTGGTCATTCTCCTTCCTTAACAACGGGTGCTGGTGTTGGTGCTGAAGTCTTTTCATCATTATTGAATCTCCTGTTCTTGAAATTTCTACTTTTATTATCTTGGCCATGATTACCACCGAAGTGGTTATCATTTCTGGCATGTTGATTGCCTCCACCTTTGTTGTCACCACTTCGATGACTGCTACCACTGGTATTATCAATTTGCCAGCTGCTCTCTCTTGGTTAGGTTGACTCATTATCGCGCTCTAATAACTGAGCCCTATTCACAACATTTGAATATAATACAATGTTTATGAGAAATGAGGTATTGACTTATTTTGGGTTTTAAACCTCTTAGAAACATCTGCATCATACGCTCCTCATTATCTACTAAATGGGATGCAAACCGGGATAACTCGACAAACTTAGCCTCGTACTGCGACACGGTCATATTGTTTTGTTCCAGCTTGATAAATTCGTCCTCTTTTATGTGATGAATACTTTCGGGAAAGTACTTGTCGTTGAATAGTTCTTGGAACTTCTCCCTAGACATCTTCAGTGCGGCAGATTGAGTACATTTTATAGATTTCCACAAGTAATCTGCCTCTCCTCGCAACATGAAGGTGGAAAAGGGAATCTTTTACTCCTCGGAGCATCTCAAGACATCAAATATCTTAATTATCTGCTTTATCCACGTATCTACCTTAAGTGGTTTTGGCTTTCCAAAAAAGTCCGGTTGTGAGGCCCCCAAAATAGGTCCAATCCATCCAACCTATTCTGTGTCGCCAAATACATGGTACATAAAACAACTATAACTGTATTACTACAATTGTCTTGCAAAATACGAGAACACATATGTTGTGAGTTTTGATACAAATATATATACCAACTGTGACTCTTGACTCCAACTTGGATACCACGTCACAATGGCACCTTACATAAAGGTACAGTCAAAAACTGTTTTAGAAATTAAAATCTTTGGGAAGTGCTCAAGGAAACCTTCGTACATGGGAGGCCATGCGTCTAGGTTATGATAGATATCATATGCCCACATAATTATCCTTGGTTGACCCAATAGACCCCAAAGAAAAATGAGAAGATTACTATAATGTTCTTTCCAATGGTGAGTCTTCTCTTGACATATAACTATCTCCACTGTCTGCAATTGAAAATTATATTTCAACCAAACTCCAAGATCATATAGGTAGTGCTCATAGATATACTCAGCAAGTGGATGTGCACAACCCTGTCTTGTGATAACACGATGTTATATATCATTAGGCATCTTGTATGATAGTGGCAAAACACCCTTCCAAAGTTGGGTTCACCTCACCCTATTGTTGTTCACCAAAATTAAATATCAAATGACGTATACAATATGACACATTTATCTAAAGTTCTCAGTAAAACTATTTCCATACTATTTACGGAGAACCTCAACATCTATAGACCACCGTTTTATTCCCCTGTTATTCCCGCTCGACCCGGCAACACTCTTATTACCTGAAAGGAATTGTGAAGCAAAAGGGTGAGCACAACTAGCTCAGTTATGAATATCATGACTAAAGATAATTAAATTATCAATAGCCTTCATCAGTAATAAATTAGAGATTTAGAACATATGGTAGATGATAAAACTTTTCAATCATAGTTGCAGCGGAACGAACAATCCATTAGAAGAGTCAAACAGACCATAAATTATACTATCGTCTCAATGTTAAAAGTCCACCAATAATGTTTTATCCCTGTAACATCAATCAATAGTTCCTATCCACATTCATGTGAATAACTCATAATCATAATTGTGGTTCTAAATTCCTCTTCTCATCTAGGACAAAGATAATTTTCATCACTTGTGTTTACCTAAAACATCAAAGATCATGGTTATACCAAATCACAGTTCCTATTCATAATCATACTAATAAATTCATCTTTGCACTACGAGCCAAAGTTATTCATCAACAAGTCATCTTTGCACTATAGGCTAAAGATATTCAAAAATAGGTCATCTTTGCACTACGGGCCAAAGATATTAATATCTCAAAGACATACATAATCATTTTCGAATTTATATAAACCATAATTATAATCATGTTAATCAATTCACCTTTGCACTTAAGCTAAAAATATTCAATTGTAAATTCAATGGTCATGATCATACCAGTTAACGATTCAACTTTGAACTACTGGCCAATGAGAACCCATAGACACGATCATACCAATAATATACCAATCTTTACACTCAAGTCAAAGAGAAATTTCTTAACCAGGATTATAAAAATGATATGTATGATAATAAAAATAATATTATCAAAATATGGATTTAATTTCAAGAGTAAGATTCATAAATCAACGATAATCTAGTTAGAAAAAGAAACCAATTTGTCGTGAATAGTAACTCGTGAATGGTAACTCGTATTCGTACATAGTACCGTATACGTAAAAAGTAACCCCGACACGAAAATATAAAGTTTCACAATAAAATCCATATAAATATTTATAACACCTTAATCCAAATGTAATAAATCACTTAATAATCTCATAATCTAATAATATTAATATTAAAACAATATTCTAATCATTTCTTAAATTTATAAATAATTTATTTTAATTATTTACACTTTATTAATTAATGCATTTAATCATCCTAAAATGCCAAACTCATAAGATTTCATCACCAATAACCAAAACCCTCATCAAAAATCTGCATATACATCATATAGGATTCTCAAGCCATAAAATCCTATTTTCCAATTTTCTTACTTCACATAACATATTTAATTTATTTACTCATAACTAGTCAATTTTCATGAAAAATACCAAATCAGTCCTAGAAAATTTTCTTTTCTAGGATTTAGCGGAATATAGTCCCATATTGAACATATATTTTTCGCGGAATTTTTAAAATTCATTTACTATTTTTCATATGGCCAAAATTGCCGAATATTTAGACATTTATCATAAACTGAACTTTTGTCCAAAAATTCCGAAATTTACAAAGTATACTTCTGTTATATACATGTACTCCCAATAACAATTTCACCAATATATTAGAGTTAACCACAAGGAGTTATAAGGGTTTACTTTTAAAATAGTCTTTTCCTATAAAATTCATAACTCATAATCTATACATCCAAAAATCGCTATTTTTGGACACAATCTAAAAAACTCATCAAATTATCATTTCAAATTTTTCCAGAATTTTTGAAAGTAAAAAAAATTACAAAACTGAAAAACATAATAACCCTTACAATCCCTTACAATCCCTTACCTCAAAAAGCAGTACTTCTAACTGGAATATTGGATATGACGCTGAAGGAAACTTCCACTGATTAGCAACTCTAAAAGTATCAAAATACTCACAAAAATACGCTCGATAATATAAGGAGAGAAAACATATGTTTTTGGTGTGATTTTCAATTCTAAATCAGCACTCTATTTATAGAAAAATGTTAGAACGCCAAAGTAGACTTGACCTGCTACTTGATGGCTTTACCTGCTACTATTACCACCCACCACATTTGAAATAAAATTTAAGCACGTTTCTCACCAACCAAAAGTGGGGCCCACCAATTCTAGAATTTTCCACCAAAATGATAAATTCAGAAACTTTAACAATTTCTGAACAAGTCACCACTTAAAATTCATAACAGATCATACGTTCAATTTTAACGGTTCAAAATTTGTGGATATATACTCAACTTATACGTGTATAACATATCCAAAAATCAAAACGATCCAACGGTCGGATTAAAATTATAACTCACGCAATCGAGCTTTAAGAATACCTATTTAATCTTTTAATACATCCAATCCGACAAAATACTGATAAAACACCTCCACATTAATTCTTTCATTTATAACCACATAAATAAATCCATCATTTATATCCGCATCAAATAAATATTTCCTTATCATATAAATCAATAATTAATTATTCATAAATAATATTACAGAATCGCAATAATGACAACCAGGTTGTTCCCAGGAAAGAGGGGGATTTCTAATAAGGATTTCTCCTTACTAGCGCGCAATTAGGTGACCAAACCTCTCCTTGGCAGAACTTTCTAGACATTGCCAATAATGCTATCTAATAATATTATTCAATTAATAAGAATTATTGACCCGATAATCGAAAATATTGTGCAATGACAATTATCGAAACAACAATAATATAAAATATCAACGTAGCAATTATTGAATCAATAAAATAAAATATTGAACAGTAATTACTGAAACAATTATTAAGTAGTGCGTTCATACGTAAGAATCAATAATTCAAAAATATTGTGCAATACCGGTAAAGTTTCTTGTGCAAACCACGCCAGACATCTTGTATTTTAACCACCGTGTATTCCAACAATGTTAATTCAGAATAACTATGACGTTATTTATAAAAACTCAAACTTATCCTTTTCTTTATCCCACGCTTATTCATTATGGGGGCCTACAAATGAGTTGCTCTTGTAGCATTTAATATTCCCCGACAACAAGAAAATTCCACGACCAAACGAATATTCCCCGACAACAATTAGTATTTTATAACCACTTGCGTATTTTGTAAACTTTACATATATCACCCTTAACTTTAAGTTTTTATTAATTTAACAATTTATTGAATAATAATTATAAGAAAAATTGAAGACTTTTATTTCATAAAATTCGGGGTCTTATAATCTCCCCTCCTTATGAAACTTCGCCCCAGAAATTTATGTACCTGGTATTTCAAAGAGTTTAGAATACCTTGCTTTCATTTCAGATTTTATCTTCCTTGTCCTCATGATTTCTCCATTGCTCATCTCCTGTATTTTAGATATCATTCTAGAATACAACTTCAAAACAAGGGTTAATTGAACAAATTAACATATCACATAATATCCCGATATTATGACTGACTAACAAATAAGCTTAGGTAGGACACACTAGCGAAGGATTTACTCATCTCTCCCTTCCTAGTTCTATTCCCCGATCTCCGCCAGAGACCATATTCCTAAGCTCTGATACCAACTGTGACTCATGTCCCAACCGTTAACAGCACCTCACAGTGGTACCTATCAGTTTGCCACCACAGAACGGCGTCCCCTACGGAGAGTTTGGCATCGGTGCATCCCACACAAGGAAGTCACAAACGAGAGGCTCGTAGCTCTTTACTTATAGCTCTGATACCAACTATGACGCCCGCAAAATAGGTCAAATCCATCCAACCTATTCTGAGTCGCCAAATACATGCTACAGAAAACAACTATAACTTTATTACTACAATTGTCATGCAAAATACGACAACACATATGTTGTGAGTTTCGATACAAATATATATACCACTTGTGACTCTTGACACAAACTTGGATAACACGTCACAATGGCACCTTACATAAAGGTACATTCAAAAATTGTTTAAGAAATTTAAATCTTTGGGATGTGCTCAAGGAAACCTTCGTACATGAAAGGCCATGCGTCTAGGTTATGATAAATATCATATACCCACATAATTATCCTTGGTTGACCCAATAGACCCCAAAGAAAAAAGAGAACATTACTATAATATTTTTTCTAATGGTGAGTCTTCTCTTAACATATAACTATCTCCACTGTCTGCAATTGAAAATTATATTTCAACCAAACTTCAAGATCACATAGGTAGTGCTCGTAGACATACTTAGCAAGTGGATGTGCATAATCCTGTCTTATGATAACACGATGTTGTATATCATTAGGCATCTTATATGATAGTGGTAAAACACCCTTCCAAAGTTGGTTTCACCTCACCCTATTGTTGTTCACCAAAATTAAATATCAAATGACGTATACAATACGACACACTTATCTAAAGTTCTCAATAAAATTATTTCCATACTATTTAGGAGAAACCTCAACAACTATAGACCACCGCTCTATTCCCTCGTTATTCCCGCCGACCTTAAGAATTACTCTTATTACCTAAAAGGAATTATGAAGCAAAAGGGTGAGCACATCTAGCTCAATAAAGAATATCATGACTAAAGATAATTAAATTATCAATAGCCTTCATCAGTAATAAATCAGAGATTTAGAACATATGATATGTGATGCCCCCAAAATAGGTATACATCACCCATCTTGAGTCGCCAAATAGATGGTACAGAATTCAAATATAAACTTAATTATACAACATGAGCTGTGAGTTTTAATACAAATATTATCTTCTGGACAGTATTCAAGCTCAAAATACGACAAAATATAATCTAAGAGTTTTAACACGAATATTGTCATCTAGACAATATCCACACTCAAATTCAATCTTATTACATTTATTATCACACTATTTCATAGAATAGTGAAGACTATTAATGCTATCATCTGGACCGCCACTCCATTCTCCGACTAGTCCCGACTACGTTCTCATTTCTTGAAGAGACTAGTGAAAGAAAGGGTGAGCTCAGCTAGCCCAGTAAGAAATATTATGACAAAGATAATGCAGAATAAATTATCATTAGCCTTTAACAATGTTAAATTGATAAAATACAATAGACATCAATTTTAACTGCAGCGGAATAAGCAATCCATTAAAAGAGTCAAGTAGAGAATAAATAATCCACATCATCAAATCATCCCTCCACTACAGGCCAAGTATATTCTTTAGTATCACGAGCACGAATTATCTATGCACTACGGGCTAAAGATAATCATGTTTTCATCAACGGTCCTGATCATGCCATAAAATAATTCATCTTTGCACCCTTGGCCGAAGAGAATCCATAGCCATAATCATACCAAAAATTGTCCATCATGCAATAAGGGCCAACGAGGACTTTTCCCACATCATTTGTAACATTACGGTCATGATTATACCAAACAATCCCTGGTCATAATCATACCAAGTCCATCTGTGCACTATAGGCCACAAATGACTTTTAACATAATATAAACATGAGGATGAAATGACATAATAATTCAATAAAACAAGTTCAAGAATTAATTTATCCAGGATCCAATAACGTCCAAATTGTCAACATGATACTGCTATGTGGAGTAAAAATTCAAGAATGCTCAAAAGAATATTTCCATTAAAAGATATTGGATGAAGCGCAAATGTCAAGGATATTCCACTAATTTTATGGAGTATAGAAGTCAAAGCTTTAACCAACTGAGTATAAGAGAATATATGAAACTGCAAATCGATTTTCATCCGCCACGCGGTAATCCACTTAGACAGGTCATTTCCACAATTTAATAAGGAATGAATACAAAAGATCATTCACCATGCATGTGATAATCCACATAGACATGTTATTCTAACAGAATAATAAAGAATGGAACCAAGTCATGCGTAAAGGCACCGACAGGATATTCTGATAGAATAATATATAATGGATCCAGGTCCGACGTAACGCATGCATATGGATATTCGGCGCAAAATAATAAATGATGGAACCGATCCAAGCGTAAATTATGTAGACAATGATATTCAATGTAATAATAAAGAACGGAATAATAGAAGAATTTCACCATGTATGTAGTACTTCGCATAAACAGGTAATTCCAACATAATAATAAAGAATGGAATAACAGAAGAATTTCACTATGTATGTTGTACTTCGCATATACAGGTTAATCCAACAAAATAATAAAGAATGGAATAACAGAAGTTCTCTTCATGAATACGAAAGAAATAATACCCCTTACCTTAGAAAGAAACTGGATACTGGAGTAGTGAGGTAACAGACTTCTCTTCTTCTTTCTCTCTATAATTTCTCTCTATAATAAATGCTCTATAGCTTGAGTGAATTGGTGAAGAATAATGAAGAAATAAACTTCTATTTATAGGAAAATATTGTTTCGATAATTGCACATTTTGGGGCTCGAAATATTACAGTACAATACCTCCAACTTTTCTTTCATTTTTAATTTAGTCCTGCAATTATTATCAAACTTACACCACCTCCCCTAATAGTAAATAATATGAATCAATAGTTCAATCATGTGATTCAATAGTTATAATCATGTGAAAATACGAATTACAGTATAATACCTCCATCTATACCTCCATCTTATACTTAGTCATGCAAGTATTATCAATCTTGCACCAACTCCCCTAATAGTACAAGAATGTGATTCAATAGTACACACATGTGAACAAATAGTTATAAAAGCATGTGAATTAGTAGTAATTAATTGCTCATTTATCCGATTAATTACCCGATTTATCAATATAACCCTTAGACATCAATTATCATCGGAATAGATGTCGATTTCCACTAACACTAACAATTCCAACACAATGGAACTATCAATTTCATATTTAATCAACACGGACTTATATATCGTTAATATCATAACTCACAATATTTAACAACCAGGTCGTTCCCAGGAAAGAGGGGGCTTTCAAATAAGGATTTCTCCCTATTGGTGCGCAATTAGGTGACCAAACCTCTCCTTGACAGAACTTATAGACATTGTAAATATTACAATTTAATAATATAAATAACTTTGTCATCTCAATTATTGATTTAATAATATATCATATTATGCAGATGATACTGTGACAATAATCGAATCAATAATATTAGAGATATGATTCAGCAATTACTGTAGTAATAATTGAGTATAACTGAGTGACTTCTCACGCAAGCATCAATAATCAATACCGTGTGCTACTATACAACCACGCGTATTACTATACTTTTACTACCAAGTAGTTCAACAGTTTTAACGATAACACTTTTGCCGTTATTTTTATAAAAAGATAATTATGTCATTTTCTAACTACGACAATACTTCTGTTGTGGGGTCCACCAATGATTGTGCTATCGTACGGATATTCCCCGATAAAAAGAATATTCCCCGACCAATTGAATATTATATAACAACTTGCTTAATTTGCAAAATTTATAAATATTACCCACAACTATAACATTATATCAAATCCGTACCATAATATTCAAAAAAATATTTTGAGAAATTTAAATCTTTATTCATAAAATTTGGGGTCTCACAATCTCCCTTCCTTACGAAATTTTGCCCTCAAAATTTACGTGCGACGCACTGTATGCCAAGAGATGAGGATACCTTGACTTCATTTCAGATTCTAACTCTTGAGGTATAAGCTTTGAGTGTTGAATATGATCCTTCTTATCCAAGATTATAACACGTATCTCCTCATACGTTAAATCTTTTGCTATATCGTCTAGTTCTAATTCAATAATGTGGTTTGGGTCGTCCACATAATTACGTAACATCGATACGTGAAAAACGAGTCTATAGGCCACAGTTCCTACTCTTTCAAGTATTTCAAATGGGCCAATTAAATCGAGTGTTGAGATTTCCTCTCTTCGTCGATTCTTGCTTCTAGAACAACACCCTCTTGAACCTTCTTCTTCATATTCATCAGATTCAGGTGTGTAGCTTGAGCGGCTTTAACTTTATCGATTAAAGTTGATTCTACTTGTATATTAGTTATCTTCACGTGGGTCCCTAGAGTCTTTAACTCTATCTTCATCACTTATAAGTTATACGAAATGAATCTTTGTGTTAATAACATCGCACTCGTAAACGCATACGACCTTCTACTCAACATGTCAGCTACCACGTTCGCTTTCCCAAGATGGCATTGAATGGTACGATCAGAATCTTTAACAGCTCGAGCCAACGTCTTTGGCGCATGTTACGTTCGTTTTAGTTGAAAAAATATTTGAGGGTTTTAGAAATGGGTTTCGTACTGGGGTTAATACAAAATTCGATTTCACGGTCTGGGTAGGCTAAGAAGTCTTTAAGAATACGTCAGGAAATTTATTAACAATAGAAATATCATTCAAAACTATGACTCTCATTCGAGACTTGGATAGTACATCACATCGATACCTATCAACTTGCTGTCATCATTCATGACGTCACCTACAGAAAGTCTGGCTTCGGTGCATTACACATGTTGATTGATTTCACAATCAATGAATACGTGCAAGTATACACGGTCAATAAGTAATAAAGTGAAAGTAGAGTATCGTTCCCACGAAGAATTATTTAATAAAAATCACCAAGTACTAATTCTCAATCAAACTAATTTTATTTAAACAATCTCAAATCGCGATATTTCTAATTAACAAAACTAAATTAAAATAATTAAAAGAGATTATTCTAAAAGAAATCAAATAAACAAAACTAAGATTTGATTAAGTTCAGATAAATAAGGATTAAGACATCAATATCCCCAATTATGAACTATAAATCAATTATCCAATTATCCCAATTATTATGCCTACTGAATTGTTAACAGGAATTCTCAAATGCCAAAAGCTCTTTCTCAAGTGATCATTTGCCTTCTATTTAACCCAGATTAATTTTGCTATATCTCTATGCAAAACAATTGAATTAAACTCGTTACAATCCAAATTCCTTATGTGTGACATGCGGCAAATAGATATTCTCATTCTATTCACAAACCTAATTATTCACTGTGCAAATAACTAAGTCACGTGATATCATGCCCAGTTCTAACCCTAGAATTCCTTTCTCAATTCCTTCTAGAGTAACAAGGTAATTACTGATCAGATATATAATCAATAAGCATAAGGCAAGATAAACAATTCACTTCAACATAAATAATTGGAATATAATGAATAACTAATTCATAGCCATAAAAAGTTCAATTGAAATCTTAATAAAAGAGTTAGTTCATAATTAATGAATTAAAACAAAGAATCCACAATTGAATAGACATTAAAAGATAAAAGTTTTATAAGAGAAGAGAATAGAATCTGTTGTCAGCAAATCTGATGCTCCCCTCTTGCTCTTGCTCTTGATCTTCAATGGTATCCCAGTTGCTTCAATCTCCAAAACTAATAAGAACTAGGGTTATGTTCTAATCTAATAGAGTGTATCTCTAGTCTAATCTATGTAATCTCCCTTTATTGTATGCCTTACATCTTGTATTTATAGGTTACAAGTCCAATTTTTAGCTTAGGAACAAACCCAATCCAATTTGGAGTCAAAAAGGTTTCAAAATTCGCCCAAAACGCGTCCAGGCCGCACCAAGCTCTTCCCCCAACACCCCAGCACTGGGCACGACACTTAGACACTGCTCCCTAGCACCCCGGTGCTGGGCATAGTCCTATTTTGGGGGCCCCGACGCTGCCCCATGTTCTGACATTTTCTACTCCGACATCCTCTGGTAAAACGGCCATAAATTTTGTTCCGGGAGGAGTTACGGGTCCTGCCACCTATCAAATCGAAGATATCGACGAGATCTACAACTTTAATTCTTTGAGGATTGAGAATTTCTGGGCGAATAAAGGCTGAAATTGAGCTGGAATTGACTACTATGCAAATGACCACCCAAGACCATGGCGTTCGACGTCCGTTGGTACAACAATCATAACTCTTGCATCCGAACTCCGATTGGAATGATTCAAAATTTTCCGAAAAGCTAAGACGATGCTCTTCAATGTAAGTTAAGTTCCAAACAAGAAACATGAAGTAAACATGAAAGCCCAAATGATGTCCGGTTTGCTTTTCTTTGTGTTTTCTTTGCTTTTCCTTACCAATATTCGCTCACACCTCTCCCAAACGTATAACCTACAAAATGAACAAAAAATGCATGAAAAGTAACTAAGACACATAAATATAAGCAACTAATTCAAGTAAAAGATATCGGATAAGTGTATATAAAATCCACTTATCAATTACCCCCAAACTTAAACTGTTGCTTGTCCCCAAGCAAAACACAACATAATGCAATGCAATGCAATGAAATGCAACTAATCTATATGCCTACGAATCCAGCAGTATTTGATAGAATCAAATCTATTCACTTGGCCTTAGAATAATCAAGCAAACACGATAATACTTCATATCAAAACTAATCAACAATTTCCTAGTCAATCATCAAGTCTTAAACTGTTATTACTGGTATAGTGCGTGTGTGTGCTCAACAACCATGCTAACTGATATAAAATCAAATTTAACACATAACAAGTCTCTTCGAAGGCATCATACAGTGTAAACTCAAGAAATCCAAAAACAAGCTAGATCCAACTAAAATCAAACAATTACCAATATCGAGGGTAACATGGGATACTCATGCTTTATTTTCATCTATGGGGGCTTTTTGCTCTTTTTTCCCGCTTTATTCTTTTTTTTATATACACTTAGCTATGCAATGTCTTATTCCCTTAGGCTTTTCAATGCTACCTTAACGAGCTTTCGACCAACGACTCCTGCACTATTAAGACCTTAGGCGCTTAGTGTAAAGACAATCCCCTGCTTACTTACTCAAGTAACAAAGGCCACAAAACTAGACAAGCATGCAATGGTGTTTATTCATACTTTTTTTTTCTTTTTCTTTGTTTTCTTTTTTTTCTTTCTTCTTTTTTTTAATATAGCTTATAAACCCCAAATATTCCCCCAAACTTAGGTTTTGTCTAACTTTAGTCATCACTACTTATTCTTCTCATTCTTTCATTCAAACTAGCATTATCCTTTAGAGTCCCATTATGTATCAATTTAAACTCAATCAATCAACTAGTTATTTTTACTGTGCTATCATTATTATACTAGTTTCAAATAGAAAAAGATTCAATTCATAACAAGAAATCACATCAAAGCTCTAATAGTTAGTATTATACTTGTCTACCGAATTCCAATCTCATCATTGGCCAAAATAAACTTAACTATAACAAACCGCTGGACTTATGCAAACTAAACATAGTAACTAACTATTATTTTTGAATTTTTAAATTTTAGAATTTTTTTTTTATAATGAACCTAAACTATATTAACAACATATGCAAAATAACATAACATAAACATGAAACTAAACATGCAATAACGAACTAAACTAAATTCCCCCAAACTTAGCAATTACAATATCCTCATTGTAAGAATATAACGATAATTAGAAGAGAACTTCCCTGTAATCAGCTAAGCGTGAGGTGCTAGTGGCGATGGTAGCGACGATCATTTTCCTATCCATTGAACCTCCAATACCTGCAATGAAGAGAGACAACATGTATTAGATTATAAGAGAACTTACTAAGCAAATTAATTCCTATCTACTAAATAAACTAGTAAAGCATATAAATATAAAATTTCCTAGGTTGCCTCCCGAATATTGATTTATAGTCTTTCAAATGACTTTATTCGTCAATGCTATCCAATTCCTCTTCGAAAGTTGAGGAACCCTCCATCCATCTAAATAATATAGCTTTTGGTAGGTTCCCATTTATGATAGCCATCAGATTAAAGCCACCTAGCATGCTTTGTTTAGATAAGATCACATTAAAGAACGCCCCAACATCTAGGTGTTTTTTCCATTGTGTCTGCGAATAGATTCTGGCATTGAGGCTTGTCAGACACAAAAATCTCTTCTTCTATCTTCTCCAACTCATTGAACCATGGCTTCGAAGTTGTACTCGCTTTTACGTTACAAGGATTATTGCCGACGACATGACTACCTAGCGAACAAGGTTTTGCAAATCTAACTGGATTCTTGAACTTTGGTGGAGAAGGAACATGGGGTAATAATAACATCTGCTCCTCCTCGTTGGTAATCATAGTTAGTTCTTCACCGACCTTATTTTCATTATCCCCACTTGTCTCCTATCTTTCAACATCTCGTGTCTCATCCAGTTGTAGATTTGGCTCGGGCACTTCATCAATTTCGTCATCCATGTCATAAAGCCAAGTGTTTGGAGGAAGGTTGTTTATGACTTTGGTCATTTGCTCTATTTGATCCGCAAGTTTTAGAATTGACCCCGTTTGATTAATCCATCTCTCCTCAAACTTGGACCACAATTCCTCCAACCTTGAATTTTCTTCTTTTAATAGAGGTTAAGATGAGAATTCTGGCGTGTATGTTGGATTTGGAGTAGAGTATTGGTCTTGATAGTTGTAGCTCCATGAAGAATCCGGGTGATACCCCCAAACTTGTTCATAATTATCATATGCATACTTGATTGAGGTAGTTACCACCATATTTGCATCGCCCAAGATTGATGGTGCATTGATTACTCGGTGATTACCAAAGACAATAGTCATACATAATCGCCATCCTTCGACTCTGTTGGGATGCGATAACGCCCAACTACCTCGAAAGTTCTTTAATTTGTCTTGACATTGCGAAAAGTGTCGCGTAGTCCGCTAATCTCCATTCCCTTGGTCGAAGTCACGTTAGTATGGCCATTGATACTCAAAGTCATCCATGGTACCTAAAATAAGAGAAATATAAGAAGAGAATTAAAATAAAAATAAAAATGTTTAAATTAAGACTAATTTGATTGAAATTAATATTGGTAAAAAATATTAAACTAAATCCCGGCAATCTACGCCAAAAACTTGTTGATCGATTTCATGAATCAATGAATACGCAAGTATACACTATCAACAAGTAATAAAGTGAAAGTAGAGTATCGTTCCCACGAGGAATTATTTAATAAAAATAACAAAGTACTAATTCTTAATCAAACTAATTTTATTTAAATAAACTCAAATCGCGATTTTTCTAATTAACAAAACTAAATTAAAACAATTAAAAGAGATTATTCTAAAAGAAAGAAAATAAACAAAACTAAGATTTGATTAAATTCAGATAAATAAGGATTAAAACTTCAATATCCCCAATTATGAACTATAAATCAATTATCCAATTATTATGCCTACTAAATTGTTAACAAGAATTCTCAAATGACAAAATCCCTTTCTCAAGGATCATTTGCCTTCTATTTAACCCAGATTAATTTTGCTATATCTCTATGAAAAACAATTGAATTAAACTCATTACAATCCCAATTTCTTATGTGTTACATGCGGCAAATAGATATTCTCATTCTATTCACAAACCTAATTATTCACTGTGCAAACAACTAAGTCACATGATATCATGCCCAGTTCTAACCCTAGAATTCCTTTCTCAATTCCTTCTAGAGTAACAAGGTAATTATTGATCAGATAATTAATCAATAAGCATAAGGCAAGATAAACAATTCACTTCAATATAAATAATTGAAATATAATGAATAACTAATTCATAGCCATAAAAAGTTCAATTGAAATCTTAATAAAAGAGTTAGTTCATAATTAATGAATTAAAACCAAGAATCCACAATTTAATAGACATTAAAAGATAAAAGTATGATAAGAGAAGAGAATAAAATCTGTTGTCAGCAAATCTGATGCTCCCCTCTTGCTCTTGCTCTTGATCTTCAATGGTCTCCAAGTTGCTTCAATCTCCAAAACTAATAAGAACTAGGGTTATGTTCTAATCTAATGGAGTGTATCTCTAGTCTAATCTATGTAATCTCCCTTTCTTTTATGTCTTACATCATGTATTTATAGGTTACAAGTCGAATTTTTAGCTTAGAACAAACCCAATCCAATTTGGAGTCAAAAAGGTGTCAAAATTAACCCAAAACGCGTCCAGGCCGCACCAAGCTCTTCCCCCAGCGTCCTAGCGCTAGGCACGATGCTCAGACACTACTCCCCAGCTCCCCGGCGCTGGGCATAGGCCTATTTTGGGCGCCCCGGCGCTGCCCCATGTTCTAACATTTTCTACTTCGACATCCTCTGGTAAAACGACCATAACGTTTGATCCGGGAGGAGTTGCGAGGCCTGCCACCTATCAAATCGAAAATATCGACGAGATATACAATTTTCAAATTTTGAGGATTGAGAAATTCTGGGTGGATGAAGGCTGAAAGTGAGCTGGAAGTGACTGCTATGCAAATGACCACCCAAAACCATGGCATTCGACGTCCATTGGTACAACGATCATAACTCTTGCATCCGAACTCTGATTGGAATGATTCAAAATGTTTCGGAAAGCTAAGACGATGCTCTTCAATGTAAGCTAAGTTCTAAACCAAGAACATGAAGTAAACATGAAAGCCCAAATGATGTCCGATTTGCTTTTCTTTGCGTTTTCTTTGCTTTTCCTTACCAATATTCGCTCACACCGCTCCCAAACGTATAACCTACAAAATGAACATAAATTGCATGAAAAGTAACTAAGACACATAAATATAAGCAACTAATTCAAGTAAAAGATACCGGATAAGTGTATATAAAATCCACTTATCAACACACAAGGAAGTCAACAACGAAAGGATCGGGGCTCTTTACTCATGGCTTGATATAACAGTGATTAACTTAGTGGTTTGGTTGCTTGAATTCGCATAATAGGTTGGTTAGGAATATTAAAGATAATAACTTTACGAAAATAATTAATTTTGGCATGATGAGTAGTTAACCAATCGATTCCTAAAATCACATCAAGGGAAAGTATTTTCAAAGAGATAAGATCGACAGGTAACGTGAAAGTGTCGATTTTAATCAAATAAGATTTATAAACAGTGGAGGTAACAAAGGTTTCTCCTAATGAAGTTTCAACCAATAAGTCAAAGTCTAACTTCTCTGCAGTAAAATTTAAACGTTGAGCGCAAGCAAGAGAATTAAAAAAATGGGTAGAACCGGTATCAAATAAGGTATAGACTTCGTAAGCGTTTATGATTAACTTACCCGTGATAACTTTGTTCCGGTTCCTCGACAAACGCTCTCACTTAAACTACCGACTTTGACTTGTCTAAGACATCCTTTGGCATCATTATCCCACTGGGACTTGACTTCACTACACGACAAAATTGGGCTAGGTGTCCTTCTCTTCTTGAAATTTCCACTTCTATTATCCTGGCCATGATTACCACCGAAGTGGTTACCATTCTTGGCATGATAATTTCCCCCACGATGGTTATCGTTGTTCCGATGGCCGTTGCCACTGGTACGATTATTATCGTGATGTTGGTCATTGCCTTTTGGTTGAGCTGACTCAACGATCTCATGTTCTTCATTGCTTATCTCAATATTTTCAGATGCCATTCTCAAACACTGTCACAAAACAAGGGTTAATTAACATATCACATATTATCCCTATACTCTGACCGATCAATTAAATACCAAATAAACTTAGGTAGGTCATACTAGCGAAGGAATTCCCCGTCTCTCCCCTCATAGTTCTTGTCTCACATCTCAGCCAGGGATCATATCCCTAAGCTTTGATACCAACTGTGACACCCCCAAAATAGGTATACATCACCCATCTTGAGTCGCCAAATACATGGTACAAAATTCAAATACAAACTTAATTATACAACATGAGCTGTGAGTTTTAATACAAATATTGTCTTCTAGACAATATTCAAACTCGAAATACGACAAAACATAATCTGAGAGTTTTAACACGAATATTGTCATCTAGATAATATCCACACTCAAATTCAATCTTATTACATTTATTATCACACTATTTCATAGAATACTGAGGACTACGAATGCTAACATCTGGACCTTCTCTCCATTCCTCGACTAGTCCCGGCTACGTTCTTATTTCCTGAAGAGAACAATGAAAGAAAGGGTGAGCTCAACTAGCCCAGTAAGATATATTATGACTAAGATAATGCAGAATAAATTATCAATAGCCTTCAACAATGTTAAACTGATAAAATATAATAGACATCAAGTTTAACTGCAGCGAAATAAGCAATCAATTAAAAGAGTCAAGTAGAGAATAAAATCTACTATCTTTTATGATTTAAAATGTTTTTATCAATTTTTATCGCTGAAACTCAGCTTAATAAATAATCCACATCATCAAATCATCCCTGCACTACATGCCAAGGATATTCTTTAGTATCATGACCATGAATTATCCATGCACTACGGGCTAACGATAATCATGTTTTCATCAACGATCCTTATCATGCCATATAACAATTCTTCTCTGCACCCTTGGCCGAAGAGAATCCATATCCATAATCATACCAAAAACTGTCCATCAATGCACTACGAGCCAATGAGGACTTTTCCCATATCATTTGTAACATTACGATCATGATTATACCGAATAATCCCTGGTCATAATCATACCATGTCATTCTATGCACTACAGGCCACAGATGACTTTCAACGTAATATAAACATTAGGATGATGACAATGACATAATAATTCAATAAAAAAGTTCAAGAATTAATTTATCCAGGAACCAATAACGTCCAAATTGTCAACACGATACTGCTTTGTGGAGTAAAAATTCAAGAATTTTTAGAAGAATATTTCCAATAAAAGATACTAGATGAAGCGCAAATGTCAAGGATATTCCACTAATTTCATGGAGTATAGAAGTCAAAGCTTTAATCA
The DNA here is from genome assembly GCA_020205615.1 of Panax quinquefolius. Taxonomy (NCBI): domain Eukaryota; kingdom Viridiplantae; phylum Streptophyta; class Magnoliopsida; order Apiales; family Araliaceae; genus Panax; species Panax quinquefolius. The sequence goes on from CM035155.1 coordinate 93,509,962, forward strand.
ACTGAGTATAAGAGAATATATGAAACTGCAAATGGATTTTCGTCTGCCACGAGGTAATCCACTTAGAAAGATCATTTTCACAATTTAATAAGGAATGAATACAAAGGGTAATTCACCATGCATGTGATAATCCACATAGACAGGTTATTCCAACAGAATAATAAAGAATGAAACTAGGTCATGCGTAAACGCACCGATAGGATATTCCGACAGAATAATAAATAATGGAACCAGGTCCGGCGTAAACGTATAGACAGGATATTCTGACAGAATAATAAATGATTGAACCAGTCCCACAGAATGCACGTATGTGATATTCCAATGTAATAATAAAGAACGGAATAATAGAAGAATTTCACCATGTATGCTATACTTCGCATAAACAGGTTATTCCAACATAATAATAAAGAATGGAATAACAATAGAATTTCACCATGTATGCGGTACTTCGCATATACAAGTTATTCCAACAGAATAATAAAGAATGGAATAACATAAGTTCTCTTCATGAATACGAAATAAATAATATCCTTTACCTTAGAAAGAAACTGGATACTGGAGTAGTGAGGTAGCAGACTTCTCTTCTTCTTCTCTCTCTATAATTTCTCTGTATAATAAATGCTCTATAGCTTGAGTGAATTGGTGAATAATAATGAAGAAATGAACTTCTATTTATAGAAAAATATAGTTTCGATAATTGCACATTTTGGGGATCGAAATATTACAGTACCATACCTCCAACTTTTCCTTCATTTTTAATTTAGTCCTGCAAGTATTATCAAACTTGCACCACCTCCCCTAATAGTAAATAATGTGAATCAATAGTTCAGTCATGTGATTCAATAGTTATAATCATGTGAAAGTATGAATTATTGTATAATACCTCCATCTATACGTTCATCTTTAACTTAGTCATGCAAGTATTATCAATCTTGTACCAACTCCCCTAATAGTACAAGAATGTGATTCAATAGTACACACATGTGAACAAATAGTTATAAAATCATGTGAATTAGTAGCAATTAATTGCTCATTTATCCGATTAATTACCCGATTTATCAATATAACCCCAGACATCAATTATCATCGAAATAGATGTCGATTTCCACTAACACTAATAATTCCAACACAATGGAACTATCAATTTCATCTTTAATCAACACGAACTTATTCATCGTTAATATCATAACTCACAATATTTAACAACTAGGTCGTTCCCAAGAAAGAGGGGGCTTTCTAATAAGGATTTCTCCCTATTGGCGCGCAATTAGGTGACCAAACATCTACTTGATAGAACTTCTAGACATTGTAAATATTGCAATTTAATAATATAAATAACTTTGTCGTCTCAATTATTGAATTAATAATATATCATATTATGCAGATGATACTGTGAAAATAATCGAATCAATAATATTAGAGATATGATACAATAATTACTGTAGCAATAATCGAGTATAACTGAGTGACTTCTCACGTAAACATCAATAATCAATACCGTGTGCTACTATACAACCACGCGTATTACTGTACTTTTACTAATGGGTAGTTGAACAGTTTTAGTGGTAACACTTTCGCCGTTATTTTTATAAAAAGATAATTCTGTCGTTTTCTAACTACGATAATACTTCCATTGTGGGGTCCACCAATGATTGTGCCATTGTACAGATATTCCCCAAAAAAAAGAATATTCCCCGACCAATCGAATATTATATAACAACTTGCTTACTTTGCAAAATTTATAAATATTACCCACAACTATAACATTATATAAAATCCACACCAAAATATTCAAAAAAAAATATTTTGAGAAAGTTAAATCTTTATTCATAAAATTTGGGGTCTCACATAGTAGATGATAAAACTTTTCAACCATAGTTGTAGCGGAACGAGCAATCCATTAGAAGTGTCAAATAAACCATACATTCTATTATCTTCTCCATGTTAAAAGTCCACCAATAATGTTTTATTCCTAACATCAATCAACAGTTCCTGTCCATATTCATGTGAATAACTCATAATCATAATTGTGGTTCTAAATTCCTCTTCTCATTCAAGACAAAAATAATTTCCATCACTTGTCTTTACCTGAAACATCAAAGATCATGGTTATACTAAATCACAGTTCCTATTCATAATCATACTAATAAATTCATCTTTGCACGATGGACCAAAGATATTCATCAACAAGTCATCTTTGCACTACGGACAAAAGATATTCAAAAATAGGTCATCTTTGCACTACGGGCCAAAGATATTAATATCTCAAAGAAATACATAATCATTTCAGAATTTATATAAACCATAATTATAATCATGTTGATCAATTCACCTTTGCACTTAAGCTAAAAATATTCAATTGTAAATTCAATGGTCATGATCATACCAGTCAACGATTCAACTTTGCACTACTGGCCAAAGAGAACCCATAGGCACGATCATACCAATAATCCACCCATCTTTACACTCAAGTCAAAGAGAAATTTCTTCACCAGGATTATAAAAATGTTATATATGATAATAAAAATAATATGATCCAAATATGGATTTAATTTCAAGAGTAAGATTCATAAATCAACGATAATCTGGTCAGAAAAAGAAACCAATTTGTCGTGAATAGTAACTCGTATTCGTACATAGTACCGTATACGTGAATAGTAACCCCGACACGAAAAGATAAAGTTTCACAATAAAATCCATATCAATATTTATAACACCTTAATGTAAATGTTATAAATCACTTAATAATCTCATAATCTAATAATATTAATATTACAACAATATTTTAATTATTTCTTAAACTTATAAAAAATTTATTTTAATTGTTTATACTTTATTAATTAATGCATTTAATCATCCTAAAATGCCAAACTCATAAGATTTCATCACCAATAACCAAAACCCTCATCAAAAATCTGCATATACCTCATATAGGATTCTCAAGCCATAAAATCCTATTTTCCAATTTTCTTACTTCACATAACATATTTAATTTATTTACTCATAACTAGTCCATTTTCATGAAAAATACCAAATCAGTCCTAGAAAATTTTCTTTTCTAGAATTTAACAGAATATTGTCCCATATTGAACATATATTTTTCTTGAAATTTTTAAAATTCATTTATTATTTTTCATATGGCCAAAATTGCCGAATATTTAGACATTTATCATACACTGTACTTTTGTCCAAAAATTCTGAAATTTATAGAGTATACTTTTGTTATATTCATGTTCTCCCAATAAAATTTTTACCAATTTTGGAGTTAACCACAAAGAGTTATAAGGGTTTACTTTTAAAATAGTCTTTTTCCATAAAATTCATAACTCCTAATCTATACATCCAAAAATCAACATTTTTGGACACAATCTAGATAACTCATCAAATTATCATTTCAAATTTTTTCAGAATTTTTGAAGGCCAGAAAAATTACTCACTGATATCGGATATGACGCTGAAGGAAACTTGCACTGATTAGCAACTCTCAAAGTATCAAAATACTCACAAAAATACGCTCGATAATATAGGGAGAGAAAACTTATGTTTCTGGAATGATTTTCAATTCTAACTCAGCACTCTATTTATAAGAAAATGTTAGAACGCCAAAGCAGACTTGACCTGCTACCTGATGGCTTTACCTGCTATAATTTTCACCCACCACATTTGAAATAAAATTTGAGCACATTTCTCACCAACCAAAAGTGGGGCCCACCAATTCTAGAATTTTCCACCAAAATGATAAATTAAGAAACTTCAATAATTTCTGAACCAGTCACCTCTTAAAATTCAGAACAAATCATACGTTCAATTTTAACGGTTCAAATTTTATGGATATATACTCAACTTATATATGTATAACATATAAAAAAATCACAACGATCCAACGGTCGAATTAAAATTATAACTCACGTAATAGATCTTTAAGAGCACCGATTTGATCTTTTAATACCTCTAATCCGACAAAATACTGATAAAACACCTCCACCTTAATTCTTTCATTTATAACCACATAAATAAATCCATCATTTATATTCGCATCAAATAAATATATCCTTATCATATAAATCAATAATTAATTATTCACAAATAATATTACAGAATCACAATAATGACAACCAGGTGGGTCCCAGGAAAGAGGGGGATTTCCGATAAGGATTTCTCCTTACTCGCGCGCAATTAGGTGAGCAAACCTCTCCTTGACAGAACTTTCTAGACATTGTCAATAATATTATCTAATAATATTATTCAATTAATATGAATTATTGATCCGATAATGGGAAATACTGTGCAATGACAATTATTGAAACAACAATAATATAAAATATCAACGTAGCAATTATTGAATCAATAAAATTAAATATTGAACAGTAATTACTGTAAGATTTATTGAGTAGTGCCTTCATATGTAAGAATCAGTCATTCAAAAATACTGTGTAATACTGTGTGTTACTGTGCAACCATGTGTATTACTGTATTTTAACCACCAGGTATTCCAACAATGTTAACTGTAACAACTACGACGTTATTTATAAAAACTCAAACTTATCGTTTTCTTCATCCGAGCGCTTATTCATTATGGGGCCCCATGATGGTCGCTACCAGATTAATACGAATATTTCCCGACAACAAGAATATTCCACGAGTAAATGAATATTCCCCGACAACAATGAGTATTTTATAACCACTTGCGTATTTTGTAAACATTACATATATCACCCTTAACTTTAACTTTTTATCAATTTAACCATTTACTGAATAATAATTATAAGAAAAATTGAATACTTTTATTTCATAAAATTCAGGGTCTTACACCGGTGGTCCTAACTCCTTAAACTACTTAGCGGTGACCAACCGTGAGTTATCAGTGTTTCCACCTGCATTTTGCATAGGAGTCTCTCTCGCATGATGTTATATGAATTGCAGAAAGCCTCTGAACATCCCATCGTTCATCATTTGGTCGATGTTGTTATTTACATGAGGATTGTTTCCTTCCCGATGCACATTATCTTGGTTATTAATCTGTGGTGAATTAACAATCTCCTGTGCTCCATTGCTTATCTCGACATTCTCGATGTTATTTTCAAACACTACCACAAAACAAGGGTTAATTGACATGCCACATATTATCAATATATTTCGACCGACCAATTAAATAACAAATAAACTTAGGTCGGTCACACTAGCGAAGGATTTACCCGTCTTTCGCCTCGTAGTTCTAGTTTCACATCTCAACCAGGGATCATACCCCTAAGCTCTGATACCAACTGTGAAGCCCCCAAAATAGGTATACATCACCCATTATGAGACGCCAAATACATGGTAAAGAATTCAAATACAACTTAATTATACAAGTGTCGTGTAAAATACGACAAAACATAGCTGAAAGTTTTAACACGAATATTATCTCGTAGACAATATCCAAACTCAAAAAGAGTCCTCATTACAATATTATCACACTATTTCATAGAATAGTGAGGATTACTGTAGCCACCATCTCGAACCATCACTCCGTTCCCCACCTAGTCCCAGCTATATTCTTATTTCATGAAGAGAACAATAAAAGAAAAGGGTGAGCTCAACTAGCCTAGTAAATAATATTATGAATAAGATAATGCAGAATAAATTATTGTTAGCCTACAACAGTGTTAAACTGATAGAATACAATAGACAAAAAGTTTAACTGTAGTGGAACAAACAATCCATTAGAAGAGTCAAGTAGAGCATGATATCTACTATCTTCTATGATTTAAAAGTTTGTTATCAATTTTATCGCTGTGACTCAGCTTAATAAAAAATCCACATCACTGAATTATCCATGCACTACCGGCCAAGGATATTTATTATTATCATATCCATGAATTATCCATGCACTACGGGCTAAGGATATTCGTGTTATCACCAATGGTCATGATCATGCAAACAACTGTCCATCAATGCATTACGGACCAATGAGGACTTTTACCACATCATTTGTAACATTACAGGTCATGATTATACTGAATAATCCCTGGTCATAATCATACCAATCAACAGTCTATCTATGCACTACGGGCCAAAGATGACTTTTATCACAATATAAGCATGAGAATGATGACAATGATATAAGAATTCAATTAAATGAGAGCAAGGATAAATTTTAAAGATTTATAATTCAATTTATGTAGAATCTAATAATGTCCAAATTGTCAACATGATACTGCTTTGTGGAGTAAAATTCAAAAATAATATTGTATCAAAAATGATTTGGACAAAAAAGAAATCAATTTTTTCATGAATAGTATCTCAGGTGAATAGTACCTGAGTGAATAATACCCCGTGAATAGTACTTCGGGAATAGTACCCTGTGAATAGTACCACGACATGAAAATATCAAAACTTATCAAGAATGTCCAGAAAAATATTTCAGTGGAATGATACTAGATGAAACATAAATTCCAAGGATATTCCACTAATTTCAAGGAGTATAGAAGCAATACTTTAACAAAATAAGTATAGAATTCGGAATCTGAAATGAAATAATATTATTTACATACTATAGAGTGTGAAGGAAAATATTGTTTCTTACGAATATTGAACAAAAATAATATCCCTTACCTTAAAAGAAGAGTATTTCTGCCTGGTATGGTGGGGATATTCTTGAAGAAAACTTGCTCTATTTTCTACACTCAAAACTTCTTTAAACTCAAAAGAAATATGTTTAATATTATAGAAAAAGAATTCTCTAATTTTGGTGTGATTTTCAATTCTAAATGAAGCATCCTATTTATAGGATAATGGTAGGATACTATTTAGAAAATATAATCACGGATTCACAAAGACATTCACAAAAGCGCCAAATCTTTCTACTTAATTTACAAAAAATTTGATTTACTATACAGCACTATGTAATAAACTATTCTAATTAAATGAAAAACTTTAAATAAAATATAACATATATATATATATATATAGGAGCCGGATCCAGTCCGGACTCCCGAATTTTGTTAAATTTCGGAATTTTTTTTTATTTTTTTTAAACTAAAAAAAATTAATATTTTATGGAACTGGAATTTTTCCATAATAGAGTGTTTTGGATGTGATTTGGATACATATAACAAAACCAGTTTGTATAGACTATACGCACTGCTTTTGTTATATGTATCCAAATCACATCCAAAACACTCTATTAGGGAAAACACTGTATAGTCTATAACAAAACATGTTTTATATATCCGGACTTTAGATCCGTCCGGGAGTCCGGACTCGATCATGGTCCTATATATATATATATATATATATATATATATATAAAAAAAATTGAGATAACTTCTACTGATTATTTTGAAAAATGGGTAAGTGAGGGTCCATAAAATAAGCTAAATTTATAACAAATACTTCATAAAATACCCCTCTGTTTATTTCAATTCACTTGGCTTCTCAAAACATAATTTTAATAACATTCATCATTAATATTATAACTCATAATATTAGCAACCAGATCATTCCCGAGAAAGATGGGGCTTTCCGATAAGGATTTCTCCTTATTGGCGCGCAATTAGGTGACAAAACTCCTTTCCTCGATAGAACTTTTTAGACATCATCAATAATGCAAATAATAATATAAATAACTTTGTCATCTCAATTATTGATTTAATAATATAAAATATTGTGACAATAATTGAATCAACAATGTGAGATACTATGTAACAATTAATGTGGTAATAATTGAATAAACTGAGTGACTTCTCATGTAAGCATCAATAATCAATACTGTGTGCTACTATGCAACCACGCGTATTATTGTATTTTTATCACCGAGTATTTTTACAGTTAACGGTAAAACTTTCGCCGTTATTTTCATAAAAAGTTATTTTTGTCGTTTTCTAACTGCAACAATAATTCCATTGTGGGGTCCACCAATAATTGTGTCTTCGTATTTAATATTCCACGATAAAATAAATATTCCCACCAAATGAATATTTTATACCAACTTGCTTACTTTGCAAAATTTATAAATATTACCCACAACTATAACATTATATCAAATTAACACCTTAATATTAAAAAGATATTTCGAGAAAATTAATTTTTATTCATAAAAGTTAGGGTCTTACATACTCTATTAATAATTTAATTTATACACTATACTTAATAATTATTCGATTGTCCCAAGACAACTTCTTCCATCTTTACATTTAGCCATATCTTATGTGCTAATATAATCCTCCATCTCCAATCAATATTCATTTATAATTATATTGGTTCTCTTCATTTATTAATCACTTATCTTTCAAGCATTAACCTTTTTTTTATATTACAATACTATGTAATATATTAAAAATATCAAATATTAATTAACATATTTCTTTCATTCTCTTATGCTAAACACATATATTAATTCACCATCTTATGTAAGTGAATCAACTCTTTCTCAATCCACACTACTGCCACACAAGGCTATATAATATTCTATGATATAACTTAATTAACCAACCTTCATTCTAGGTTACTAAACTAACGCGTTTTCAAATCATGATTTGCTAACTTAATCCATTCATGGACAACTTAATCATCTATTATGACTTTTATTAACCATATACATGCATTGAAATTCAAACTTCACAAGCTTGCTCGTAACCTTCATAGATTATCACAGTAGCAATTGCTACCGGGTCATAAGCTTGAAGTGACGAACTTGCCGCTTAACTCAAGTCTAGAGGCTAACAAGTTCTGCATTAGCAGAAATAGAACCTTCATTTCTAAATACTTTGAACAAGTTTCTTTAAGTGTTAACTCGTTTAACATCCATTCCCTCTTTTGATTTCACATCATCAATTACTATTTTCTTTTATAATTAAAAAATAAACGTTATGTTTTAAAACTCTATCTTTCCTTAATAGTATATCAAACTATAAAATCTCATTTGTACGTTTCTTTCCACTGATAACACAAAATTCAAAATATAACACATATATGTTTTTATTCAAACCCGACATATCTTATAATAAGAATTCTATTAACTAAATTTTGATTTTAATAATTTCTAAAAATTTGGGTTATCAGATCCTCTCTCTCTTATAAGGATTTCGTCCTCGGAATCACCGAAACCTCTTTACTCAGTCCTTTTTAGAGATTAAATATTCTTTTAAATAACTTGATCTTTTCCCTTTCAAAATTTTGTTCCTTTCTTGGAATTTTCATAGCTTATACAATTAATTCATTATTACACGTCGTATTCTACCACTTCTTTCTTTCAAAGGAATATCCACCTTACAACATTCACCCTTCGAAAGAATAAGAATCTTCCACAATCATTCAATAAATGGGAAGTAGTATGAATAACATAGATTCCAAATTATGCTGAGGGGTCACAAGTCCGTGAACTCTTCTCTAGGTTTACTAGTGCTTCAATAAAATCCTTCACACTGCAAACTAGAGTGTTTATCAATCACAAGGACTGAAAACACCCTTCATGCGTACACTAGGTAGCCATCCTATTGTACCACTAAGTTGTGCCGCAATGTAGTGTTTTGTAACGACTATATACGTTACGCTCGGAACCATTGTCTCCGAAAACATGCCCCCATATAGGGTTGTTCACCTCAACTTTTCAACATCTAAATCCGCACTAGAGTAATATGGTTTTGCATAATTACTCAAGAATGCTTGAATATTTTTCAACAACTGTCTAGCCGAATCAAATATCTTAGACTTTTATCATCAACTCGGACATCAATCAAAATAATTTAGCCAACTTAATTAACCTTCTTCATAATTTAAAAGAAAACAAAAAATTCTTTTATAACGTCATGATACCGTACCAGATTAGTAGTACATTGAGGATTCCGTCACATTATGACTTTGTCATATTACATCAGACCATAGTGGGCCGACAATCTTTCCATCACAACCAACACTAGGTTCGATTGCATTGATGACTCCATCGTTTACCATTTCTACACCATATCAAATGATGCACATGGTCAGAAATACATTTTTAAATCATTTTTGTCTTAGCCGAAACAATTAGCATAGACACATGAATAACGATATTATTTTTAAACATTATCAGTTCAATCACATGATCCAATGTTTTTCAAGAAAATAGAAGTGCAAACATCAGCACGAAGTTAATAAATTTTGAAAATCTAAGCAGAGCTATAAGATTTATAAAATCCATGTTCCTCCATCAACTTCAATCTTTACTCCATTGCTTCATTCTATTAATCTTAAACACCATCAATGCTCACTATACCAAAATTTCTAACTTCATAATATATAACATATGTATACCAAATACAGTTCATCGAACATACCACACCTTGAAAGTTCAGGAACTTACCACAGTAATATAAGTTTAGGAGCTTACCCTAGCAATACGTAGTCCAAGAAACAATCAGGGACTGTCCATACACTTAGGGGCTCAAAAACATGCATATGACTATGAGTCACCAACATACTATAAGCATGAGTTTTAAGAACTCGTGCCTAACCTTAATATTCTCTAACTTAATCTTAATAGCCTCTAACTATTAAATATAAATATGAGAAAAGAATCACCTTCTCACTATAAGAATATCGATAATGCGACACCAATCATTCCAATGATTATCACTATGAGGAACCGAGCGCTAGCACAAAACCTTCGCCCATACAAAGATTTGTACAACTTAGCTATCACATGAGTCCGCAATTGAAATCCCACTTAACTCTATCTCACTCTTTACTTTTTCTTTGCTCGATACAAATTTTCTATATTTTATCATATACAACTCCTCACGAGTTCATCTCATATCATTTAATAGTACCTAATCTTATAACATCAAGCTATAGCCACTTAGTCGTTATAAACTATTAATCATTTCATAGCTCAATCCGATCACGTCGTGATCGTTGGTTTACCTTAGGGTTTTTTCCCATTATCAACTAAACTCCATTCGAGTTCATTCTTATTATCTTTGTCATCTTCATCTTATAGACATCGTCTTAACATTTTTATTATCGGAGTTAGGAAACTCCTAAATTCTTATTCTCTAGATACTTCAAGATTTTTCTTTGAATCTGCGCTTATATATATATTTTAATCTTTATCTTTCTTTCTCTCAAGTTATAGCCTTAGAAGTAAGGTTTTAATACCTTTCATCTTTAATCTCATTCTGTTGGGAAAAGTTTGCACACGAGCTAACTTTTCCTTCCCATTCGACTTCTCTCTCTCTCTCTCTCAAGTGTTGGTGATTTTTAAAATCACCAACAAATGAGTTAAGGTTCTCTTTTATAGAAAACCAAAGCTAGGGGTAAAATAGTCATTTTGCCCCAAAGTTACTATTCACAACTCATTACTATTCACACCTCCTTACTATTCATGAAACTTCTTACGGAAGCTTCGTGATTCTATCTTTCGCGATTCGTCCGACAGTTTTAGAAACTGCGATTCTCGGAATCCAAATATTTTTGGTTATTTCGTCTTTCCTCTATAGTTTAACTTTTACGCATTCTTCGGTACTCTGAAAAACTAAAAAATACTTTTTGATGTTAAGCGTGTTCCTCCACGTTTTCCCCTAACGTAGTTAAACGAATGAAAAGTACATAATAGTACTTTTCGTCGTTTTTATTTCGTTTGATTTCTGCACCTTTTTTAAGAAAAACTTTTATCGGCTTACTTAACCTTTCACGATATAATATCGTCAAATCTTTCGACGAAATGCCATTTCGACATACCAAACTCTCGGAAAGGCTAGGTTATTCAAACCCTAACCCTTAGAGTTTTGTCAGGTGAATAGTGTCTATTTCATCTTTTTCCTCAGAAATATTTTTGTTCCCGAATTTTTTTTAATTTTCGTCTTGAAAATTTTTACTCTTTTAGTCTAGCTCGTAAGTAGAATCCTCCCGTGTTATAATCATCCTAGGTTATAGAATGATTAATAAACACATAGCACATAATATTATTAATAAAAATTCATTTAATTAATAACTTATTCTTTAAACTTAAATTCTGAACAATCTTGATTCTCCTAGTTGTTACACTTCCCCCTTATAAAAATTCCGTCCTCGAAATTTCTTAAAACCACACCCATACCCGGGTCATCACATTCACTCCTTCTTCATAGAATTTCGCCCTCAAAATTTTAATATACCCTTCTTCTCAACTTCTCTTCAAAGAAGTTCTTATCTTTCAAACATTCCCTAACCTTCATAACTTATCAAGAAATATGAAGTAGAATGAATAACGAGGAATATAAGAATTCCTTTAAAACATTTCATACCTTTGCTGAGGGGTCAAATCAACCATGAACTCTTACTAGGTTTAATAGCATTTCGTTGTAACCCTTCTTTCATGGTCAGTTTACAATCACCAAGAAAGTAAACTACCTCTTTCATACGTAGGCGATCAACCCATCGTATAACCCTATCTCGGGGTGTGTTCAGCTCAGACTTAATCATTATATTCTGTACCAAAGTAATTTGGTTTGGCAAAACTTCTCAAAGAAAACTCAATTTTCTTTTAAACATGACATACCATTTGTCTAGCCAAATAAAATAGCTTAGACCATACCAATAAATTGGATATCAACTTGAAACATTCGTCTAGTTAAATCAATTAACATCAACTACTTCTTTAAATTCTTTTGCAATACATAAAAATGTTTTATGACGTCATGATATCGTACTTTTCACAGTACGTTCAAGACTTCGTCATTATACATCATACCATAGCAGGTTGTTGATCCTAAGAACACATCCAACACTAGGTTCAATTGCATTAATAACTCTATCCTTTTACCATCTTTGCATCAAATGCCTTGATGATATAAAATTCATTTTAATATTTCAAATTAATTTTTGTCTAGCGAAAATAATTAGCATAGACATACCAAGAATTGTTCTTTTAAAATCCATTGGTTCCAAAAGTTGAACCAATTCTTTCATTTTCAAAACGTGCACACATAAACACGAATTCAATAAACATCAAAATCTAGCATAGCTAGATGATTTGGAATATCCTTTTTCTCCATCTTCCTTCATTGTCTTACTTGCGATAATACTTACTCTTCTCTATCACCTTCAATGCTAAGACTACTGAAAATAACTTGTTTTCAGTTTAAACATTCCTATACCTTAGTATAGTCCGTCAACTTACCACACTTTATGTGTTTAGGAACTTTCCACAACCATATCTGTTTAAGAACTTATCTTCGCAATATGTAATCTAAGAACAAATCAAGGACTATCCATATACTTAAGGCTCAGAAACATAGCATATAACTATGAGTCACAAACTTTTCATAAGTATGAGTTTCAAGAACTCGCGCCTAACTTATCATCCTCTACCTATCAAGCATATACATGAGAAAAGATTCACCTTCTCGTCATATAAATAATGATAGCGCAACATATTCTAATGATTATCACTGTAATAAGCTAAGCAGTTGTTACACCAAAGCATAAATCTCAAGTCCATAACAGAGGTTCATACAACTCAGCTATCACATGAGTCTTCATTTGAAATCGTATAACTTATAACTTTCTCTTTAGTTAATACGAATCTTCTTTAATTTATATGCTAACATTTATAACTCAATCTGAATTCTTCTTCTCGTACTAGTTCATAGTACCACTCATTTATAGCATTAGCTATAAATCATTCATTGTTTATTAGATCATCTGTTATTACGATTCAATATGATCACGTGATGATCTTTTTCCTTAATTGTTGAACTCAACGATCTTCTTATCCTTCTCTCTACGATTTTAGCCTTAGGTACTCATACCTAATGTTTATAACCTATCAGCTTTGATACCACTTTCTAACACCCCAAAATCAGGTCTATCTTCACACCTGAATTCTGTAAGTCACGGTTCCGTCCTCTTCCAAACATACATCATTATATAGTGAAAATCCAAGGTTCTAATACCTTATAACCTCGTTCATTAAAAATAATGATAATTACATTATTCTTTCCATCTTACAAGAGTGACTTTCATCCGCCACCAAGGATACATAACAGTTTATTAAACTAGACTATAATTTAATTAAACTATTCTACATTACAAGTCTTGGCTTGATCTTATTAATCTAATGAATACCACTTCTTCTGGATACCGATCAACTTGATCTGTACAGGATCCTTAAGTCCTTCTACTCGTACGCTAAAAATGTTTTTCATTTAAAGCATGTGTGAGCATTCAATTGCTTAACAAGTCATAGCAGCTGAATAAACAACCTTAAGAGTTTAAACATTCCTTTAGAACTTCAATAACCGAACAAAGGTTATAAAGTAGCATGAATAATAGGAATAATTATAATTCCTTTCATTTTAAAACATTAGTCACATTAACTTTGAAATACTTTCATTCTTCAACTTTTTTTACATACATATCATGTCCAGCTAGAATCATTAGCACAGACTAAACAATAATGGTTCATGTATAAACAGAACATTTTTATATTGAACAGTTCAATTATAGAACAGTTTCTCTCATAGAAACACCAAAGTGTTAAAATTATAGCACAATGCCTCATATATTCTACCACCTTATACAAATATCACACATTCTCACATAAGTAAAACTTCACATGTTCAACATCTGAGAATGTTTAAGAAATTAACATTCATTTAGAATATGAATGAAGTTAGGAAACTTGCCTTCCACATAGCTACAGCTTAGAGTTTACGCTGAAGTGCTCATTTTAATTCCTATATAATACATAAGGAAATAACACATACACCAATTAGTCATATAATTGACTTACGCATTGGTTTAAGCTTAACTTTACTTCTTAGGGTTCGCGTTCTTACAAACTAAGTTTATGCGACCAACTTTCTTTACCGATTTATGTCTTCATGACATACGAAGATGTCTTACTCATACGATCATCATCTTTGATGATTTGCATTCTTATCTTCTTCTTAAAACTCTTTTAGGACTCAGCACACATCATATCTTTGCTAGTAGTCCACATGGTACTCTGAGTGGTTTTCCAAAAACAACCAACAAACAAGTTCCCATCTCATCTACACTGTCTTTCACAGTGAGTTAGATCGGTTGCCAGTTTCGTATATACCTCTGCTCTCTGAAGGAATTGTTTAGCCCAGCTCCCATATGTCAACCATCAAAGATTATGATTGTACCACAACCTAAACTTATTTTAACTTATCCAAATCATTAAATTATAATGTTCGTTAAGTCAATTTCTTATTCCTTATGGCTTTCTGACAAATAAGTGCCATACCTTAGGATTCATTCTTATCGTCTAAGTCATATAATCTTTTGTATACTCAGAACGGTCATTCAATATTCATTCTACGCATTCATTGCGTTAAGCATTTTATGTTACCTTATTCATATCATACAACATATCATTCAACTCGAAACGTCATCCAAGTTATAAACAATAACTCCGCTTCTTTACGTTATGCTTCATTGTCTTTAATTTAATTATTCACTGTTCACGGTTTAATTATTGGTCTTGTGATGCCCCCAAATCCGGGTATCTTCTAACCCGACAGATGGTGCTACATGGTACTCATAAACATACAGTCATTCCATTGAAACAACAACACAATGAGTGTATTAACTACATTCTTATTCCATATATAATAAATCCTTTCCCAAGTTCAAAAACCGAATACATTATTCGTTGTTCATAAATATAATACATACAAACATTCTAGTCTATTACAGGATAATTAACTATCAATCTTAGCCTTGCCTTTATCTCTCTTAGAACTCTCAGTTCGATTGGCCTTAGCTGCAATCATATAATCCATGCAAGAAGTGAGCATAACTAGCTCAGCAAGTCTAACAAAGGATAATATAAATACCACGTCAAGAATTATATGATTATCTTCCATAACTGAACAAATAGCTATGAAGTACTATGAAACATTAACTAGCACTTCTCATTTCATAACAACCATTCCAAAGTATATAAAATAGCTTAGGAATTCTGAACCGATCGAAAGACCATGAACATACTTTTTTCGTTTTTAAATATCAAAAGGATATCCTGACACTAAGATCGTACATCCGATATTTCTTACGAGCACTTCTAGGTGATCAGCCTATAGTACTCTGTGCTGATCAACATTTATCCGTTAAACGTATTTACGTTTAAGTTTTTGCAACCCCACGTGCCCGTCGAATAATCGATGAAAATGCATTTGTTTCTTCATATACAAACTTACCTTGAATCCATACCCAATACTTGGCATAGGATAGTGTTAATAGTTCAATATCAAAAGACTTGTAAACAAATCAATCTAACTCTTAAGAATAGTCTAGCCGAGTTAAAATTGGCATCAACCCTTTCGTAAAATAATTCATGCATTACATGAATCACAGAAAACTTGACTAACACGAAGGTTAGACAAGGGTTAAGAAAACTTGCCTTCAAGCGTCTTTGAATACAATATTCAATAGTTCTCAGTCTTTACAGAATCTACATGATATATTCTTATAGCACACTGTAATTAGCTACCGAACAATCTCATCACATTATTATTACCAACTTCTTTTTCTTCTATGTCTTACATGAATTTATTTCATTAATAAATGTTAAATTGACTTATTATACTTCTTTATGGCTTATTAACATCTTACATTACTAACCGATACTTATTCGTTATTGGTTAATTACCAAATCTCGAATACATCTTACTTCGTATATCTCGCGTTCTTTGCTTACCCTCTATTAAACCATACTCACGTTACTAACATCAACACTAAATAAGTGATTCTAGATTGGTTTTACTATGTATATTAAGTACATGCATACTCTACTACTCATTTCTAATCAATTGGGATTGCAAAACCTAACTTGATCAATAAATTCTCACGGTCGGCGTTGCCGCGCGACCATCCTTTATAACAGTGGCGCTGCGGCACTAGTCTGCAATTGAAAATCCCTCATCTCGGCACTGCAACGTGAGACTTCTATGTATGAGTGGCGTTGCGGCGCCACTCTTCAGTGACTAATCTTACTGTACACAGCGATTCGGCGCGGGATTTTAGCTTAGCAGTGGCGCTGCGGAGCCACTCTTCCGTAACTAATTCCTCTATTTCTGGCACTGCGGCGCATAATTTAACACTAGGGTTGGCGTTGCGGTGCCTTCTCTGAACCTCAGTTGGCTTTGACAGTTTGATTTTTCGACGAACTTGCCGGGCTCATAACTTATTTGTTTTACATCCGAATTGGATCGTTTAAAAGCCATTAGCTTATAAGTGTTCATGTAAGAATATTATATTTTTGAATCAGTTAACTCGGAATTCACCTTTTAGTTCATTATCGAGCGTTCTTTTATCGTTCGTGAGCGTTCATAGCTCGTTTTCTTCGTTCTAAGTCTGAATTCGACGATTTTTGAGTCCACGACCCTTGAATACCTTATCTCACGCAATGCCATCGAAAACCAAAGTTTCCAAGTTATATTGCAACTTTTGGTTACTAATCTGAGATTCCTACATTTTCAACGTTTAACGCCGAATCTCAAAAATTTTGCCATAACTTCGTTACTCATGTTCTATACGCCAAATCAAATGGAACAACTCCATTGATTCATCACCTACATCCTAACCAAGCAATATGCACATACCCTAGCAATGATGGTTTTCAATTTGTCCATCAACAACCAAGTTAACATTCAAAGGTTTCCTCGGTTTAAACTTATGTAATCACTTACAATTTCTACTCAAACATGACTTATCAATGTTTTAATCATTAATAGCCACCCTTATACCACCGAAAGAGATATGCTCCACCAATCTACGATTCTATACAAAAAATAAATCAAAAAGGTCGATGACTAACGTTTACGAAATATTACCTTCTCATTCTTCACGTTCTTGCTAAAAACTTTAATTCTTTGCTTCAAAGTAGCTTGATTACTTGTTTCTAGTTCTTTCTCTCTCTCTCAATATTTGTTGGACAAAGTTTGTAAAACAACAAATAAATAACCTAAGCTTTCTTTTATAGGCAAAGCAAATGGAGGGTATATTGGTCATCCAACCCCACCTCCTTACTATTCATGGCTTAGCCACCAAGTAATCACTTTACTTGGTGGCAAAGTGGCCGACCCACAAGGTCCATGGGTCTTCCCCATGGGTTTTACCCATCTGGTGACCCGTTGGTTCGATCTGTGGTTCAGTTTCTTGGATCGGGCTTGATTAAACTTAACATCGGTCCTCAACTAGGGCTTGATTACACATTTCATTGGGCTTGATATAATCCATGTCCAATTGGATTCTACTAACTCATTGAACTCAAAGTCTATTAACGCTTATCAATTCTTGTATTCTCTTCGTATAGTATTCATACGATATTCGTATTATACGTTATAATATTCTTCATACTATACTCGTATACTAACTAGTATCATACTCGTATATCACATGTATAATAACCCTAATCATTATACGCATTTCATTTCCTTCTCGAAAATCACTTTCCCTAACTCTTAGGTTTTAAGTCCGCAGGCGAAAACTTCCTTTTCCATAACTTAAATATTATTGGATATTCCATCTCGTCTTAGAATTCTATCATTACATGTTTCTCAGAATTTCAAACTTAATTCCCGAGCAAAAATGGATGAATAATGTTTTTACGAAAATTTCTCGAAAAACTTTTATTTTTTTCTTGGAAATTCAAAAAAATTAATTCTAGCACATAGCCAAAATCCTAACCACATCCGCACATTCTAGGTCATAGAACGACCTTCAATTAGCTTTCTCACATAAATAATCAATTAAATTCATTTAATCCACATAATCAAATAAAACTTTAATTCTCATATAAATCTGATTTTCTCGGGCGTTACATTCTCCCCCACTTATAAGGATTCTGTCCGCAGAATCTCGCTATAATTACATAAACAAATGAGGAAAATTTTCCTTTATTTTACTTTCGAGTTCCCACATTGCTTCCTCGGCATTGTGATTCCTCCAAATCACTTTCACAGAAGGTATTATCTTATTTATTAAGCCTTGTTCCTTCCTATCAACAATTTGAACTTGAAGTTCTTCATACGTTAAGTCTTTCTCTATCTGAATAGATTCTTACTCTATTACGTGTTTATAGTTCAGTTTATTGGGACGCAACACTGACACGTGAAACAGATTGTGTATACGTTCTCTTTCTAGAGGTAGAGCTACTTCATAAGCTACCTCTCCTACCCTTCTTAAAATTTCAAAAGGTCCTATAAACCTTGGACTTAACTTCCTTTCTTCCCAAAACGTATCTTCCCTTTCCAAGGCGATTCTTTCATAAATACATATGAACCTACTTCAAATTCCCTCTTCTCTCGATGAGGATCAGCATACTTCTTCTGCCTATCTTGAGCCGCTACCAATCGTGTACGTAATAACTTTACCATGTCCACCGTCTATTATACCATCTCAGGTCCCAACATCCGACGTTCATTATGACGCCCCCAAAATAGGTATACATCACCTATTCGATCTGAGTCGCCAAATACATGGTACAAAATATAAATACAATCTTAAATATACAACATGAGCTGTGAGTTTTAATACAAATATTGTCTTCTAGACAGTATTCAAACTCAAAATAAGTCTTCAATAAATTTATTAACACAATATTTCATAGAATAATGAGGACAACTAATGCTATCCTCTAGACCGTCACTCCGTTTCCGAACTAGTCCCTGCTACGTTCTCATTTCCAGAAGAGAACAATGAAAGCAAAAGGGTGAGCTCAACTAGCCCAGTAAGAAATAATATGACTAAGATAATGCATAATAAATTATCCTTATCCTTCAATAGTGTTAAACTGATACAATATAACAAACATCAATTTTAACTGCAGCGGAACAAGAAATCCATTAAAAGAGTCAAGTAGAGAATAAAATCTACTATCTTCTATGTCTTAAAAGGTTTTTCATCATTTTTATCGCTGAGGCTCAGTTTAATAAATAATCCACATCATCCCTGCACTACGGCCAAGGATATTCATTAGTATCACAACCACAAATTATCAATGCACTACGGGCCAAGGATATTCGTGTATTCATCAATGGTCATGATCATGCCAACAACTGTCCATCAATGCACTACGGGCCAATGAGGACTTTTACCACATCATTTGTAACATTACGGTCATGATTATACCGATTAATCCCTGGTCATAATCATACCAAGTCCATCTATGCACTACAGGCCACTGATGACTTTCAACATACTATAAACATGAGGATGATGACAATAATATTAGAATTCAATAAAAAAAGTTCAAGAATTAATTTATCCAGGAACCAATAATGTCCAAATTGTCAACGTGATACTTCTTTGTGGAGTAAAATTCAAGAATGCTCAGAAGAATATTTCCATAAAAAGATACTGGATGAAGCACAAATATCAAGGATATTCCACTAATTTCATGGAGTATAGAAGTCAAAGTTTTAACCAACTGAGTATAGGAGATTATATGAAACTGCAAATGGATTTTCGTCCGCCATGCGATAATGCACTTAGACAGATCATTTCCACAATTTAATAAGGAATGAATACTAAGGATCATTCACCATGCATATGATAATCCACATAGACAGGTTATTCCAACAGAATAATAAAGAATGGAATAACAGAAGAAATCATCATCCATGCGATAGACCACACAGACAGATTATTACAACAGAATAATAAAGAATGGAACCAGGTCATGCGTAATCCGCACAGACAGGATGTTCCAACAGAATAATAAAGAACGGAACCAGGTCATGCGTAAACCGCATGTATAGGATGTTCCAAATGTAATAATAAAGAACGGATCCGAGTGTCATGCGTAAAACGCATGTAATCGGATATTCCAATGTAATAATAAATAATGGAATAACAGAAGAATTTCACCAAGTATATGGTAGTTCACATATACAGGTTATTCCAACAAAATAATAAAGAATGGAATAATAGAAGTTATCATCATGAAGACGAACGAAATAATACCCCTTACCTTAAAAATAAGAGTACTCCGACTGGTAGGGCGAGGATTTTCTTGAAGAAAACTTATACTCTTTTCTATGTTCAAAGCTTCTTAAAACTCTAAAGAAATACGCTTAAGATTATAGAAGAAAAATTCTCTGAATTTCTGGTGTGGTTTTCTATTCTAACTAAGCATCCTATTTATAGGAGAATGGAAAGGATACTATGCAATAAAATATAATATATTCTATTTATAATATATATATATTATTTAAAATCTAATCAAACAAATAACTTTATAAAAGTATTCTAATTTATATAAAAGATTTTACTATGCAAATACTATGCAGACAATTATACAAATACTATGCGTAATAGAATATTATATATTCTATTTATAGTCTAATAAAATAAATAACTTTATAAAAGTATTATGTTTTATATAAAAGATTTTACTATGCAAATACTATATGTATAATTATTCAAACACTATGCATAATAGAATATTATATATTCTACTTATAGTCTAATAAAATGTATAACTTTATAAAGGTATTCTGTTTTATATAAAAGTTTATGTTTTATTACATTTATAATGATAATAAAAAAACTTAACACCTTTATTATAATTCACAATATTAATCGACCAGATCGTTCCCGGGAAAGAGGGGGCTTTCCAATAAGGATTTCTCCCTATTAGCGCGCAATTAGGTGACCAAACCTCTCCTTGATAGAACTTCTACACATCGTTAATATTGCAAATAATAATATTAATAACTTTGTCGTCTCAATTATTGATTTAATAATATATAAAATATCGACAATAATTGAATCAAATAACGTGAGATACTATGCAGTAATTACTGTAGCAATAATTGAACAAAACTGAGTGACTTCTCACGTAAGCATCAATAATCAATACCGTGTGCTACTATGCAACCATGTGTATTACTGTACTTTTAACACTGGGTGTTTCAACAATTAACGATACAACTTTCGTCGTTATTTTCATAAAATATTTTTGTCGTTTTCTCAATCCGACAATAATTCCATTGTGGGGTCCACCAATAATTATGCCATTGTACGAATATTCCCTGTTAAAACGAATATTCCTCGACCAATCGAATATTATATAACAACTTGCGTACTTTGCAAAATTTATAAATATTACCCACAACTACAATATTATATCAAATTCATTCCATAATATTCAAAAATGATATTTATAGAAAAATTATCTTTATTCATAAAAGTTGGGGTCTTACAACCTCCTCTTCTTATGAAATTTCACCCTCAAAATTAGGGTACGTACCTGGTATATCGAAGAGGTAAAGATACCTTGATTTCACTTTAGATTCTAACTCCCAGGTCATTTCCTCAACATCGTGGTTCCTCCACAAAACTTTGACTTGAGGTATAACCTTGGAGCGTAGAATATGCTCATTCTTATCAAAGATTTTAACAGGAACCTCTTCATACGTTAAATCTTCCGCTATTTAATCCGATTCTAACTCAATAATGTGGTTCGGGTCTTCCACATATTTACGTAACGTGGATATGTGAATAATGTTATAAACATGAGACATACTTGGCGGTAAAGCGAGTCTATAAGCCACAGTTCCTACTCGATCGAGCATTAAAAATGGGCCAATTAATCAAGGATTGAACTTTCCTCTCTTTCCAAATCTCGTAACTCCTTTCCATGGAGCAACACGTAACAACACATGATCTCTAATATCGAATTCCACGTCTTGTCGATAAAGATCAGCATAACTCTTTTGTCGATCTTGTGAGATTTTTATACGTTGCCGGATCGTTTGAATCTTTTTCATAATCATACGTACCAACTCTTGTCCCAACAACGTTGCTTCACCCACCTCATCCCAACATACTGGAGAACAACACTTTCTTCCATACAACGCCTCAAATGGAGCCATGCCAATACTTGCTTGATAATTGTTGTTGTAGAAAAACTCCACCAATGGTAAAAACTTATCCCAACTTCCCTTGAAGTCAAGGACACAAAGTCTTAATAAATCTTCTAGAGTTTGAATAATCCTCTCTGATTATCTGTCCGTCTGAGGATGATATGCCGAACTAAATCATAAATTCGTGCCCATAGCTTTTTGCAAACTAACCCAAAATCGTGAAGTGAATCTTGGGTCTCGATCAGAAACTATGTATACTGGCATACCATGCAGTCTTAAAATCTTGTTTATGTATATACGAGCAAGATGTTCAAGTGTATAAGTTTCTGGTATTGGTAAGAAATGAGCAGACTTGGTCAATCTATCAATAATGACCCAAATTGCATCTATGCCTTGAGAAACCTTTGGAAGACCAGTAACGAAATTCATGGTAATGTGCACCCACTTCCATTCTAGAATTTCAAGTGGTTGCAATGGACCTTTTGGTACTTGATACTCTGCCTTGACTCGTTGACAAGTTAGACAACTTGAGATAAACAACGCTGTAGACACTCGAAATTTTCTTTTCCTGTTACTAACTGTGCAGGAGGGCAAAAGCATCTTTTTCACACTCTAAAGGTAATCCTGGAGGACAACAACATCAATTCCAACCTCAGAGATAACCCTGAGTACATTCAGAGTCAACAGCATGACCATCTCAGAGATAAACCTGGGAAAAACCTGCTACAACTGTGTGAAAACCGGAGATAACCCCAAGAGGGGCAAAATGGTCATTTTTCCAACTCAACTTCACTTCAAATCAAATACACTCATGTCAACTCAAATTGATTCAAAATTGTTCCCACAAGACTCATATCTTAACTTCGGAGCGAAAACTACGCGAAACAGCTCACCGGATTGCCTGACGGGAACCTGGGAATGCTATTTCGGTCATGGACCCATCTTCCTGGAAACAAAAAGGGAAAATCCCATGTCATTGCATAACTCTCGACAAAAGCAGTCTAAAGATGGTCTTGTACACCTCGTTTGGATGCTCGGATTGAAGTCCTGCAAGTTCGAGAACACATTATATTGCACGAGTGCACGTACTTCGAGACGACAGGACCCGCAGGTGTATCAGAGGCTGCCGCAAGTACACCTCCGGCCATCAGTTCTATATATATGGGGCTTGGGCTAGCCATTTTAGAGAGAGAAAATGCGAGAAAGCCCTGTCCAATTGGCTTTATACACACCCTATATTGAGTGCTTGCTCTTTTTAAACGCTTGTTAGCCCATATACAGTCATATATTTACCGGCAGGAGCTTAGTGTTTATCCATTTAGAGTCATAGAAGTCTACAGCCCACTGTAAGCCTTCTTACACTCTATAAAGCCTCTCTCTTCATATTGGCACACACTATCCTACACATTGAGAGTCGTGTTGTGTACGTATGCCCGGACTTCAGTCCGTGGATTTCATTTTTGTCTATATATATACTTATATATATGTATATATTTTTATACGGACTAACATTATCGAGTTATGCCTCGATTTAGCCTAGACTTATGTCTGGAGCGTTTACTTGCTTTTCTATATATATATATATACTTATATATATGAACTGTTGTTAAACTTTGTCTGGTGAGCCTGGACTTTACATCCGTAGTGTTTACTTGCTTATATATATATATGTATATATATATTTATATATATAATTGTTGTCAGACATATCTGATGAGCCTGGATTTTACATCCGGAGCATTTATTGCTTTATATATATATATAATTGTTGTCGGACATATCTGATAAGCCTGGATTTTATATCTAGTGCGTTTACTTCGTGGCGGTTGATCGCTTTTACAGCTTTATTTACATTCCGTCCGGCCTGGAGTTTATTCATGGTGGTTGATTGCTTTTACATCTTTATTTACTTTTCTGATCCCCCATGGAGTTGCTTCGTGGTGGCTGATCATGCACATATATATATATACACATATATTTACAGATTTTATATATCACTTTTCTGATCCCCCATGGAGTTGCTTCATGGTGGTTGATCATGCATATATATATATATATATATATATATATATATATATATATATATATAAATCGCTTATTGCTTTCCATATAAACTACAGTATCATGTGAGCCTAGGAATCATAAAAGCAAACAAGCCGAACATTTAATAATAAAATGGATGCATCAAAGACTTCAATTACTATTGAGCACAGGGTTTGAAAAAACCTCTTTTACAAAATGTCATTGCTATATCTTGTTTAAAACCGAATTTTTCTATAAATTCAAACCATATTTATATAGGTACGAACAAGGTACTACACTACTTCCAAATAATTGCACATTGATCCACACACACATTCATATAACAGTTTCTTTAAAAAGTGGTTGTCACCGTCAGTAACACGTATGCTCTGGGGTGCCTAACACCTTCCTCCGCATAATCAAGCCCCTGCACCCAAAATGAATCTCTTGTTTCACAGACATCTGCTCTAGCATCACAAATCATCGGGTCAATGTGCAAACCTTTTCGGTTGCGTTGGTGCAACTAGTTAAATACACCAACTGGCGACTCTTAAAGTTAAACGTTGACATTATACATGTAGGACCTTTTTCACTTGTTTTTTCAAACAAATCTCACATTAACATGAGAACACCAAAGAATAAGTAACGAAAAGGGACACTCAAAAAATCCCAACGTCGACAGGTGGCGACCTTGCTGGGGACTCCAGTAAGAGGGCTTAAGCCGCTATTACAAGCTTTTCAAATTTGTTATATGCTTGTGTGTGAATGTTGCATTTACATTTATGATGAATGTGTACGAATGCATCTTAATTACTGCACTGCTAAATATCTATATGTGATATTAGTGCTTCGCACATGTCATCATTTTGCATAAACAGTGAGACACGTTGTATGTGAATGTATGTTGTGTGGTCCCTCCACCAGGAGGTTATCCTGTCGGTGTTTGATTACTGGACTAGTGGGAAGAATAATTCCCCGGGGCTGAGGAAAGGCATCACTCAGATTCGCTCCAGTTGAACGACCAGATTAACTTCCCGTCAAGTAGATTGCGATGATCTGGGAACCTTCATGCCAAAAAGCCGCGAGAGTAAACCTAAGATAGGTCAGCCTCTGATAAACCAAACGCGAAGGGAACACTCTTCATACTTTCCCATTTAAATTACTTGTAATTTCAATTACTTGTCAATCTCAATGTAATTGAAAATATGAAGAAAATGTGTAAAAGCATATTAAGGCTTGACATGCTATCAAATGACACCCATTTTACAGGATAATATTCCTAAAATGGACACATTATGATAGCATGAAAATTTTTTATACATTCCCTAAAGCTAAACTACACAAGTCTTTTTGTAGGGAAACAATTGATCCTATTTCCCATTTAAAGACCAAAAGGACATTATGCCCACAATCAGACATGGATAAAAGTGCCCAACCTGATTCAACTTCTGTCTCTCGTGAAGAGTTTGAAAAATTAAGCTATCAAATGACAGAGTTGGCTATTATGCTCAAAAAACTACACAAATCTATTCAGGGTCCACAAATACCCATCCACACAGAATCCTCTGCACATGTAGGAATCCAGGGCCAAACAATGCCTACTCAACAAGAGTCATCCACACCAGGAGGCAATTAGGATCTTAGCAAAGTGATGGAAACCCAGATATCTAAACATCATTCCAATAAAGAAATCACAAATCTCAGGGATGATCGAGAAACTGGGGATATAAGAATGAAAGTCCAACAAACGGAGGAGACCATCCGGTCAATCAAAGGGACTAGAAACTATGGGAGTGTCACCTATTCAGATTTTTGCATATTCACAGGGGCTCGCTATCCTGCAAAATTCAAAGTCCCAGAGTTTGAAAAGTACAATGGGGAAGGCGATCCCTACACACATCTGAAAGTATACAATGGCGAACTGGAGTCTTATGCTGAAGATGAAAGCCTTAGAATGAAACTTTTCCAAAAAAGTCTCATTGGAGAGGCTAAAGCCTGGTATGCCCGACTTGACAATTCCAAAATTCACAACTGGGAAGAATTGGCCCACGCCTTTCTAAATCAGTACATTTTTTTGTCACAAATGGCACCTGATCGATACCAAGTGACTAAAGTCAAAAAGTAGAGTACTTAATCTTTCTGAGAATATTCCCAAAGGTGGAGACATCTAGCAGCGCAAGTCATTCCATCAATGACAGAAGCTGAGATGGTAAGGGCATTTATTGATATCCAAGAGGATCCGTACTGCGAGAGGATCCTAGTAGGCATAGGAAAGCCTTTCTCAGAAATGATCAAACACAGCGAAATGGCAAAGATGGGCCTGAAGGCAGGTAAGATTAAAGACTTCATTGCCTTGGAAGCAGTCGCCAAGAATATACAGACTGCCAAGTATGCAAGCGATTCCAAGGGGGTACCCGATAAAGGCAGTGAAGATGTATCCCTTGTTGTACAGGGGACAAGTTAGGAGACCAACCTACAGTCCCCCCATTCGGAAAATACAAGATAATCTGCCATCTCAATAACAGGCTGCATTCAACCAATACCCAGATAAGTAATGAAAATTTTAAAAAATAGAAAATTGGATGTTCACTCCACTAGGCGATTCCCTTGAACATGTATTGGCGATATTAATGGATCACAAGAAAATTACCGAACTAGCTCCGCCTCTAGAACCGGGGAGCAAAAGATATAATCCATGCCAAAGATGTGCTTACCACTTAGGGTTTCCAGGATACGATACGGAAGATTGTTGGTCCTTAAAGCATAAAATTCAAAATCTGATCGAAAGTGACAGTATTGTGGTCCAACAACCTGATCAACAAAATGTCAACACCAACCTTCCGTTCTAAAAGATAATATACTGGAAAGAAGTAAACATGATTGGGTCAGGAAGCGCTGAAATATATCAAATTCGTAAGTGCATACAAAGGATAGAGGACTACCCCCAAAGGCACAGAACAAATGTCCTAAAGTGGGAAAACTCGGAGGAAGGTATCATTGTAATGCAAAAATTAGAGACGATCCAGAACCAAGTAAATCTGCTAGCTAAGCTGATAGTGCGCCAACAACAGGATACGAGGCATTTCTTCACTCAACTATCAGAAGGCCATGAAAAGTGGGATGATAAAATTGCTAGCAGACCTCGCTAATGGAAAAATTTCTCAGGGGAATGCAAATTCTCAAAGAAGAAAGATCAAACAACCTCCATAAAAGCCCAAAAATTCACCCCTCTAAGCAAATCCAATAAAGAAATGTTATACTCTCTGATAAGCGAAGGAAGGATTACTGAGTTGCTGCCTCCTATAAATCCCAAGATAAAGAGTTATGATTCCACCAAGATATGTCTCAACCATTCTAACTCACTTGGACATACGACTGAGGAATGTAGGTCTTTGCGACATAAAATCCAGGATCTAATTGAAAGTGGAGAGCTGGAGATAGAAATTCCCATGACCAAAAAAGGCGAGAAGGTAATAAAAAGCTTAAGATGTCCACTTGAGACAAGCATTGCAAATGAAGTGAAGGCTATGAGCAATAATCCTGGAAGAACCCAAGATGGAATGATCTTAATCCAGAAAATGATAGAGGAGACAAGGGAATCCCCAAAGGAGATTCCTCCCCCAACCTCCAACATCCTGTGGTCCAAAGATGACAACCACAGTCTAGATCTTATAACCTTGGATGATGCGGAATACTGATCCTTTCCAAGGAAGAAAAAGCAAAAAAGGAAAGTTCCTTGCAAGAAATGCGACAGCAGTTCGAGGGAGATTTCATGATCGAATCCTTTCAAGCCCAGGAAAAGTGTGAAGGAACAGATGAAGGAAAAGGTAGCGAGGTTGTCGGGGAAACCAACCCATCAAAGAATCAAGATTTCATACCTTTTTGTGATGGGTCCAGCTAAAGCATCCCTGAGGAATGTACTGAACTAGGAAGCGATCAAGTTATGGCCATAAGTGAAGACATTCAAAATCAAGAAGTAACCTCTGTCGCAAGCCTTGAAGGCAACACAACCTCTGACAACTGGACTATCAAACCTCAACTAGCCAAAAAGATATAGATCCAGGGGATAAAGTTGCGAGTTCCAGAAGTTGTTGGGATGGTATCACTTCCTTTGCATTATACTTTTTATTTTCCACGCATGTATAGAAAAAAAAAGAAAAAAAAGAAAAAAAAAAAAAAAAAAAAAAAAAAAAAAAATCAAAAAATCAAAAATCAAGTTATTCAGGTTTCAACTCATCAAGCTTGACCTACGCAAGACCTGATCTCCCCTCATTAATGGGAGAACATAGGCAGCTATTTATGGTGCGGTCGAACGAAACACTTCTCAAACCAAACACTTCCTAAACAAACACTCCCAAACCAAATACTTCTCAAAACAAACACTTCTCAAACAAACACTTGTCAACCCGTTTATCTTATCAAGGCGAACTACGTTGACCTGATCTCCCTGATACCCGGGAGTACGTAGCTAACCATTTGTGGTGCGGTCTGATCCTCAAAAGAAACATACAACCCCAAAACATCAATCTCAAGTCTACGCCCAAAGATAGCCCTCCAAGTCAGCAACCTATATGGAGAAGACCCAACAACACTGCAATGTCATTCCATCAAATCTGGAACAAATCCCAGAAAAGAAGAAACAACGATATGCCAAGATAACCAGCAGCGAGGACCTTCAAAGATTCGACACCCTTAATCACGAGTCTTCATAAAATCAAAAGAAAATCAAGACCGATTACAACCCAGGTCCTATCTTGTTCACCATCTGGTACAGAGGAAAAAGTCTCTTGTGATCTCAGCATCTTATTAGCCCATCTGTCAAAGCGACTATCCCAAACAACTAGCAAGGATGGGGCAATTTCAAAATCGACGACAACCCGATATTATGACCACTACAACTAGACTTGGGCAATCGTGGAAACAGCGACAACTCAACACTGGGGCATTTATCAAACATCCTAAAGAGGAAAATGCCCCAGTCAACACCATCATCATGATCCATCATCATCAAAACTTCCCTCACATCAGCTCATTAGAGATTTGGATATTATTCACTTGCGACTTCATCAACAAAGAGAGTTTCTCGTATGAATCCCCGACATTAGTATGCAAAAGGACTGGGGCATTTTCGATTCCAGGAAAACGAGGGATTTTAAGGCGAGATCAGGCCTCTCATCAAAAGAAGGAAAACTCCTTAAAAGAACCATGGCGACATTAGTTTTCCCCTAAAAATGAAGGGGAAAATTCTCAACAAAGTTCTTAACTTAAGAGCAAAAGCCCAATAACAGAGGGTATGATGAATGAAATCTACACCATCAAACGTGTTAATTTACGCCAAATCCTCATAAGTTGAGGCCTCTACACTAAAGTTCGGCAACAAAAGTACAAACTGCACCCCCCAGGGATATCTGCGACATTCAGATCATCAGTTCAGCCGGGTTGCAAATCAAATGTTCAAGGAAATAGGGCTCAAGCACTAAACAGCGAAAGGAAACTACAAATCACCTCAAAAAGGGTGAGGCGCTACATCAACGTACATCTCTATCCAGCGTAACATCATAAAGAATCTAGCGAAGCAAACCTTTGAATATTACTTTAGCGAAGGTATTAGGAGATCCGGTATTCAAAACCATTGTTATCAATTCAGTGCAACATCAAGACAATCCAGTAATGAAAGCTTTGTATACTACTATTCGAGTAGGAACCAAAACAGTTTGGCGATGTCAACTACCAGCAGGGTAGGATCTATAATCAAACTACCATCAAGGTAGGCACCATTGTAAACTACCAGCGTATGGATCGACGACATCTCAATTTCTCTTCATCAAACAGGCATTAGTCGCACCGACAAAAAGCTAAGTCGTTGTAGTCGACACCAGCATAGGCATCAGCAATCCTCGGTAAAGGTAAAGCGATTTGCAAAATTTTTTTAACATGCATCATAACATTCATTACATTGTGATTTATGATATACGATATGCGATGTGCGAGTTACAAAGTGCGATTGGCCAAAAGTGAAATGCAAAATGCGAAATGCGATGTGCGATTTAGAAAAACATTTTAACACTCATCATCACATTCACTACATTTTGCATCGTTAAAAATACCTTCTCATATTTCAAGTTTCTACTAATCTTTATCATGTCCATTCCATTGCATTGCATGAACATGATAAAGAGGGGCATCTGTAGACACTCAAAATTTACTTTTCCTATTACTAACTGTGCAGGAGGGCAAAAATGACTTTTTCACACTCTAGAGGTAATCCTGAAGGACCACAACATCAATTCCAACCTCAGAGATAACCCTGAGTACATTCAGAGTCAACAACATGACCATCTCAGAGATAACCTTGGGAAAAACCTGCTACAACTGTGCAAAAACTGGAGATAACCCCGGGAGGGGAAAAATGGTTATTTTGCCAACTCAACATCACTTCAAATCAAATATACTCATGTCAACTCAAATTGATTCAAAATTGGTCCCACAAGACTCATATCTTAACTTCGAAGCGAAAACTACGCGAAAAACTCACTGGATTGCCTGACGTGAACCCGAGAATGTTATTTCGGTCATAGACCAATCGTCCTGGAATCAAAAAGGGCAAATCCAATGTCATTGCGTAACTCTCGACAAAAGTAGTCTGAAGATGGTCTTGTACACCTTCCTTGAATGCTCGAAGTGAAGTTCTGCAAGTTCGAACGGACATTACATTGCACGAGTGTAAGTACTTTCGCGACGACAGGACCCGTGAGGCCCAGATGCACCACGACCAGCTGCAGGTGTATCAGAGGTTATCGCAGATACACCTACGGCCATTAGTTCTATATATATGGGGCTTGGGCTAGCCATTTTAGAGAGAGAAAATGCGAGAAAGCCCTGTCCAATTGGCTTTATACACACCCTATATTGAGTGCTTGCTCTTTTTAAACACCTGTTAGCCCATATATACGATCATATATACTACCTGGCGAGCTGAGTGTTTATCCATTTAGTGTCATAGAAGTCTGCATTGGCAGCCCACTGTAAGCCTTCTTACACTCTATAAAGCCTCTCTCTTCATATTGGCACACACTATCCTATACATTGAGAGCCGTGTTGTGTGCGTATGCCCGGACTTCGGTCCGTGGCTTTCATTTCTATCTGTATATATATACTTATATATATGTATATATTTTTATAAGGACTAACATTATCGAGTTATGCCTCGATTGAGCCTAGACTTATATCTGGAGCGTTTACTAGCTTTTCTATATATATATACTTATATATATATGAATTGTGTCGACTTTATTGTCGATGAGCCCGGATTTTACATCCTGAGCGTTTATTGCTTATATATATATATATATATATATATATATATATATATATATTGTTGTTGTTATATCCGATGAGCCTGAATTTTATATCCGGTGCATTTACTGCTTTTTTATATATATATATATATATATATATATTTACATTTCGTCCCGCCTGGAGTTTTCTTCGAGGCGGTTGATCGCTTTTACAACTTTATTTATATTTCGTCCCGCCTAGAGTTTACTTCATGGTGGTTGATCGCTTTTATAGCTTTATTTACTTTTCTGATCCCCCATGGAGTTGTTTCGCAGTGGTTGATCATGCACATATATATATATATATATATATATATATATATATTTATAGCTTTTATATATTACTTTTCTGATCCCCCATGGAGTTGCTTCGTGGTGGTTGATCATGCATATATATATATATATATATATATATATATATAAAACTGCTTACTAGTTTCCATATAAACTATAGTATCATGTGAGCCTAGGAATCATGTGATTACAGATTCAGTCTACTGAATCTAGATTCGGTTCCCGTGATGGACTTTTTTAGCTATAAGCAAATTATACATTATTTACAGTGTACAAATTTCTTTGGATGGCTTTCATGCCGATAAGGAGTTCGACACTGCTGTATATTATTTTCTCGAGAATGCTTCGCATCTCGAAAATAAAAGCAAACAAGCCGAACATTTAATAATAAAATGGAAGCATCAAAGGCCTCAATTACTATTGAGCACAAGGTTTGAAAAAACCTCTTTTACAAAACGACATTGTTATATCTTATTTAAAACTGAATTTTTCTATAAATTCAAACCCTATGTATATAGGTACGAACGAGGTACTGCACTACTTCCAAATAATTTCACATTGATCCAGACACACACACACACACACATTCATATAACAGTTTCTTTGAAAAGTGGCGGTCTTTGTGGTAACACGGATGTCGGGGGGTGCCTATCACCTTCCCTTCGCATAATCAAGCTCTCGGACCCAAAATGAATCTCGGTTTCACAGACCCGTCTAGCAGTGTCAAATCACTGGGTCAATGTGAAAACCTATTCGGTTGCGTTGGGGCAACCAGTTAAATATAACAACTGGCGACTCTTAAAGTTAAAACGTCGACATTATACATGTCGGACCTTTTTCACTTGTTTTTTCAAACAAATCTCACATTAACATGAGAACACCAAAGAACAAGTAACGAAAAAGGGACACTCAAAAAATCCCGACGTTGACAAACGCTATCTCTCTCTTCATATTGCTCCACCAAAATGTATGATGAAGAACATGATACATTTTGGTATTCCCAAGATGGATTTCAAACGGTGTGTTGTGCGCCTCCATCATGATTTTATACTTTAAATCAGGGTTGTTAGGAACACAAAGTCTGGAGTTAACTCGAAATATTCCTTCTTCATCGATTCTTGCTTCTGGCATAACATCTTCTTGCACTTTCTTCCTCTTACGCATCAGCTCTAGATCTGTAGCTTGAGTAGCTTTAACTTTATCAATTAAAGTCGGTTCTACTCGTATATTCGCCATCATCACATGTCTCCCTGGAGTCTTTAACTCTATCTCCATCCTTTGTAAGTCACACAAAATGGGCCTTTGCATTGACAATATCGCACTCGTACCCACATATGATCTTCTACTCAATGCGTCAGCTACAACGTTCACTTTTCCAGGATGGTATTGGATGGGATGATCATAATTTTATAACAGTTCAAGCCAACGTCGTTGTCGCATGTTGAGTTCCTTTTGTGTGAAGAAATAATTGAGGCATTTATGATCCGTAAAGATCTCCACTTTCTCCCCATACAAGTAATGCCTCCAAATCTTTAGTTCAAAAACGACTGTTGTCAACTCTAGATCATGAGTGGGATAATTACTCTCATATTCTTTGAGTTGTCGTGAGGCATAGGCTATAGCTTTCCCATTTTGCTTGAGAACACATCCCAACCCTTTGCCCGAAGCATCACTGTAGATGACAAATCCCTCCGAGCCAAATGGTATTGTTAGAACAGGTGCTGAAATGAGTCTCCTCTTGAGTTCTTGAAAACTCTTCTCACATTCTTCGCTCCAACCAAACTTTGTATCTTTTTGAGTCCGCTGAGTTAATGGAGTAACGATTCAAGAAAACCCTTCTATGAATCTCTAATAATAACTACCTAAGCCAAGAAAACTATGTACTTCGGTCACTAATTTAGGTTTCTCCCAACTTTGAATAGCATCAATCTTTGCTGGGTCAACAGATATTTCATGACTTGATACTACGTGCCTAAGGAATGCTACTTCCTCTAGCCAGAACTCGTATTTATTTAACTTGGCATAAAGTTTGTTTTCACGAAGCTTTTAGAGTATCAGCCTTAAGTGTTGCTCATGATCTTCATGGCTTTTGGAATAAATAAGGATGTCATCAATAAAGACGACCACAAAGTGATCCAAATATTCCTTGAATACTCGGTTCATCATATCCATGAAGGCAGCATGAGCATTAATCAATCCAAAAGACAAGACTAGGAATTCATAACGCCCTTACCGAGTTCTAGAAGTCGTCTTTGGAATGTCATCGATTCTAATCTTCAATTGGTGATATCCGGAATGAAGATCAATCTTTGAAAAGAATTTGGCTCCTTGTAACTGGTTAAACAGGTCATCAATACGTGGCAATGGGTACCTATTTTTGATGGTGACATGATTCAACTCCCGATAATAAATACAAAGTTGCATACTCCCGTCTTTCTTTTTCACGAATAGAACATGAGCACCCCAAGGAGAAGTGCTAGGATGAATAAAGCCAATGTCTAATAATTCCTGCAATTGGGTCTTTAACTCCTAAAGTTCAATAGGAGCCATTCGATATGGGGCTTTGGAAATGGGTTTTGTACCAGATTCAAGGTCGATACAAAATTCAATTTCACGATCTGGGGGTAGGCCAGGAAGTTCTTCAGGGAATACGTTAGGAAATTTATTAACAATAGAAATATCATTCAAAATTGACATATTTTTGTTTATATCCGTGGCATGAGCTAAGAAAGTTTGACATCTGTTTTTCAAAAAACGAATAGCTTTATGGCTTGAGATGACAGTGATTGATTTTAATGGTTTGTTTGCTTGAATTCGCATAATAGGCTGGTTAGGAAAATGAAAGCTAACAACCTTACGAAAACAATCAATTTTTGCATGATGAGTAGTTAACCAATCAATCCCTAGAATCACATCAAATGCAAGTATTTTCAAAGAAATAAGATCGATAGTAACGTATGCGGTCTGAGATTTGAACTAAACAAGACTTATAAACAGTGGATGAAATGAAGGTTTCTCCCAACGGACTTTCAACAGATAAGTCAAAGTCTAATTTCTCCGGAGTCAAATTTAAACGTTGAGCGCAAGTATGAGAAATAAAAGAATGGGTAGAACCGGTATCAAATAAGGTATAAACTTCGCTAGAGTTTATGATAAGCTTACCCATGATGACCTCGTTCAGGTTCCTTGCTTTCTGAGAGGTCACAACAAACGCTCTCCCTTGCATTATCTGCTTTGACTTTTCTAGGACGGCCTTTAGTGCCTCCATCCTAGCTGAACTTGTCTTCGGTGAATGATAAAATCAGGCTAGGTGACCTTCTCTTCCATAATTATAACATGCTTTGGATAGCATCGCATAGTTTGGACTGATGTGTCCCTCCCCTCCGCATTTGAAGCATATGATAGGTGGTCATTCTCCATCCTTAACAACGGGTGCTGGTGCTGATGTCTTTCCATCATTGTTGAATCTCCTCTTCTTGAAATGTCCATTCTTATTGTTTTGGCCCTGATTACCACCGAAGAGGTTACCATTTCTGGTCGTTGATTCCCTCCATGCTTGTTATCAGCGCTTCGATGACTTCTCTCACTGGTATTATCATTTTGTCAGTTGCTCTCTTTTGGTTGGGTTGACTCATTATCGCACTCCAATAACTGAGCCCTATTAACAACATCTGAATACAAACACAGTTTATGAGAGATAAGATATTGACGTATCTCGAGTTTCAAACCTCTTAGAAACATTCGCGTCATTCTCTCCTCAATATCAACCAAATGGGAAGCAAACCAGGACAACTCGGCAAACTTGTCTTCGTACTGCGATAAGGTCATGTTGTTTTTCTCCAGCTTGATGAATTCTACCTCTTTCATGTGATGAATACTTTTGGGAAAGTACTTGTCATTGAACAATTCTTAGAACTTCTCCCAAGTTATCTTCAGTGTGGCAGGTTGAGTAATCTTTACAGATTCCCACCAGTAGTCTGCCTCTGCTCGCAACATAAAGATGGCAAAGGGAACCTTTTGCTCCTCGGAGCATCCCAAGACATCAAATATCTTGTAGATCTGCTTTATCCATGTCTTCGCCTTATGTGGTTTTGGCTCTCCAAAAAACTCCGGGGGTCCCAGTTCCTTGAACTTCTTAGCGGTGACCGTCCGAGAGTTGCCAATGTTTCCACCTGTATTTTGGACAGGAGCCGCTCTTGCCTGATGTTACATGAATTGCATAAAGCCTCTGAACATTCCATCGTTCATCATTTGGTTAGTGTTGTTGTTTGCATGAGGATTGTTGCCTTCCTGATGCACATTATCCTGATTATTGATCTGTGGAGAATAAACGGTCCCCTGTGCTCCATTAATATTGTCAACATTCTCAAATGTTATTTTCAAGTACTGCCACAAAATAAGGGTAAATTAACATTTCACATATTATTCTCATACTCTGACCGACCAATTAAATACCAAATAAACTTACGTAGGTCATACTAGAGAAGGAATTCCCCGTCTCTCCCCTCCTAGTTCTTGTCTCACATCTGAGCCAGGGATCATATCCTTAAGCTTTGATACAAACTATGACGCCCCCAAAATAGGTATACATCACCTATTTTGAGTTGCCAAATACATGGTACAAAATACAAATACAATCTTAAATATACAATATAAACTGTGAGTTTTAATACAAATATTGTCTTCTAGATAGTATTCAAACTCAAAATAAGTCCTCAATACATGAATAGTGAGGACTATTAATGCTATCATCTGGACCGTCACTCCGTTCCCCGACTAGTCTCTGCTACGTTCTCATTTCCTGAAGAGAACAATGAAAGCAATAGGGTGAGCTCAACTAGCCTAGTAAGAAATATTATGACTAAGATAATGCAGAATAAATTATCCTTAGCCTTCAATAGTGTTAAACTGATACAATATAACAATTTTAACTGCAGCGGAACAAGCAATCCATTAAAAGAGTCAATTAGAGAATAAAATCTACTATCTTCTATGTTTTAAAAGGTTTTTCATCATTTTTATGGTTGAGACTCAACTTAATAAATAATCCACATCATCCTTGCACTACGGCCAATGATATTCATTAGTATCACAACCACAAATTATCCATGCACTACGGGCCAAGGATATTCGTGTATTCATCAATGGTCATGATCATGCCAACAACTGTTCATCAATGCACTATGGGCCAATGAGAACTTTTACCACATCATTTGTAATATTACGGTCATGATTATACCGATTAATCCCTGATCATAATCATACCAAGTCCATCTATGGACTACAGGCCACAGATGACTTTCAACATAATATAAACATGAGGATGATGGCAATTATATAAGAATTCAATAAAAAAAAGTTCAAGAATTAATTTATCCAGGAACCAATAACGTATAAATTGTTAACATAATACTTCTTTGTGGAGTAAAATTCAAGAATTCTCATAAGAATATTTCCATAAAAAGATACTGAATGAAGCATAAATATCAAGGATATTCCACTAAATTTAATGGAGTATAGAAGTCAAAGTTTTAACCAACTGAGTATAGGAGAATATATGAAACTGCAAATGGATTTTCGTCCGCCATGCGGTAATGCACTTAGACAGATCATTTCCACAATTTAATAAGGAATGATTACAAAGGATCATTCACCATGCATGTGATAATCCACATAGACAGGTTATTCCAACAGAATAATAAAGAATGGAATAACAGAAGAAATCATCATCCATGCGATAGACCACACATACAGATTATTCCAACAGAAAAATAAAAAATGAAACTAGGTCATGCGTAATCTGCACAAACAGGATGTTCCAACAGAATAATAAAGGATGGAACCAGGTCATGCGTAAACGCACAGACAGGATATTCTAATAGAATAATAAATAATGGAATAACAGAAGAATTTCACCAAGTATAGGGTAGTCCGCATATACAGGTTATTGCAATAAAATAATAAAGAATGGAATAATAGAAGTTATCTTCATGAAGACGAAAGAAATAATACCCCTTACCTTAAAAAGAAGAGTACTCCGACTAGTAGGGCGAGGATTTTCTTGAAGAAAACTTATACTCCTTTCTACGCTCAAAGCTTCTTAAAACTCTAAAGAAATACGATCAAGATTATAGAAGAAGAATTATATGAATTTCTGGTGTGGTTTTCAATTCTAACTAAGCATCCTATTTATAGGAGAATGGAAAGGATACTATGCAATAAAATATAATATATTCTATTTATAATATATATATATACATATATTTATATATTTATATATTTTATTTAAAATCTAATAAAACAAATAACTTTATAAAGGTATTCTGTTTTATATAAAAAGATTTTACTATGCAAACACTATACAGGCACTATGCAAACACTATGCATAATAGAATATTATATATTCTATTTATAGTCTAATAAAACAAATAACTTTATAAAAGTATTATATTTTATATAAAAAGATTTTACTATGCAAACACTATGCAGACACTATACATAATAGAATATTATATATTCTATTTATAGTCTAATAAAACAAATAACTTTATAAAAGTATTCTATTTTATATAAAAAGTTTTCTATTTTATTACATTTATAATAATAATAAAATAAAACTTATCACCTTTATTATAATTCACAATATTAATCGACCATGTCATTCCCAAGAAAGAGGGGGCTTTCTAATAAGGATTTCTCCCTATTGGCGCGCAATTAGGTGACCAAACCTCTCCTTGACAGAACTTCTACACATCATTAATATCGCAAATATTAATATTAATAACTTTGTCGTCTCAATTATTGATTTAATAATATATAAAATATCGACAATAATTGAATCAAATAACGTGAGATACTATGCAGCAATTACTGTAGTAATAATTGAACAAAACTGAGTGACTTCTCACGTAAGCATCAATAATCAATACCGTGTGCTACTATACAACCACGCCAGACATCGTACTTTTAACACTGGGTGTTTCAACAGTTAACGGTACAACTTCCGCCATTATTTTCATAAAATATTTTTGTCGTTTTCTCAATCCGACAATAATTCCATTGCGGGTCCACCAATGATTGTGTCGTTGTACGAATATTCCCTGTTATAATGAATATTCCTCGACAAATCGAATATTATATAACAACTTGCGTACTTTGCTAAATTTATAAATATTACCCACAACTATAACATTATATCAAATTCATTCCATAATATTCAAAAATGATATTTATAGAAAAATTATCTTTATTCATAAAAGTTGGGGTCTTACATTCACCTACTTCATCCCAACATAGTGGAGTTCTGCACTTCCTCCCAAACAACGCTTCCTAAGGCGACATGCCTATACTAGCGTGAAACCTATTGTTGTAC
This sequence comes from Panax quinquefolius, assembly GCA_020205615.1. Taxonomy (NCBI): domain Eukaryota; kingdom Viridiplantae; phylum Streptophyta; class Magnoliopsida; order Apiales; family Araliaceae; genus Panax; species Panax quinquefolius. The sequence continues at coordinate 93,549,825 of CM035155.1, forward strand.
GCGAATTCCAACAAAGGTAGATATTCGTCCCAACTCCCTCTGAAATCCATAACGCAAAATCTTAACATATCTTCTAGCGTTTGAATTGTCCGTTCACTTTGTCCATCTGTTTTGAGGATGATACGTCGTACTTAATTTCAACTGCTTTCCCATTTGCTCTTGCAAACTTTTCCAAAAGTTCGATGTGAATTATGGATCACGATCTGATATACGACACAGGTACTCCATGTCTTGAAATAATTTTTTTGACATACAGTTTAGCTAATTGTTCTAGGTTATACCTAACTCCTATTGGTAGAAAGTGAGTCGATTTCATCAACCGTTCCACTATTATCCAAATAGCATCGTATCTTTTCCTTGTCGTTGGAGGTCCAACCACAAAATCCATTGTGATATGCTCCCATTTCCACTCTGGAATTTCTAATGATTGCAACAACCAACTAGGTCATTGGTGTTATGCCTTAACTTTCTGACAAGTTAAGCACTTACTAACATATTCTGCTATCTCCCTTTTCATGTTTGGCCACCAAAAGTTCTGACGAAGGTCTTGATACATCTTCGTACTACCGGGATGTATCGAGTACCTCAAACTATGGAGGTTATACTTAGTCTTCTCCTCATCTTCCATCCTCTTCTTAATTTGTTCTCATTCGTCGTTGCTTAATTGCACTTCCTTAACACGTTCCACTATGATCGGTTGGGTCTCCATTGAGAATAACATTTCTACTGCTTCATCCGGTAATTTAACTTCGAACTCAATTCTCATAATCTCTGTTACTAACTCATTCTGAGTCGTTAACATTGACAACTTTTCTCTACCCTTCCTACTTAGCGCATTGGCTACAACATTTTCTTTCCCCAGGTGATATAAGATATCACAATTGTAATCTTTTATCAGTTCTAACCACCTTCTCTGCATTATATTCAACTCTTTCTGTGTGAAGATATATTTCAGACTTTTATGGTCCGTGTATATCTCACACTTCTCTCCGTATAAATAATGTCTCTATAGTTTTAAGGAAAAAACTAAAGCTACCAATTCTAGGTCATCAGTAGGATAAGCTTTCTCATAATCCTTTAACTGACGTGACGCATACGCAATGAACATGCCATACTGCATGAGCACGCAACCCAGTCCTCTATGCGAAGTATCGCTATACACTAAAAAATTCCCCGTATCATCTGACAAAAACAATACAAGTGCCTCACTTTACCTCTTCTTTAGTTCCTGAAAACTATTCTCACACTTTTCAGTCCACACATACTTCATCGACTTCCTCGTCAAATTCGTCAGCGAAGTAACTATTTTAAAAAAGTCCTGGATGAACCTTCTATAGTATTCCGATAACCCTAGAAAACTTTGAACCTCGATTAGCAGTTTTCGTTGCTCCCACTCATTAACTGCTTCTACCTTCGCTGGATCCAAAGAAATGCCATCTTTATCAATAACATGTCCTAGAAACTGCACCCGTTCAAGCCAAAATTCACACTTTGTGAATTTCGCATACAACTTCTCCTTCCGTAGTGTTTCCAACACTATTCTTAAATGTTCTGCATAATCTTCTGGTGTCTTAGAATAGACTAGAATATCATCAATGAACACTACGATGAACTTGTCCAAATACTATTTGTACACTTTGTTCATCATATCCATGAATGTGGCTGGTGCATTTGTCAACCCAAACGATATAACCAGAAACTCTTAATGACCATAATGAGTCCTGAACGCCGTCTTAGGTACATCCTCCTTCCTCACTTTTAACTGATGATACCCCGTACAAAAATCTATCTTAGAAAAATACTTTACCCCTTTTAACTAATCAAATAGATCATCGATCCTGGGCAGTGGGTGTTTATTCTTAATCGTTAACTTGTTCAACTCTTGATAGTTGATAAAAACTCGTAACGACCCATCCTTCTTCTTTACAAACAATACTGGTGCTCCCCACAAAGACACACTTAGTTGAATGTACTTCCTATCTAATAATTCCTGTAGTTGAACCATTAACTCCTTCATCTCAACTGGCACCATCCTATATGGTGCCCTTGAAACTGGTGTCGTACCCGATAACAGATCAATCACAAACTTGATCTCTCTATCAGGAAGAAGACCTGGTAACTCAGCTGGAAATACATCCGTGAAATCTTGCACTATAGGTATCTGTTCCAATGATGCTCCCACTCTTTGGGTATCCACAACATGGCACAGATAACCTATATAACCCTTCCTCAACATCTTCCTAGCTTGTGTCATAGTTAGACAGCAAGAGCATCTCTGTGATTTACTACAAAAGAACACTACCTTGGTTTTCTTAGAAAGTCGAAGGTTCACACTTTTCCTATGGCAATCTATTATAGCCTTATGGTTAATAAACCAATCAATACCAATAATTACATCTAATTCTTTCAACCTTATCGGTACCAAATCTATCGATAACTTATTACCTCTAATATCTACGCAACAATCCCTATGAATATGTTCAATGGGAATTATCTCTTCATTTGCTACTTTAATGTCTAAAAGTATTTCTAACTTTTTAGGGATTAAACCTAATTGTCACGCCCCCAAAATAGGTCCAATCCATCCAACCTATTCTGAATCGCCAAATACATGGTACAAAAAACAACCACAACTTTATTACTACAATTGTCATGCAAAATACAACAACACATATGTTGTGAGTTTTGATTCAAATATATATACCAACTGTGACACTTGACACCAACTTGGATAGCACATTACAATGGCACCTTATATAAAGGTACAGTCAAAAACTGTTTTAGAAATTAAAATCTTTGGAAAGTGCTCAACGAAACCTTCGTACATGGGAGGCCATGCGTCTAGGTTATGATAGATATCATATGCCCATAGAATTATCCTTGGTTTACCCAATAGACCCCAAAGAAAAATAAGAAGATTACTATAATGTACTTTCCAATGGTGAGTCTTCTCTTGACATATAACTATCTCCACTGTCTGCAATTGAGAATTACATTTCAACCAAACTCCAAGATCATATAGGTTGTGCTCGTAGATATAGTCAGCAAGTGGATGTGCATAACCCTGTCTTATGTATGTCATTAGACATCTTGTATGATTGTGGCAAAACACTCTTCCAAAGTTGGGTTCACCTTACCCTATTCGGTTCACCAAAATTAAATATCAAGTGACGTATACAATACGACACACTTATCTAAAGTTCTCAATAAAATTATTTCCATACTATTTACGGAGAACCTCAACAGCTATAGACCACCGTTCTATTTCCATGTTACCCCCGCTCGACCCAGCTACACTCTTGTTACCTGAAAGGAATTGTGAAGCAAAAGGGTGAACATAACTAGCTTAGTAATGAATATCATGACTAAAGATAATTAAATTATCAATAGCCTTCATCAGTAATAAATCAGAGATTTAGAATATATGATAGATTATAAAACTTTTCAACCATAGTTGCAGCGGAACGAGCAATCCATTAGAAGAGTCAAATAGACCATAAAGTATATTTTCTTCTCCATGTTAAAAGTCCACCAATAATATTTTATCCCTGTAACATCAATCAACAATTCCTTTCCACAATCATATGAATAACTCATAATCATAATTGTGATTCTTAATTCCTCTTCTCATCCAGGACGAAGATAATTTACATCACATGTCTTTACCTGAAACATCAAAGATTATGGTTATACCAAATCACAGTTCCTGTTCATAATCATACTAATAAGTTCATCTTTGCACTACGGGCCAAAGATATTCATTAACAATTCATCTTTGCATTACAGGCCAAAGATATTCAACAACAGGTCATCTTTGCACTACAGGCCAAAGATATTCCTCAATAATTCATCTTTGCACTACAGGCCAAAGATATTAATATCTCAAAGAAATATATAATCATTTCAGAATTTATAAAAACAATAATTATAACCATGTTGATCAATTCACCTTTGCACTTAAGCTAAAGATATTCAATTATAAATTCAATGGTTATGATCATACTAGTAAACAATTCAACTTTGCACTACTAGCCAAAGAGAACCCATAGTCACGATCATACCAATAATCTACCCATCTTTACACTTAAGCCAAAGAGAAATATCATCACCGGGATTATAAAAATATTATATATGATAATAAAAACATTATGATCAACAACTGCATTTAATTTCAAGAGTAAGATTCATAAATCAATGATAATTTGATCAGAAAAAGAAACCAATTTTATCGTGAATAGTACCTGTAAATAGTAACTCATGAATAGTAACTCGTGAATAATAACTTATAAATAGTAACTCATGAATAGTAACTCACATTCGTACATAATACCGTATACGTAAATAATGTCATATACGTAAATATTGCCATATACATGAATAGTGTCGTATACGTGAATAGTGTCGTATACATGAATAGTAACCCCGACACGAAAAGGTAAAAATTTCACAATAAAGTTCATATCATTATTTCAGCATAATGATATTGAAGAAAATAATATCATTTACGTAAGAAGAAAATAACATCCCTTACCATCCCTTACAAACCCTTACCAATATAATGACAATATCCCTTACAATCCCTTACCTCAAAAGAGCAGTACTTCTGACCGGAATATCGAATGAAGTGTTGAACAAAATTTGCACTGATTAGAAACTCTCAAAGTATCAAAATACTCACAAAAATACGCTCGATAATATATAGAGAGAAAACTTTTGTTTCTGATGTGATTTTCAATTTTAACTTAGCCCTCTATTTATAGTAAAATGTTAGCACGCCGAAGCAGACTTGATCTGTTACCTGATGGCTTTACCTGCTACTATTGCCACCACCACATTTGAAATTCAATTTGAGCACATTTCTCACCAACCAAAAGTGGGGCCCACCAATTCTAGAATTTTCCACCAAAATGATAAATTCAGAAACTTCAACAATTTCTCTAACTCACACCTCTTAAAATTCATAAAAATCATAATGCTCATTTTAAATCGGTTCAAAATTTGTGGACATATACTCAACTTATATATGTATAAAATATCCAAAAATCACAACGATCCAACGGTCGGATTAAAAATTATAACTCACAAAATATATCTCAAGAACACTGGTTTGATTTTTAATACCTCCAATCCGACAAAATACTGATAAAACACCTCAATGTTAATTTCTTCATTTATAACCACATAAATAAATCCATCATTTATATCCGCATCAAATAAATATTTCCTTATCATATAAATTAATAATTAATTATTCAAAAATAATATTACAGAATCACAATTATGACAACTAGGCCGTTCCCAGGAAATAGGGGCATTCCGATAAGGATTTCTCCTTACTTGCGTAATTAGGTGACCAAACCTCTTCTTGATAGAACTTTATAGACATTGCCAATAATGCTATCTAATAATATTATTCAAATAATATGAATTATTGATCTGATAATGGGAAATATTATGCAGTGACAATTATTGAAACAACAACAATATATAATATCAACGCAACAATTATTGAATCAATAAAATAAAATATTGAACAGTAATTACTGTAACAATTATTGAGTAGTGCCTTCTTACATAAGAATCAATAATTCAAGAATACTGTGCAACCACACGTATTACTGCATTTTAACCCCTAGGTATTCCAACAGTGTTAACGGTGACAATTACATCGTTGTTTATAAAAACTCATACTTGTCATTTTCTTCATCCGACATTTATTCTGTTATGGGGCCCACAAATGACTGTGCCATCATACGGATATTCCCGACAAAAAGAATTTTCCACAACCAAACGAATATTCCTCGACAACAATAAGTATTTTATAGCCACTTGCTTATTTTGAAAAATTTCATATGTCACCTTAACTTTAACTTTTTATCAATTTAACCATATACTGAATAATAATTATAAGAAAAATTGAATACTTTTATTTCATAAAATTCGGGGTCTTACTCTAATTGCTTAGCAAATCCACATGCTATAAAAGAATAGTAGCACCCAAGTCAAATAACACATAAGCATTTATTTCATTGACTGGAATGATACCTGCTACTACATCCGCTGATGTAACCACATCTTAGACAGTTATATTAAAAGTACGGGCTGAGGGTTCACCTGCCGATGGTGTTGGTCCAGTAATGGCTAACATACCACTACCAGAACCTTTACTACCCTCTGACCCCTTCTTCGAGCAATTCCTTGCCATGTAGTCCATCGACCCATAAACAAAATAACCATGGTTTTTCTTAGGATTAGGACAATTGGGTGATATATGTCCCTCCTGCCCACAGTTATAACAAACTAATTTTCCCTTCAGACAAACTCCAAGATGAGTCTTTCTGCATGTCTTGTATGCCTCCATCCTACGTTTAGGATCCCCTTGTTTCACCCTGGTATTCTCGGAGTTAAAACTTTTCCGTTTTGCCATACAGCCACTACCACTGGCACTCTCTGCCTTGGTTCCTCCCTCTCCCTTACTCTTATTATTTCTTTATTTGTGGTATTGGGTCAACACCTCACTACCACCTTCTGCCATAATCGCCTTTTCTAGAATGGTTCCATAGGAAGCACTCTGGAACATAAAAATCCTACTGTAGAGCCAGGGTTTCAGGCTCTACTCAAACCTATGAGCCTTCATTTCTTTAGTGTCCACTTGGTGTGGAGTAATCCTTGCCAATTCATTAAATTTTGTTGCGTACTGGGGAACCATCATGTCCCCTTGCTTAAGTTCTAGGAACTTAATTTCCATTCTCTCTTGCATGCTAGTAGGAAAGTAGTTCTCAACGAATACCTTCTTGAAATAATTTTATATTCCAAAAATATTAAATATTTATGAAATATATTCTAAATAATTAAAAACTAATTTTCCGACTTTAAAATAATTTTTAGAAATTTATTTTGTATTTTTCATAATTAAAAATCATTTTTTTCGTATTTAATAAATAAAATAATTATTTTTCTAATTAAACTGTCGCTAAATGGCCCTATAGCGACGAAACTGTCGATATAGGTGTTCTTGAGTTGTTCTTCATCAAACCCAGAAATGCATAAGCAGTGACAAGGTACTAGGTTTGACCACAATTACTTTCATGTTCCAGTTGGTTTTTGGGCTTGTAATGGTATCAAGATTATAGTATTTATGTAATACTACATAAACTAACTAATATCATGGCCAAAAAACAACATAACAGAGAGATCGAAGCCTCCAAATATCATGTCAGAGGCTGTTCTTCATTTCTGAGTTTTCTAGGAATGAAGAACAGTTCGAGGGTTTACTTTCCAAGTCTATGATCTACGCGTTCCAGGTTGGTTTAGTGTGATCTAAAGGATCTACCTTGTAGCCCGGATACCAGGTAACATTTATATAACATTATTTCATTCTAACAACATCACACATGCAAGATCAAAGACGGTAAAACCTTGTCAGAAAAATCTGCTGATGAAGATCTGGGTTTTCTAAAAAACCTTTATGAGGCGGTTTGGTCAACCTACTTTGACCATGATTATTTTCGATTCTGTTGTTAATCTAGGAGATTTAATAGCATACATGTGTAGTTCATATACCAGTCTATAACAATAAACCAACAAAATGATCTAAAACATAAAACACAAGCAAGATCAAAGCCTGCAAAATCAATGTCAGACTTTCTGGGCAAAATCTGGGCTGCCCAGAAACAGAAATCGTTTTTGGTCAACGAGGTTTAACCGCTTCTAACATGAAATCTAGATATGATATGACCTAGATTTCAGTTCCAGATTAAAGCCTTCATGGCATACTACACATATAACACTTCAAACACCACAAATAATTAACATAGAAGAATCAAAAGTCACTGACATATGGCTGTCAGACCATTTTTCCAAATTTTTTTTTTTCAGATTTCTAAAACTTCAAAATCGAGCACTTTGATGTCTTGGATCTGAGATATAACAACCCAGATCTCTAATTAACAAAAATCTTAAAGGATTTCTAGAATTTAGGGTTTATACCTCTTTTACACTTTGATCTTAGATTCTGATCTTTGGGTTTGATTATGGAAATCTATGAACTGATCATGGCTCATATCCTCTCTCTCTCTCTCTCACTTTAAATTTCAAAAATCTAGAGAGAGAATGGGTTGGACTTGAATGAGAAACAAAGTAAGGTTTTTACTTACTTTGGTTTTTGATTTTTAGATTCAATGTATCCTATCCTTGCAAGGAGGCACAAAATCTGATATTGGATGATTTAAGGCACATGGGATAAACATTAGACTTGATGACTCACAAGATTGTGCAATAATTTGCTTAATTTTTAAGAAAATGGTACTTTAGTCTTTTTGCATACAATTTTAATGGCATACTTGTCATTTGCCCTAACCCTTAGGATTTAGGGTTTAACCCTTATGGTTTATGGTTTAACCCTTAGGGTTTAGGGTTTAACCGTTGAAATTTTAAAATTTTAATTTTTAAGATTTCCAAATTAAAATTTTAAAAATAGAAAATTAATATTTCTAAATTATAATTAGAATTCTCTAATTATATTAATATTTCCTAATCATAATTCAAGCTTGCTAATTAGAATTAATATTTCCAAATTAAAATTTTTAATAATAATTAGGGTTTTCCCAAAATGGGCATTAGGGTTTATAACCCAAGAATTAGGGTTTTCTGAATAGTCAATTAGGGTTATCCCTAATTACATTTATAATCAGAAATACTTAAATAATTAATTTTAGCCTTTGAATTCTCAAATTAGGGTTTCATATTCCGAATTAGGGTTTCGAATTCCCAGAACTAAATTTAAGGTTTCCAGAACCGGTTTTAGGGTTTCTTATAAATCGTAAAAGTTTTCTAACCGAACGTTGACGTTATTAATATACGATTTGGGTTTGACACAGATATAGCTTATATGGTCAACCCTTGAACCTTAACCATTAACCATATTCTGTACACATACAATACCATATACACAAAACATTTTCACTAATATACTTAGTCCTGAATAATTCACCAAAAGATTTTGAAATCTTTAAAATTCTTTCTCAAAAATGTCAAATCTAGTCACTTATTTTCTCTCTAGGTTCTAATATTGAACCTTAAATCCATCAATTATGATTTTAGTTTTTTTCTAAATTCTCGGGTTGTCACACCGATAAGCTTGATTTTTACGGGATCTTTAAGTTATTCTACTCGTACGCTGAAAATGTTTTTCATTTAAAGCAAGTGTGAGCATTCAATTGCCCAGCAAGTCATAATAGTTGAACAAACAACTTCAAGAATTCAAACATTCCTTTAAAACTTCGATAACCAAACAAAGCTTCTGAAGCAGCTCAAATAATAGGAATAATCTCGATTACTATCATTTTAAAACATTATTCAATTTCACTTTGAAATACTTTCATTCTTCTACCTCTTTCATACACCTTCTGTCTACCTAGAATCATTAGTACAAACTTAACAATAACGGATCATATATAGACAGAGCATTCTCTTATTGAATAGTTAAATCATAGAACAGTTCATCTCATAGAAATACCGAAGTGTTCACATTGTGGCACAAGGCCTCATACGTTCTACCACCTTGTACAAATATCGCACATTCGTACACAAACATAACTTCTCAAATTCAACATCTGGGAAGTTTAAGAAACTAGCACTCATTTAGAATATGAATGAAGTTAGGAAACTTGCCTTCAAGCGTCTTCCAATAAATATTCAACAATTCTTGGTCTTTACAGTCTTTACAATACATAACCACATAACATATCACATTAAGTCATAATCAGATATGTATGGTACTTAACGTAACTTACCCTTCTTCTCAATCTAATTGTTCATTAGATTTGTTACGGTTATCGCATTACATTGTTCTTACATTCACGTTCACATAATCATTAACAACTTTTAGTTGTAATTCTCAACGTTATAGTCATCTTCGAAGATGCTACTTTAAGTTAATTAATTCATCATTAATCTTTCTTTCAACCTTTAGTCATTAACTTAAGGTTTTCAACATATTAATTAATGTTACTTTAGGTTTATTATGGATATAATTCCTTATTAATCAACTATCTTTCTCTTTACAATCAAAACCTTTTCTCTCTATGCTTTACTTAGTGTTGGCATTGCGGCGCCAACTTTCCTTCCTTACTCCATGATGCGGCGCCACTCTACAGTGGCTTTCATCCGGACCCGGTGCTGCGGCGCCATCTCTAGTTCAAAAGGTCGTGTTGCGGCGCCACTTCTCAGTGGCTAATGAACAAGCTTGGCGCTACGGCGCCACTTACTGTGCTTTTTCTAGCGCTGCGGCGCCAAACCTCAGTTCCAGACAACTTTGACAAATTGCTTAGTTTAATGAACTTCCTAGACTCTAAATTTGATCATTTTAAGTTTGAATTGGCTCGTTCAAAAGCCATTAGCTCAATTATCACATACCCTAAGTGTTCATGAAAGAATTTTTCATTTCCGAATCCGATAACTCAAAATTCACCTATTAGTTCATTTTAATGAAAATGATAAACGTTCGTGAACGTTCAACGCTCGTTTCTTCGTTCTACGTCGGAATTCAGTCATTTTTGAGCCCGCAACTCTAGAATGCCAAATGAGACTATTCTCCATCAAAAACTAATGTTTCTGAGCTAAATGTCAAAATTTGACTTCCATTCCGATAATTTCATAATTTCGACGATTATCGTCCAAACTTGTGAATTTCACCATAACTTCGTTACTTAAGATTTGTTCATCGTTTCAAATGAATTCATTCCATCATACTAACATCTTAACATACATATTTCATTAAATTATATACATGATAAGTTCTTACTTGTTCATCATAAATTTATGAGTTATAAAAGTATAAATTGCTTATTCATGACTTATTAAAGCTTAAGTCCATTAATTAGCCATACCTACTTCTTCTTAGGATACAAGTTCTACCACTACTAAATTCTCTAACAATTGAAGAGAGGGAGAATCATGGTTTAGGATCTTACCCTTGAAGATTACTTGATTCTTTCTTGTTCCTACTTTTTGCTTCTTGAACTAACTGTGACAACCCAGAAAATCAGATTGTCCAGAATTTAAGATTTAAAGAATTGGTTATTAATAAAATGAATTTTTATTAATACTATTTTGTGCTATATGTTTATTGATCTTTCTAGAACCTATGATGATTATTAATCGAGAGGATTCTGGCTACGAACTAGACTGAACGAGTAAGAATTTTCAAGTTGAAAATAAATTTTTTCTAGGAACAAAAATATTTCTGTGGAAAAAAGACGAAATAGGCACTATTCACCTGACGAACCCTTAACGGTTAAGGTTTAAATAACCTAAGCCTTTTTGAGAGTTCGATATGTCGAAATGACATTCCGTCGAAAGATTTGATGATAATATATCTTGAAAAGTTAAGTAAGCCGATAAAAGTTTTTCTCAAAAAACGTACAGAAATCGGATGAAATAAAAACGATGAAAAGTACTGTAATGTACTTTTCATTCGTTTAACTATGTTAGGAGAAAACGTGAAGGAAAACACTTATCGCGAAAAAGTGTTTTTCAGTTTTTTGAAGATCCGAAGAATGCGTAAAAGTTAATCGGTAAAGGAAAGGCAAAATATCCAAAAATATTTGGATTCCGAGAATCACAATTTTTAAAATTGTCGGACCAAACCCGAAAGACGGAAGCACGAAGCTTCCAAGGGAAGCTACGTGAATAGTAAGGAGGTGTGAATAGTAAGGTGGTTTGGAAAATGACCAAAATACCCCTAGCCTTGAAAATCTATAAAAGGAAGCTTTAAGCTCATTTCTTTGGATTTTTGAAAAAATCAACCAAAACTTTGAAGAGAGAGAGAGCTTGAGAGCTTGGAGAAGAAGAAGGAAGAGAGTGAGCAAGAAGGCTCGGATCGGAGAGGATCGTGAAATAGAAAAGCTAGCGAATCGTCGGCTTTGTCTAAAGGAAGAAAAATAAAGAAGAAAGGTAATCTGAAACCTAACTTCTAAGTTAGTTTTTCTTTAAGTTTTTATGTTAAAAAACATAGCTTAATGAAACTAAGAATTAAATGTTGTTAGAAATGATTTCATATGGTTGAAATCATTGATAAAAGAAGAAAAAAGAATTTGAACTTTTTGTTTAAAAATCCTTAAGGAAGTGTACGATTCGTAATGAATTAGAGCGATCCAAATGAATCATATGAATGATTCGGTGAAATAAGTAAGGAATGGTGTTTTATAACATCGAATTCCAAGAAAAAGTGAAATTGTAATCAAAATATCGATTAAAAAAATGAAAAACGAACGAAGAACACGAAGAACACGCGAAGAACATTGTTGATGGACAAATTTAAAACCATCATAGTTTAATTGTTGTTGATGGACAAATTTAAAACCATCGCATATAAGTTAGATGCTTATTGCTTGGTTAGGAACGGTAGAAATGTTCATGAATAATGGATTAAAACTGAGCTATAACGAAGTTATGGAAAAAATTTCATAAAAGACAAACGAGAATTAGAAAGTTAGTAATGAACCCGAACATGCAGGGTTTCATAAGAATGTAAGAGAATATAGAAAACGTGAGTCGTGGACTCAAGAACGAATGAATTCCGAGTTCGGATGACCGAATTACAGATGAACAAACGAAGAACATTAAAAACATAAAATGAATGAAGGACGAAGATTAAGCCAACCAAATGGTATGTTAATAGATTTAGAATAAATTTTTGTCTGAGGTTAATCAAAGTATGTGAGATAAAGAAGAGAATGGCTTTGGAACGACCTCGTTCCGAGTTATAATGAAGAAGTTATGAGATCGGGAAGTAAGCGTCTCAAAATAGATTCAAGACTTAGAAAAAAATTGAAGAACTAAGGCTCGGCGCCACTGCGCGAGCTGTGCATTGGGAGGCGGCACCGTAGTGCTAGTCCAGACAGTTGGACCCTGCAGAGTGGCACTACACCGCAAGTGTTAAAGAAGGAATCTAATTGCCAAGCGCTATTATAGGGAAAAAAGCCAATGAATGAGCTTTTAACCGCTTTCAAAACACAGGGGAAATGTAAATTAAGCTAATGAACATAATGTTAAACTAATGTAACACTTAATCAATTGTATTAAACCTTTAATGAAGGTTGAACGAAAAGATTAAATGATATTAAAAGACAAAGAATGTGAACGTGGGTTATGGAACCGATATCCGGGGACCATAGTTGTGATAAATGAACGTGAGGGATTGCTATGATGGTGATTCGTTAGACATTGATTGACGAGGGTAATGAATAAAATTTTGATGTTATGTGGTGGTAATGAGAGATAAGTTTAAAGCATATAGACGCTATAAACGCAACACAGTTGCGTTGAATGATCGGTCTTAGCATAAAACGAACTGTATGGCTTCGACATTAAGGAAGAATAACGAATGGTATTAAAAAAGCCGTAGAGAAGGGTAATAAGATTAATGAAAGTCGAGTGTGAGTCGGATGGAGAATGTTAGAATGAAATGTAAGCATTGAACACTTTAACTTATGTGAAGGTTGAGTGTACGCAAATATTAAATGGGCAGAATCTACACCCTGTGTATAGTTTGACCGTAGGGTAATGAAGACCAATGATTAAACCGTGAACGGTGAAGAAGCTGAATTAAAGACAAGTACACATAACGTAACGAAGCCGAGTTAATGATTAACTTAAATGATCTTTCTGAGTATACAAAAGACTGTATGACTTAGACGATAAAGAATGAATCCTGAGGTATGTCATTTAGTTGCCAGAAAGCCATAAGGAATAAGAAATTGACTTAACGAATATTAGAGTTAATGTTTCGGATAAGTTAAGATAAGTTAGGTTGTGATGCAATCATAACCTTTGATGGTTGATATATAGGAGTTGGGCTAAACAATTCCTTCAAAGAGCTAAGGAATATACGAAATTGGCAACAGATCTAACTCACTGTGATGGCAGTGTAGACAAGACGGGAACTTGTTTGTTGGTTGTTTGTGGAAAACCACTCAGAGTACCATATGGACTACTAGCTGAGAAGCGATGTGTGCTGAGTCGTAGAGAAGTTATAAGAAGAAGATAAGAATTTAAATCATCAAAGATGATGAACGTATTGAGTAAGACATTTCCGTATGTCATGAAGTCGTAAACCGGTAAAGGAAGTTGTCGCGTAAACTTAGGTTGAAAGAACGCGAACTGTAAGAAGGAAAGTTAAGTAAACTAATGCATGAGTGAAATATACATGAATAATTTATGTATGTGTTTCCTTATGTGTTATAGAGATTGGAATGAGCAGTTCAGTGTAAGTTGTAGCTGTGCATAAGGCAAGTTTCCTAACTTTATTCATATTCTAAATGAATGCTAGTTTCTAAAACTTCTCAGATGTTGAACTTAAGAAGTTTTGTCTATGTGCAAATGTGTGATATTTGCACAAGGTGGTAGAACGTATGAGGCCTTGTGCCACAATGTGAACTTTTTCGTGTTTCTATAAGATGAGAATGTTTTGTTTATACATGAACCGTTATTGATAAGTCTGTGATATTGATTCTAGCCAAACAGAATATGTACAAAAGAGAGTAAAGAATGAATGTATTTTAAAGTGAATGTGAATAATGTTTTAAAATGGTAGGAAACGAGATTATTCCTATTATTCAAGATGCTTCATAACCTTTGTTAGATTATTGAAGTCATAAAATAATGTTTAAATTCTTGAAGTTGTTTGTTCAAATACTATGACTTGATGGGCAAGTGAATGCTCACACTTGCTTTAAATGAAAAACATTTTCAACATATTGTTCAAATACTATGACCGGATTTCGGGACGTTATAAATTATCAGAGCTGATATGTGAAAAATCTTAGGCATGAGAACCTAAGACTATAATCATAGAGAGAATGATAAGAAGATCGTTGAGTTAAATGATTAAGGAAGAAGATCACCACGTGATCATAGTAAATCATAATAACAGATGATCTATGAAACGATGAATGATTTATAGCTAATGCTATGAATAAATGGTACTACAAAGTTGTACGAGAGGAAGAACTCAGATTGAGTTTTGAAGGATAGCATACGAATTAAAGAAAATTCGTATTAAGTAAAGAGAATGTTAGAAGTTGTAAAATTTCAATTGAGGACTCATGTGATAGCTGAGTTGTATGAATCTTTGTTATGGGCAGAGGTTTGTGCTTTGGTGTAACAACCACTCAGTTTATTACAGTGATAATAATTGGAATTGGTCGCGCTATCAATATGTATATGACGATGAGGTGAATCTTTTCTCATGCATATACTTGATAGGTAGAGAAAGATAAGGTAGGTACGAGTTCTTGAAACTCATACTTATGGTAAGTTCGTCACTCATAATGATATGGTATATTTTTGAACTTCTCAGCGAATTGACGCCTATGGTCTGACTGGGAGAGTTTTTAAACTCATATTATTGTGGAAAGTTCCTGAACTCATAATGTGTGGTAAGTTAATGGACTGCACTAAGGTATAGTGATGTTTAGACTAAAAATGAGTTATTTTCAGTAGAATTAACATTGAATGTGCTAGAGAAGATTAAGTATTGTCGCAAGTAAGACAATGAAGGAAGATGGAGAATAGGATATTCCAAGTCATCTAGCTATGCTAGATTTTGAAGTTTCTTGAAATCGTGCTTATGTGTGCGCATTTTGAAAAGGAACGAATTGGTTTAACTTTTGGAACCAATGGATTTTAAAAGAATTATTCTTGGTATGTCTATGCTAGTTGATTCAGCTAGATAGAATTGATTTGAAATATCAAAATGAATTTTATATCATCAGTGCATTTGATGTAAGGATAGTAAAAGGATGGAGTTTTTAATGCAATTGAACCTAGTGCTGGATGTGAACTTAGTATCAACAACCCACTATGTTATGATCTATAATGACGAAGTCATAAACTGACGAAGTCCTCAACGTACTATGAAAAGTATGGTATCATAGCATCATAAAACGTTTTGATGTATTGCGAAAGGAATTTAAAGAAGTAGTCGATGTTAATTGATTTAACTAGACGAATGTTTCTAGTTGATATCCAATTTATTGGTATGGTATAAGCTACTTGATTCGGCTAAGACGAATGGTATGTCATGAGTAAAAGAAAATCGAGCTTTCTTTGAAGAAGTTGTGCCAAACCAAATTGCTTTGGTACTGAATCTAATGATTAAGTCTGAGGTGAATAATGGGGTTATACAATGGGTTGATCGTCTACGTATGAAAGAGGTAGTTTACTTTCTGTGTGATTGTAAACTGACCGTGGAAGAAGGTTTATGGCGCCATGTGTTTAAACCTAGTAAGTGTTCATGGTCAATTTGACCCCTCGGCAAAAGTATGAAATGTTTTAAGGGAATTTTTATATTCCTCGTTGTTCATTCTACTTCGTAATTTTTGAATGTGATGAACCGGGAATGGCTATGGTTTTAGAAATTTTAAGGATAAGAATTTTTATAAGGGAGGAAGAATGTGACAACCCAGAAAATTAAATTGTCCCGAATTTAAGATTTAAAGAATTGGTTATTAATAAAATGAACTTTTATTAATATTATTTTGTGCTATGTATTTATTAATCGTTCTAAAACCTAGGATGATTATTAATCGGGAAGAGTCTGGCTACGAGCTAGACTGAATGAGTAAGAATTTTCAAGATGCAAATAAAATATTTCTGGGAATATAGATATTTCCGAGGAAAACAGACAAAATAGGCACTATTCACCCGACGAAAACCTAAGGGATAGGATATGAATAACCTAAGCCTTTCCGAGAGTTCGGTATTTCGAAATGACATTCCGTTGAAAGATTTGACGATAATATATCGTTAAAAGTTAAGTAAGCCGATAAAAGTTTTTCTCAAAAAACGTGCAAAAATCAAACCAAATAAAAATGACAAAAAGTATTGTTATGTACTTTTTATTCATTTAACTACGTTAGGGGAAAATGTGAAGGAAGACGCTTATCATGGAAAAGTGTTTATTAATTTTTCAGAGATCCGAAGAATGCGTAAAAGTTAATCAGTAAAGGAAAGACGAAATATCCAAAAATATTTGGATTCCGAGAATCACAATTTTTAAAACTGTCGAACGAAACCTGAAAGACGGAAGCACAAAGCTTCCAAGGGAAGCTACGTGAATATTTAGGCGGTGGGAATAGTAAGTTGGTGTGAATAGTAAGGTGGTTTGGCCAAATGACCAAAACACCCCTAGCCTTGAAAATCTATAAAAGGAAGACTTAAGTTCATTTGTTTGGATTTTTGAAAAAATCAACCAACACTTTGAAGAAAGAGATAGAGAGAGCTTGAAAGCTTGGAGAAGAAGAAGAAGGAAGAGAATGAGCATGAAGGCTTGGATTGGAGAGGATTGTGACATAGAAAAGCTAGCAAATCGCCGGCTTTGTCTAAAGGATGAAAAATATGGAAGAAAGGTAATCTGAAACCTAAATTCTAAGTTAGTTCTTCTTTATGTTTTTATGTTCAAAGACATAGCTTAATGAGAATAAGAAGTAAATGATGTTAGGAATGATTTATTATGGTTGAAATCATTGATAAAAGAAGAAAAAAGAATTTGAAGTTTTTGTTAAAAAATTATTAAGGAAGTGTACGATTTGTAATGAATTAGACCGATCCGAATGAATCATATGAACTATTTAGTGAAATAAGTAAAGAATGGTGTTTTATAACATCAAATTCCAATAAAAAGTGAAATCGTAATCAAAATATCGATTTAAAAAATGAAGAACAAACGAACGAAGAACGCGAAGAACGTTGTTGATGAACAAATTTAAAACCATTATAGTGTAATTGTTGTTGATGGAAAATTTTAAAACCATCGCGTATAAGTTAGATGCTTATTACTTGGTTAGGAATGGTAGAAATGTTTAAGAAGAACGGATTAAAACTGAGCTATAACGAAGTTATGGTGAAAATTTTGTAAATGACAAACGAGAATTAGAAAGTTAGTTAATGAACCCGAACATGTAGGGTTTCATAAGAATGTAAGAGAATGTAGAAAACGTGAGTCGTGGACTCAAGAATGAATGACTTCCGAGTTCGGATGACCGAATTATGGAGGAAAGAACGAAGAACGTTAAAAACATAAAATGAACGAAGGACGAAGATTAAGCCAATTAAATGGCATGTTAATGGATTTAGAATGAAGTTCTGTCCAAGGGTAATCGATGTACAAGAGATAAGAAAGGGAATGGCTTTCAAACGATCTCGTTCTGAGTTATAATGAAGAAGTTTTGAGATCGGGAAGTACGCGTCTCAAAATAGATTCAAGACTTAGAATATTTTTCAAGAACTAAAGCTCTAAGCTGTGCCAAGCGCGCAATACATTTGATAGAGGCGACACCGCAGCACCGGGCCCCAAAGATTGGATACTGCAGAGTGGTACTGCAGTGCGAGTTTTAAAGAAAGGATCGGCGTCGCAGCGCCGGTGTAGGGAAAAAGCAAGTAATGAGCTTTTAACTGCTCAAAACCTAGGGGAAGTGTACCGAAAGCTAATGAACATAATGTTCAACTAATATAACACTTAATCAAGTGTATATTAGTTGAGCTGTGCATTGGGAGGCGGCACCCCAGCACCAGTCCCACCAGTTGGACACTGCAGAGTGGTGTTGCAGCGCGAGTGTTAAAGAAGGGACCGGCGTCGCAGCGCCGGTGTAGGGAAAAAGCCAGTAATGAGCTTTTAACTGCTCAAAACCTGGGGGAAGTGTACCAAAAGCTAATGAACATAATGTTCAACTAATATAACACTTAATCAAGTGTATATTAGTTGAGTACATGCATCGAGAGCCAGACCCCAAAGACTAGTCCCACCAAATGAACACTGCAGAGTGGTCTTTGCAGTATGAAGTGTTAAAGAAGGGGACCAAGACGTCGCAGTCACGGTAGTAGAAAAAGCCAGTAATGAGCTTTTAACTGCTCAAAACCTGGGGGAAGTGTACCGACAGCTAATGAACATAATGTTCAACTAATATAACACTTAATCAAGTATATTAAACCTTTAATGAAGGTTGAACGAAAAGATTAAACGATATTAAAATACAAAATGTGAACGCGGGTTACGCAACCGATATCCGAGGACTGTAGTTGTGATAAACGAAAGTGAGGGATTGCTATGATGGCGATTCCTTAGACGTTGATTAACGAGGGTAGTGAATAACATTTCGATGTTATGTGGTGGTAGTGAGAGATAAGTGTAATGTGACAACCCGAGAAATTAGACAATTTATAAAAATCTTAAATGATGGATTTAAGGTCAAATAATACACCTAGACAGAAAATAAGTATATGCGTTTAATATTTTTGGGATGGAATTTTGAGGATTTCAAAATTCTGTGAAGGATTTTGGTGAATCATTTAGGATTAAGTGTATATGTGTATATGTTCTGTCAATATGGTATTATATGTATACAGTATGTGGTTAAGGGTCAAGAGTTGACCAGATAAACTATATCTGTGACAAACCCTAAGAATATATTTAGAACGTTAACGTTCAGTTAGAAAATTCTTACGATTTATAAGAAACCCTAAAAACTGGTTCTGGAAACCATAATTTTAGTTTTGAGAATTCGAAACCCTAATTCGGAATATTAAAATCCTAATTTAGGAATTTAAATGCTATGTATAAGGTTTAAACATTATTAATTATAACTAATTAGGAAAAACCCTAATGATTTACTTGAAACCCTAATTAATTATTAGAAAACCCTAATCGCTCAGCTAGAAACCCTAATGCACAATTATGGACTAATCGCTAATTTATCAATTTTAATTAGGATATATTAATCCTAATTAGCAAGCTTGAAATATGATTAGAAAATCTTTGTATAATTAGAGAATTCTAATTATAATTTAAAAATATTAATTTTCTATTTTGAAAACCCTAATCTAGAAATCCTAGAAAATTGAATTATGAAAGCCTTAGGTTTTAACCCTAAGGGTTGGATCAAATGATAAGTTTAGAATTAAAATTGTATGGAAAATGACCATTATACCCTTTTATCATATTTTCTATTATGTTGAGCGTAAATCTTTCCAAGATTTTTGTTTGGTGACCAACTTTTGACTTCTCTGGTACCTTATATCTCCCAAATCTCAAAGAACTCAAATTACCTCAGCACCAACTAGATACTTGCATCAAGAAATATAAAAGATTAAAGTTCACTTTATTTCTCATTTTTCTCAAAGACTTTCTCTCTCCATAATTTTCAAAATTTAGAGTGAGAGAGTGAGATAAGCCAATATCAGTTCTTAGCTTAACAAGATCAGAACTCAAAGATTAGATCTAAGGATCAAACCTTGAAAGGTATAAATCCTTGAATTTGAAAATCTTATGATATGATGTTAGATTTTGTTGTTTGTTGTTTAATGTTATGTATTAAGATGTCATTTAGTGATATGGGCTGTTATATCCTAGATCCATAACATCAAAGTGCTCGAAATTGGAGTTTTTAGAAATCTGGGAAAAGTTTGAAAAATGGTCTGACAGCCATATGTCAGAGGCCTTAGATCTTTATTTGTTAAATGTTAGTGGTGTTTTATGTTATAGATCTTGTCTTTGTTGTTTGATCTGAGCCTTGAATCAAGCTCAGATCATGTATAGATTACAAGATATGATCGGTCAAAGTGCGTTGACCGAACACAAAGTTTGATTTCTGGGCAACCCAGATTTCCTAGGAAGTGTCTGACAACTTTTTGATGGCCTCTGATCTTGGTACTAATAAGTGATTTGACTATGTTTGTGTTAGTAAACTGACATGTAGACTACATAATCATGCCTTTATAACACTTAGATTAGCATCAGAATTAAAGTTGTGGCTGGTCAAACTATAGTTGACCATCAGCCGGATGAACAATCTGGAAAACCCAGATTGTTCAAGAATGCGTTCCTGACATGTTGTTTGACCAGATGAAAGCTTCATTCGGTGTTGTTGTTAGACTAATCTGATTGTATAGAGATGTTATTTGACATCTCAACTACAAGTGTGAATCACACCAATAAGACCTGTATTTCCAGTTATAATGATCTAAATATAGCACCTTCGTCTGTTCTTCATTTTCTGGAAAACCCATAAAAGAAGAACATCGTTGTCAGACTTTTTGGAGGGCTAATAACTTACTGATCTGATGTTGTTTAACCATGATGTTTGTTTGTAAGTGTAGTATTACAAAAATACCACAACACTGATGCCCTAGACTGCCCAGAAAACACTAAGAGCTAAGATCAAATGACGGTCAAACCTATCACCCTGTTCACTGACATGGGTTTCTGGGTTTGGACTCAAGAACACGAAGAACACCAACAGCGACAGATTTGTCGCCTAAATCCACTTTTAGCGACAGTTTACTTGGAAAATTATTTATTTTATTTAAATAATTAAAGAAAAATAGTTTTAAATTATTAAAAATACATAATAAATTACTAAAATTATTTTAAAGTCCTAAAATTTGTTTTTAATTATTTAAAATATATTTCATAAATATTTAATATTTTTTGAATATAAATGGTATTTAATTTATTTAATTATAATATTAAATAACTTATTTAAAAATGATTTTAATACTTGAAAAATCATGAAAAATTATATTGTGGTATAAGAAAATATTTTAAGTTATTTTTAATAACTTTTGATATTTTGTGATGAATTTCATTAATAAATTTATATTAATGGTGATTAATTTATTTAATGAATATATTAAATAAATTATGGAAAATTAGAATTAATGCTTTAAAAAATCATATAAAAATTATTAAGTGTTATAAAAATTATTAAGTTATAAAATATTACTTTTGTTATTTTGTCATAAAAATATTAATATTTTAATATTAATAGAAATTATCGGATAATGGATTTATGTTTAAAAATCATATAAATATGATTTTAAAGTATTAAAAATACTTTGTGATTTTATAAATATATTATAATATTATGATATGATTTTCATTAATATTTATAATTAAATGAATATTAATGATAATAGGATAATGTGGTATTTATATAATATAAATACGATATAAATGATTGAAAAATCATGATAAATGATAATAATTATTTGAAAACTATTACAAGCCTATAAAAATTATTTTGACTAATAATAAAATTATCTAAGATAATTGTTAAGTATTTAGGCATAGTTTAATTGAAATTAAACCCGATAATTGTCCTCATTGTAGACTGTTGGGATGTCTCTATTATGCCGATCTCGACTTTCGCATAAAGAAAAGTTTAACTTGAGGTTAGTCTTATATGTCCACAGAATCAAGGGGTTATGTGTTGTGTTTAGGTTACTCTATGTATATATATATATAATAGTATTATATTATGATGATATTATTCTAATTTGTATATTGATATTATTTATATATTAGGACTTCTGACAAAGCTTAATAAATTGCGTAACAGTAATTGACCGAACAGGCAAGTGTTCCTTAGCTCGATCTCGAGTTATTTCATTCAAATATACTTATGGTTAATCGTTGTTGATTGCCATGTTTAAGAATTGTTAAATTGTCCTTTATACATATTGCATGTATTAATCAGGTATGAAAGGCTTACCACCTTTACTACCATTCAGTCCAGATATGATTGATATGTTCATGTTAAATATTCTTCAGCTATGCAAGTTTGTTCATGCTAATTCACAACTATATTGTTGAATTATAGCCAGCTTATTATTTAAATTCTTTCAATCATGATATATCCTCAAATAAACTTATACTTGTTGGGCAAACTTATTCTCACCCTTGTTATATCATGATAAACATTGCAAATTAAGGCAAATACGTCGGATACAAGGAAAGGTTAAACACAGTTCCAGCTTTAAGTTAATGTGTGCAGCTAGATTTGTAATAGTATTATATGATAATAATGTTATATGTTAAACAAGTTATGAATTGTGTATAAGTTAAGGTTACTCGACTTTGGGGAATAGTGTATAATATGTTTATATCTTTCGCAATAGTTATAGAATTAGTACACCAGATCCGTGGTGATTTGGGACCCAGATTTGGGGATGTCATATGTAGAGCATATAGACGCTGTGAACGTAACGCAGTTGTGTTGAATGATCAGTCTTAACATACAATGAACCATATGGCTTCGACATTAAGGAAGAATAATGAATGGTATTAAGAAAGCCATACCGAACGGTAAGAAGATTAATGAAAGTCGAATGTGAGTCAGATGGAGAATGTTAGAATGAAATGTAAGCGTTAAACACTTTAACCGATGTGAAGGTTGAGTGTATAAAAATATTAAACGAGCAGAACCTACACCCCGTGTATGGTTTTACCAAAGGTAATGAAGACCAATGATTAAACCGTGAACGGTGAAGAATCTGAATTAATGACAAGTACGCATAATATAACGAAGCCGAGTTAATGATTAACTTGAATGATCATTCTGAGTATACAAAAGACTATATGACTTAGACGATAAAGAATGAATCCTGAGGTATGGCATTTATTTTCCAGAAAGTCATAAGGAATAAGAAATTGACTTAACGAACATTACAGTTAATGGTTCGGATAAGTTAAGATAAGTTAGGTTTTGCTGCAATCGTAATCTTTGATGGTTGACATATGGGAGCTGGGTAAACAATTCCTTCAAAGAGCTAAGATACATACCATACTGGCAACTGATCTAACTTATTGTGATGGCAGTGTAGACAAGACGGGAACTTGTTTGTTGGTTTTTTTGTGGGAAACCACTCAGAGTACCATATGGACTACTAGTAGAGAAGCGATGTGTGCTGAGTCCTAGAAAAGTTATAAGAAAAAGATAAAAATGTCAATCATCAAAGATGATGAACATATTGAGTAATACATCTCCGTATGTCATGAAGCCATAAACCGGTAAAGGAAGTTGTCACGTAGACTTAGGTTGAAAGAATGCAAACTCTAAGAAGTAAAGTTAAGTAAATCAATGCATGAGTCAAATATACATGACTAATTGGTGTATGTGTTTCCTTATATGTTATAGAGATTGGAATGAGCAGTTTAGCGTAAGCTATAGCTGTGCATAAGGTAAGTTTCCTAACTT
This sequence comes from Panax quinquefolius, assembly GCA_020205615.1. NCBI lineage: Eukaryota > Viridiplantae > Streptophyta > Magnoliopsida > Apiales > Araliaceae > Panax > Panax quinquefolius. The sequence goes on from CM035155.1 coordinate 93,573,860, forward strand.
CATTTATATTCTAAATGAATGATAGTTTCTAAAACTTCTCAAATGTTGAACTTGAGATGTTCTGTGTATGTACAAATGTGTGATATTTGTACAAGGTGGTAGAATGTATGAGGCCTTGTGCCAAAATGTGAACTTTTCAGTGTTTCTATGAGATGAGAATGTTTGGTTTATACATGAACCGTTATTAATAAGTCTGTGCTATTGATTCTAGCCAGACAGAATGTGTTTGAAAGAGAGTAGAGAATTAATTTATTTCAAAGTGAATGTGAATAATGTTTTAAAATGATAGGAATCGAGATTATTCCTATTATTTAAGCTGCTTCATAACCTCTGTTTGGTTATTGAAGTCTTAAAAGAATGTTTAAATTCTTGAAGTTGTTTGTTCAACTACTATGACTTGCTGGGCAATTGAATGCTCACACTTGCTTTAAATGAAAAAAAAAATTAGCATACGAGTAGAAGAACTTAAGGATCTCGTAATGATTAAGCTGACCGATATCCAGATGAAGTGTCATTCATTTTATAAATAAGCGTGAACATCAAGTGAAGACTTATAATGTAGAAAGATGTAATTAAACCACATAATAGTTTAATGAACGATTATGTATCCCTGGCGGCGAATAAAAGTCACTCGTGTAAGTTGTAAAGAATAATGTAATTATCATTATTTGTAATGAAAGAGGTTATAAGGTTTTAGAACCTGGGAATTGAAAATGTATGTTGTTATATTTCAGTATATAATGATGTATGTTTGGATGAATGATGTACTCGTGATGCACGGAATCTGGGTGGGAAGTTAGATCGAATTTCGGGACGTTACACTAACAAAGTCTAACTTTTCAAGCTTTTCTAGTTTTTTCTCTCTAACCAATAAGCACTTATATTGTTGCATGAAATTTCAATAACCAACAAATGAACTAGGACATCTTCTATTTATAGAAATCACAAAGTTAGGGTACTTTAGTCATTAAGCCACCCACCTCCTTATTCTACCTCCTTAACAACCTCCTTACTATTCATTACTTGGAGTTAACAACACTCCATTGCTTGCCCTCCAAGATCACCCATATAACTTATCCTTTACTTAGCCACCAAGTTTACTTGGTCATCACATAGCTTATCCCTTGCTTAGCCATCAAGTATAAGCACTTTACTTTGCCACCAAGTATAAGCACTTTACTTGGCCACCACTTTAGGTCACCCATAGGTTGCCCCATGGGTTTTAACCATCCGATAACCCATCGGTTCGATCCGCGGTTTAGTTTCTTACTTTGGGCCTTAGCATTAATTCTCATTGGGCCTATCTTGGGATTATCTTAACATAACTTTGGGCTTGACTCTACTTAACATTGGGCTTGGCATAATCCAAGTCTAATTGGATAATGACAAAGTCCACTTATTAAAGTCCATTAAGAACTATTTGTATTTTAATCATACAATTCTCGTATTCTCTTCGTATAGTATTCGTACGATATTCGTATTATACATCATAATAATCTTCGTACTATACTCGTATACTAATTTTTATTATACTCATATATCACACATATAATAACCCTAATCATTATACGCATTTCATTTCCATCTCGAAAATCACTTTCCCTAACCCTTGGATTTTAAGTTCGCAGGCGAAAACTTCGTTTGCCATAACAGAAATATTATTGGATATTCCATCTCGTCTTATAATTCTATCATTACGCGTTTCTTAGAATTTCAAAAATAATTCCAGAGCAGAAATTAGTGAATAGTATTTTTACAAAAATTTCTCGGAAAACTTTTATTTTCGTCTTGGAAATTCAAACACTTTAATTATATCACATAGCCAGAATCCTCCCGATTAATAATCATCCTAGGTTCTAGAATGATTAATAAACACATAGCACAGAATAGTATTAATAAAAATTCATTTTATTAATAACTAATTCTTTAAATCTTAAATTCTGAACAATCCGGATTCTCCGGGTTGTTACAATATATATATAACATCTTTTATTTCCGTAATCGTGTTATCTTACATATATAGATGTAATTAGAATTTTCAATATAGTTTGAGATACTTGGGAACTATTTATTTGAGTGAGGGTATTGAGAACATGGACTGTTCATGTTGTTGTTTATACTCTTGATTTTGGATAGATAGGTACTATCGATACAATAATGTAATTCACATGACATAGACTATACATGTGAGTGAGGGTATTAGTAATATGGATTATTCATGTTATTACTGATACTTTGAATTTCGAATAGATAGATATTATTCACAGATATAGTTCATATATCCAAGTGAGGGTATCCAAACACATCAATGGCTTTCTTGAGAATTGTTATATGTTATGGGATACTGTGAATCTTGGATCTATGAAAATTATATCTGGTTATAAATTGTATAGTCACTCCACTAGATATAAGCATAAAATCAGATACCATGGGCGTATAGGTTTGAATGCGTTTTATACATAGACTTGCAATAAGCACCATATCGGATACTGTGGGAGTATAGATATGGGGGCATTACATTTAATGGTATTAGAACGGTTAAGGCTATAGATATAAAGAAGAGAAATCTTAGTATATAGTCTTTGATTCCATAAAAAATTTAAAGAACACATAAAAATAACATTAAAAATATTATGTTTTTGTAAATTTCCATACTAGTATTAAAATAGTTTTTATTTTATAAATGGCCAACTCCAGTGTTGAAGAAATGGTGATATTAAACAATCCACTACAAATTGAGTCATTTATAGCTAGTGATGCAAAGGATGAAGAATTACTTCATGACCAACAACTGCTAGATGCTGAGGAAGAGAAAGATCCAGTAGCAGGGCAATTAATGAGAATTGATGAACATGATGAAGCTATGACATCACTAATGAAGACTTCTGAATATGAGAATAATAAATTAATATTTAGGGCACATTTAGCTGAAGGGATTCTAAAACTAATAACCATGCACAAAGGGGCAGGAAGGAAATACAGTCAAGGCTTCTCAAATCATCTCTGGTTACTCGAGATGTTTTCAATGATTTGCAGCGCTGAGTAGTTCGATATCCAGTGGAGGAGAAGAAAACTGCATATCTGATAGATTGATCTGTGGTATGCCACATGATCCAGGATTTCTTCGATGATGTTAATGAGTTCTAGAGGGTAGTATAGAAGTATAAATGCTCTATAATAGTATGAATAAAGGAGCATTTAAATTTTGTAATATAGCTAGTATTATGTGTAAACTACTAAGTTATTTTGTATGAATCATATGATATATGAATAAAAGATATATTTGTATTATTCAAATTTTTATGTGGATTTTTGTTGTTGTTATAGAATTATGCCACCAACCAGAAGAACCCAACGAGAAATAGATAATGATGATAATCCTACCAAAAATTTAGTAGAACTTTTGTTAGGTGCTATGAATAGACCCACAACCCAAAACACTTCCTTTATAGATTTCAAATTAGTTGGTCCACCCGAGTTCAAAGGTACAACTTAACCTGTTGATGCACAAATCTGGATTACTAAAATTGAAATATTTTTCTTAGTAACCAATGTCAATAATAATCAAATGACAACTTTTGCAACCTTTTTCTTGAAAGGTGAGGCTAATTATTGGTGGGAGTCAACCAAAGGACGGGTAGAAATAGAAATTATGTCATGGGATAGATTCAAAGAGTTGTTTTTTGAAAACTATTTTTCCTAATCCTTGAAGGATAGTATGGAGGTACGATTCCTAGAACTGAAACAAGGAGACCTGACTGTATCTCAGTATACAGCCAAGTTCAATGAACTATATAGGTTTGCTCCTCACCAAGTTAATACTGAACTTAGAAAGTCTCGGAGGTATAAAGAAGGTTTAAAACCTCGGATACGAAGTAAATTGTCAGTACTCCAAATAAAAACTTTTTACCGTTAACTGTTGAAACACCCGGTGTTAAAAGTACAGTAATACGTGTGGTTGCATAGTAGCACACGGTATTGATTATTGGTGCTTACGCAAGAAGTCACTCAATTTTCATTCAATTATTGTCGATATATTTTATATTATTAAATCAATAATTGAGACAACAAAGTTATTAATATTATTATTTAAAATATTAAAGATGTCTAGAAGTTCTGTCAAGGAGAAGTTTGGTCACATAATTGCGCGCCAATAGAGAGAAATCCTTATTGGAAAGTCCCCTCTTTCCTGGGAACGACCTGGTCGATTAATATTATGAATTATAATAATGATGATAAATGTTGTTAAAAATATTGAGAGGATTTTTATGAAGTATTTGATGATATTATATGGACCCCTATTTACCCATTTTTTAAATAATCGGTAGAAAATTATTTAATATAATAAATGTGGGGCCACATGTGAGGCCCACATGTGGAAGAAAAATTTGAAAATTGGGGATCTTGGATGTTCACGGGAAGTTAGAATTATATGTATAGATATATTATATAAGTATAATGATTAATATTATATATATATATATATAATAAATGAATGTGACATTATGGTTTAAAGAGGAATTAGTGGGTGAATCAGGGGTGCATCCCGTGAATGATCATTATTAAGCACATGTCTTAGTCATCAAATTGGTGGAGTGGAATGGAGCACTAAATCATTATATATATATATATATATATATATATATATATATATATTATAACATTTGTCTGATGGAGCAAGTAATATCACGGGATTGAATCCTGTGAATTTAAGAAAGAAGCATGTGATATATATATATAATATTTTATTTAAAAGTTTTTATTTTATTAGAATATTTTATTGCATAGTATCCTTTCCTTTATCCTATAAATAGGATGCTTAGTTAGAATTGAAAACACACCAGAAATTCAGAGAATTCTTCTTCTATAATCTTGAGCGTATTTCTTTAGAGTTTAAAATGCTTTGAGCGTAGAAAATAGTATAAGTTTTCTTCAAGAATATCCCCGCCCTACCAGTCGAAATACTCTTCTTTCTAAGGTAAGGGGTATTATTTCTTTTGTATTCATGAAGAGAACGATTGTTATTCCATTTTTTATTATTCTGTTAGAATATCCTATTTGTGCGTATTGCGTATGACCCGATTCCATTCTTTATTGTTCTGTTGGAATATCTTGTCTGTGCGGATTACGCATGACCTGGTTCCATTCTTTAATATTATGTTGGAATATCCTGTCTGTGCGGATTACGCATGACCTAGTTCCGTTATTTATTATTCTGTTGCAATAACCTGTCTGTTCGGTCTATCGCATGCTTGGGGTATTCTTCTGTTATTCCATTCTTTATTATTCTGTTGAAATGATCTGTCTATGTGGATTACTTCATAGCGGGCAAAAATCCATTTGCAGTTTCATATATTCTTTTATACTCAATTGATTAAATGATTTATTTAAGGTCAAATAATAGACCTAGACAGAAAATAAGTGTATGTTTTTGATATTTTTGGGATGGAATTTTAAGGATTTCAAAATCCTGTGTAGGCTTTTGGTGAATTATTCAAGATTAAGTTTATATGTGAATATGTTCTGTGGATATGGTATTATATGTGTTCAGAATATGTGGTTCAGGGTCAAGGGTTGACCAGATAAATTTTATCAATATCAAACCCTAATATTATTAAGTACGTCAACGTTCAGTTAGAAAACCCTAATGATGGATAAGAACCCTGAAACCCTAATTTTAGTTCCGAGAATTTGAAACCCTATTTCGGAACTTAAAAGCCCTAATGTACAGTTATGGACTTAATTGCTAAATTAGCAATTTAAATTGGGATAAAATAATACTAATTAATAAGATTGATTTATGAATGGGAGAGTTTAATTTAATTTGAGAATCCTAATTATAATTTAGAAATATTAATTTTCTATTTTTGAAAACCTTAAGGGTTAATAACCGTGAATTTTATGTCACTATATATGTATATACATTATTGATATTTAAAACTGTGTTATCAAATGATTTAATATGTGACAACATATGTGAAGTGGTGCATGGATCAATAAATATATATACTATAGTTATGGATATATATATTTATAGATTTAATTAAAAATAAAGTTTCAGAACCTAATTATACATTAGGTGAGACAATTAAATAACCTAAGGGTTATGGTAACAAGGAAAGATTAGTATTTAATATGTATACTAACTTAAGTGGGTAAACTTATTATTTCAAGTGACTAATAATTTTAAACCTAATTCTTGTAAGTCTAATTAGGTTATGAGCTAAAGTCACATATTTAAGTAATTAAATTTCATAATATTAGGAATGGAAACCCTAAATAATCAAATTGGTTAACATATATTAAAATTGCTAGACTATGTTTAGTACATAGCCCAAAACAATTAAAGAGGGAGCCCAAATGAAATAACATTCAAACCAATACTTAGTCCACTTGATTAAGGGTATTTTAGACTTTTGATTAATCAAATTTGTGCATTAAAATAAAAGATAAATGGAGGATAAAATGGGCTAGAAGTGACCGTCCATATTAGGCCAAATAAGGAAACAAATTAAGCTAATCAATGTCTATTAGTAGTAACTCTTACACACAAGGACATGTTTGTCACGCTCCCATTGGTTGCAACTCTATTAAGCACTCTTAATCATGATTAGACTAATTGAAGTAATAAGGCAAAGCTTTTATCCTTGGGTCAACGAAAGTATGGGGGATAATAAGGGATCAACCATCTCATTTGCTAGAATACTCCACTTTCTCTCATTCTTCTTCTTCTAATTTTCTCCCAATCTTGCAACTTTAAGAGAGAGAAAAGAGAGAGAGGTTCGGCCATTTCAAGAGAGAGAGGAGTGCTAGTTGTTCATGCATCCTAAGTTTATATACTACTTTGGTAAATCAAGGAAGGTAGCCATTAAATCAAGGTATAACCTAACTTTCATTTTTGTCTTCTACTTTGTTTTATAGCTTGAGTTTTGTTGGGGTTATGAATAAATACTCAAGATACCCTAGTTCTACATATCATCATGTATAGAACTAAGTATCTTGAGTGTTGGATGTAAGGCTTAGAGGAAAAAAATGGTCATATGTTCTCCAAGGGTGAAAACTCTTGTTTTTCTTCCACTAAATCTTGTGTAACTCAAGTTTTACAACTTGGATTTGTGATCCGTCAAACGGGTGTGCTAGATACATGCGTTAACTAGTACACCCAAGTGGTAGAACACAAATCTAGCATGTTTTGAAAGCTTTGGGACTATTTTCCCCAAAACAGTCCACTTTGAATGTTAAGGGTTCAAAACCCTAAAATAATTACTATTCTATTTTTTCTTGAGACTGTTTTGGTCAGTTGCTAGTCTTTTAAAAATATGGAAAAAATCACAGCGGTACCTTGAGAAGTTATCTACATGTAGGAAAAGGAACGGACACGTTTCAAATTATATGTGTAATGACTATTTCCGTAAAGGACTCTGAAATATTAACCTTCAAATATCTCACTGTGTATACACTAGAAAATTCCAAAATTTTTACAGTAGGTTCATGTATGTTAGGAGAGCATACCCTGAATATTTGATATTTTTCTGAGCGAAACTCAATTTATAAAAAATAGAGCAAGATCCGAGTGTTTTGGGCACTTTAAAAATAGTAAATTATTTTCTAAAATTCCAGAAAAATTAGGGGATCATTTTTGGTTCATATTCGGTCAAAATCCAGAAGTTGAGAACTTTTGGAGTCAGTTTGCTATTTTTCCAAAAAATGATTAAGTTATGAATAAAAGAAAATAAATAGCTAAATGATGTCTTTAATAAAAAAAATGTGATTTTTATGCTTTAATACTCATAATATGTTACATCATGATTATCTTAGGGAATTTTGGTAATTTATGATAAGAAATGTTATTTATGACCTTTTATGGATATTAAATAAGAGGTTTTATAAAGTATGAAACAATTAGAATAAATTGTTTATTAATCCAATAAATTATTAAATTATTATTATCATATTAATAATATTAGAATATGATAGTGTTAAGTAAATAAAATATTAATATTAAAACTTCTTTAAAATATTATTAAATGGTTAATAATATTTAATTTAAGCATTAATAAATGATTAAAGTATTATTAAATGATTAATAATATTAGTAAATGAATAAAATATTATTAAATGATTAATAATATTATTAAATGAATAAAATATTAGTAAATGATTAAAAATATTATTAATTTATTAATGGTACTAAAGCATAAGTAAGATATTATTAAGGTAATAATATTAATGCATGATTAAAATAATATTAAGAGGATTAATAATATCAAGAAGGTATTAAAATATTATTAAGGTGTTAATAATATTAGTAAAATGAGTAAAAGTATTATTAGGAACTAATAATACTAAGAGGTGAATTAAATATTATCAAGATTAATAATATGAAATGAATTTAAGGTAGTTGTTGTCTGAAAATTATTGTAAGTCTATGAAAATTATTTTGACTGCTAAGAAAATTATCTGTGATAATTGTTAAGTGTTTAGGCAGAGTTTAATTGAACTTAAACTCGATATTTGTCTGACTAGACCGTCAAAATGATAGAATTGTGTCAGTTTCAAGTCAGACTGAAATAGTTTGACCTGATACTAAGTCTTATGTGTATTGTAGACTGATAGGGTTATGTGTTATGTGTTTAGGTTATTCTATGTATATATATAATAGTATTATATTATGATGATATTATTCTAATATTGGAGATTTATATTACTAATATTAGGCCTTCGGATAAAGCGTTATAAATTGCGTAGCGGTAATCAACGATTCAGGCAAGTTTTACTTAACTCTACTAAGAGTTGTTTTATTCAGATATGCTTATGGTTAATCATTGCTGATTGCCATGTGGAATTGTACTCTATACATATTGCATGTATAAGTCAGGTATGAAAGGCTGATCACCTTCATTACCAGTTGGTCCAAATATATTTGTTCATGTTCAATACTTGTTCAGTTAAAAGTTTTTTTGTGCTAGTTCTTAATTATATTGATGAATTATAGCTAGCCTATTATTCAAACTCTTTCAATCATAATATATCCTTAAATTGTATTTAAACTTGCTGGGCAACTTTCATGCTCACCCTTGCTATATCATGATAAACATTGCAGATAAGATGAATACGTTCGGATACAGGAAAAGGATAATGCCAAGTTCAACTTGGGATAAAATATGCGGCTAATTTGTAACAGTATAGTTTGATAATAATGATTATGTGTTAGACAGTTTATGAATTGTGTATAACTTAAGGTTACTCAATTTTGGGGAATAGTGTGTAAAGTGTACTGTATAAACAATTTATGTTTATATCTTCCGCAATAAATATAGAATGATTGAACCGAATCTGCGGTGATTTGGGACCCGGATTTGGGGCTATCACAATAAGTCTTGTTTAGTTGAAATCGACACCCGCACGTTGCCTGTCAATTTATTTCTTTAAAAATACTTGCATTTGATGTGATTCTAGGGATTGATTGGTTAACTACTCATCATGCAAAAATTGATTATTTTTGTAAGGTTGTTAGCTTTCATATTCCTAACCAACCTATTATGCAAATTCAAGCAACCAAACCATTAAAATCAATCACTATCATCTCAAGCCTTAAAGCTATTCGTTTATTGAAAAACGGATGTCAAGCTTTCTTAGCTCATGTCACGGATCTAAACAAAAATACGTTAGTTTTGAATGATATTTCTATTGTTAATAAATTTCCTGACGTATTCCCCGAAGAACTTCCTGGCCTACCCCCAGAGCATGAAATTGAATTTTGTATCGACCTTGAACCCAGTACAAAACCCATTTCTAAAGCCCCATATCGAATGACTCCTATTGAACTTCAGGAGTTAAAGACCCAACTGCAGGAATTGTTAGATATCGGTTTCATTCGTCCTAGTACGTCTCCTTGGGATGCTCCTGTTCTATTCGTGAAGAAGAAAGATGGGAGTATGCAACTTTGTATTGATTATCGGGAGTTGAACTATGTCACTATCAAAAATAGATATCCATTTCCTCACATTGATGACCTGTTTAACCAGTTGTAAGGTGCCAAATTCTTTTCAAAGATTGATCTTCATTCCGAATATCACCGATTGAAGATTAGAACCGATGAAATTCCAAAGACGGCTTTCAGAACTCGGTACGGGCATTATGAATTCCTAGTCATGTCCTTTGGATTGACTAATGCTCTTGTTGCCTTCATGGATATGATGAACCGAGTATTCAAGGAATATTTGGATCACTTTGTGGTCGTCTTTATTGATGACATCCTCATATATTCCAAAAGTCGTGAAGATCATGAGCAACACTTGAGGTTGATACTCCAAAAGCTTCGTGAAAATAAGCTTTATGCCAAGTTGAAGAAATGCGAGTTATGGCTGGAGGAAGTAGCATTCTTTGGGCACGTAGTATCAAGTTATGAAATATCTGTTGACCCAACAAAGATTGAAGCTATTCAAAGCTGGGAGAAACCTAAATCATTGATCGAAGTACGTAGCTTTCTCGGCTTAGCTGGTTATTATCGGAGATTCAGTAGAAGGGTTTTCTTGAATCACTAGTCAATTAACTCAGCTGACTCAGAAATATACAAAGTTCGGTTGGAGCGAAGAATGTGAGAAGAGTTTTCAAGAACTCAAGAAAAGACTCATTTCAGCACCTGTTCTGACAATACCATCTGGCTCAGAGGGATTTGTCATCTACAGTGATTCTTTGGGCAAAGGGTTGGGATATGTTCTCATGTAACATGGGAAAGTCATAGTCTATGCCTCATGATAACTCAAAGAATATGAGAGGAATTATCCCACTCATGATCTAGAGTTGGCAGCAGTCGTTTTTGCACTAAAAATTTGGAGGCATTACTTGTATGGGGAGAAAGTGGAGATCTTTACAGATCATAAAAGCCTCAAATATTTCTTCACTCAAAAGGAGCTCAACATGCGGCAGCAATGTTAGCTTGAACTGTTGAAAGATTATGACCATAACATCTAATACCATCCTGGAAAGGCGAACGTAATAGCTAACACATTGAAGAGAAGATCATATGCAGGTACGAGTGCGTTATTGTCAACGCAAAGGCCCATTTTGAATGACTTACAAAGGATTTAGATAGAGTTAAAGACTCCAGGGAACTATGTGATGATGGAAAATATACAAGTAGAACCGACTTTAATCGATAAAGTTAAAGCTGCTCAAGCTACAGACCTGGAGCTGGTGCATATGAGGAAGAAAGTGCAAGAAGGTGCTATGCCAGAAGCAAGAATCGATGAAGAAGGAATACTTTGAGTCAACTCCAGACTTTGTGTTCCTAACAATTCTGACTTGAAGTATAAAATCATGATGGAGGCGCACAACATACCGTTTGCAATCCATCTTGGGAGTACCAAAATGTATCATGATCTTCTACATACATTTTGGTGGAGCAATATGAAGAGAGAGATCTCAGAGTTTATCTCAAGGTGTCTAACTTGTCAACGAGTTAAGGCGGAGCATCAAGTGCCAAAAGGACCATTGCAACCACTTGAAATTCCATAATGGATGTGGGAGCACATTACCATGGATTTCGTTACTGGTCTTCCTAAGGTTTCTCAAGGCATAGATTCAATTTGGGTCATTGTTGATAGATTGACCAAGTCTGCTCATTTCTTACCTATACGAGAAACTTATACACTTGAACGTCTTGCTCGTATGTACATAAATGAGATTGTAAGACTGCATGGTATGCCAGTATCCGTAGTTTCTGATCGAAACCCAAGATTCACTTCACGATTTTGGGTTGGCTTGCAAAAAGCTATGGGCATGGATTTACGATTTAGCTTGGCATATCATCCTCAAACGGACGGGCAGTCGGAGAGGACTATTCAAACTCTTGAAGATTTATTAAGACTCTGTGTCCTTGAATTAAAGGGAAGTTGGGACAAGTTCTTATCATTGGTGGAGATTTCCTACAATAACAGTTATCAATCAACTATCGGCATGGCTCCATTTGAGGCGTTGTATGGAAGAAAGTGTCATTCTCCAGTAATCTGGGATGAGGTGGGTGAAACAATGTTGTTGGGACCGGAGTTAGTATATATGACTACAGAAAAGATTCAAACGATCTGATAACGTATAAAAACCTCACAAGATCGACAAAAGAGTTATGTTGATCTTCATCGAAAGGACATGGAATTCAATATTGGAGATCATGTGTTGTTACGTGTTGCTCGATGGAAAGGAGTTACGAGATTTGAAAAGAGAGGAAAGCTCAATCCTTGATTTATTGGCCCATTTTAAATCCTCGATCGAGTAGGAATTGTGGCCTATAGACTCGCTTTACCGCCAAGTATGTCTCGTGTTTATAACATTTTTCACATATCCATGTTACGTAAATATGTGAAAGACCCGAACCACATTATTGAGTTAGAACCGAACAAAATAGCGGAAGATTTAACGTATGAAGAGGTACCTGTTCAAATGTTGGATAAGAAGGAACATGTTCTACGCTCCAAGGTTATACCTCAAGTCAAAGTTTTGTGGAGAAACCATGATGTAGAGGAAATGACCTGGGAGTTAGAATCTAAAATGAAATCAAGGTATCCTTACCTCTTCGATAAACCAGGTACGTACCCTAATTTTGAGGGCAAAATTTCATAAGAAGGGGAGGTTGTAAGAACCCAACTTTTATGAATAAAGATGAATTTTTTATAAATATCATTTTTGAATATTATGGATTGAATTTGATATAATGTTATAGTTGTGGGTAATATTTATAAATTGTGCAAAGTACGCAAGTTGTTATATTATATTCGATTGGTCAGGGAATATTCATTTTAACAGGGAATATTTGTACGACGACACAATCTTGGTGGACCCCACAACATAATTATTGTCAGATTGAGAAAATGACAAAAATATTTTTATGAAAATAATGGCGGAAGTTTTACCGTTAACTGTTGAAACACCTGGTGTTAAAAGTACAGTAATACGCGTGGTTGCATAGTAGCACACAGTATTGACTATTGGTGCTTACGTGAGAAGTCACTCAATTTTGATTCAATTATTGTCGATATATTTTGTATTCTTAAATAAATAATTGAGACAACAAAGTTATTAATATTATTATTTGCAATATTAATGATGTCTAGAAGTTCTGTCAAGGAGAGGTTTGGTCACCTAATTGCGCGTAAATAGGGAGAAATCCTTATTGGAAAGCCCCCTCTTTCCTGGGAACGACCTGGTCGATTAATATTGTGAATTATAGTAATGATGATAAATGTTGTTAAAAATATTGAGAGGATTTTTATGAAGTATTTGATGATATTATATGGACCCCTATTTACCCATTTTTCAAATAATCGGTAGAAAATTATTTAATATAATAAATGTGGTGCCACATTTGAGGCCCACATGTTAAAGAAAAATTTAAAAATGGGGGATCTTGGATGTTCATGTGAAGTTAGAATTATATGTATAGATATATTATATAAGTATAATGATTAATATTATATATATATATATATAATAAATGAATGTGAAATTGGTGTTTAAAGAGGAATTAGTGGGGGAATCACTGGTGCATCCCGTGAATGATCATTATTAAGCACATGTCTTAGTCATCAAATTGGTGGAGTGGAATGAAGCACTATATCATTATTATATATATATATATATAATATTTCATTTAAAAGTTTTTATTTTATTAGAATATTTTATTGTATAGTATCATTTCCATTCTCCTATAAATAGGATGCTTAGTTAGAATTGAAAACACGCCAGAAATTCAGAGAATTCTTCTTCTATAATCTTGAGCGTATTTCTTTTGAGTTTAAGAAGCTTTGAGCGTAGAAAACAGTATAAGTTTTCTTCAAGAATATCCTCGCCCTACCAGTTGGAATACACTTCTTTCTAAGGTAAGCGGTATTATTTCTTTCATATTCATGAAGAGAACGATTGTTATTCCTTTCTTTATTATTCTGTTGAAATATCCTATCTGTACGTATTATGCATGACCTGGTTCCATTCTTTATTGTTTTGTTGGAATATCCTGTCTGTGCGGATTACGCATGACCTGGTTCCATTCTTTAATATTTTGTTGGAATATCTTATCTATGCGGATTACGCATGACCTGGTTCCATTATTTATTATTCTGTTGAAATAACCTATATGTGCGGTCTATCGTATGCTTGGTGAATTCTTCTGTTATTCCATTCTTTATTATTCTGTTGAAATGATCTGTCTACATGGATTACCGCATGGCGGGCAAAAATCTATTTGCAGTTTCATATATTCTATTATACTCAGTTGATTAAAGTTTTGGCTTCTATACTCCATGAAATTAGTAGAAAATCCTGGATATTTGCGTTTCATCCAATATCTTTTCATGGAAATATTCTTCTGAGCATTCTTGAATTTTACTCTACAAAGCAGTATCATGTTGACAATTTGGACGTTATTGAATTCTGGATAAATTAATTCTTGAACTTGTTTTATTGAATTCTTATATCATTGTCATCATCCTCATGCTTATATTATGTTGAAAGTCATCTGTGGCCTGTTGTGCATAGATGAACTTGGTTTGATTATGACCATGGATTATTCGGTATAATCATGACCGTAATATTGCAAATGATGTGGTAAAAGTCCTCATTGGCCCATAGTACGTTGATGGACAGTTGTTGGCATGATCATGACCATTGATGAAAACACGAATATCCTTGGCCCGTAGTGCATGAATAAATTGTGGTCGTGATATTAATGAATATCTTTGGCCGTAGTGCAGGGATGATGTGGATTATTTATGAAGCTGAGTCTCAGCGATAAAAGTGATGAAAAACCTTTTTAAATCATAAAAGATGGTAGATTTTATCCTCTACTTGACTCTTCTAATGGATTGCTTGTTCCACTGCAGTTAAACTTGATTATCGTTACGCAACATATTTAGCTTTGTCTGAAAACCTAATATAGATAATACCGATCTCCAAATATTAGAATAATATCATCACAGTATAATACTATTATATAAATAATCATAGAATAACCTAAACACACAACACATAACTCTATTAGTCTATACAACACATAAGACCTAGTATCAAGTCAAACTATTGCAGTCTGAGTTGAATCCGGCACAATTTTGACATCCCGACATCCTAGTTGGACAATTCTCGAGCCTACTAATCATAAGACTTAGTCTAAACACTTAACAATTATATTACATAATTTAATATCAGTCAAAAATATTTTTCAAAGACTCGTAATAATTTTCAGATAATTATTACCATTTATCATAATTTTTCAATCATTAATATCTTATTTATATGATATAAATACCACAATATTCTATTATCATTAATATTTATTTATTATCAAATATTAATGAAATACATGTCATAATATTATAATATATTTATAATATTTCAAAGTATTATTAATGCTTTAAAATCATATTTATATGATTTTAAACCTTTAAATCCATTATCCGATAATTGCCATTAATATTAAAATATTAATTTTTTCATGAAAAAATATCAAAAGTTATATAACAAATATTTTTATAACACTTAATTCATTTTTATATGATTTTAAATTATTAATTCTATTTTTCCATAATTTATTTAATATATTTATTAAATAAACTAATTACCATTAATATTAAATTATTAATGAAATTTGTCATAAAATATTAAAAGTCATTAAAAATAACTTAAAATATTTTCTTACACCATAATATATTTTTAAATAATTTTTATGTATTAAAATCATTTTTAAATAATTTATTTAATATTATAATTAAATAAATTAAATAGCATTATTATTCCAAAAATATTAAATATTTAAGAAATGTATTCAAAATTATTAAAAACTCATTTTTAGGCTTTAAAATAATTTTTAAGAATTTATTATGTATTTTTAATAATATAAAACTATTTTTCTCTATTTATTAAATAAAATAATTAATTTTGAAAAATAAACTGTCGCAAAAGGGCCCTATAGCGACAGAGCCGTTTCTATAGGTGTTCTTGAGTGTTCTTTAACCTGCCCAGAACATTCATTTCAGTTATCAAGATGGTAGGTTTGACCACAATTAGATCTATGTTCCAATTGATTTCTAGGCTTGTAATGGTATTAGAGTTGTACTATTTATGTAATACTACAACTACAATTAAATTTCAGGGCCATACAACAACAGATCTGTGAGATATAGGCCTCACAAATTCATGTCAGAGCTGTTCTTCATTTCTGGGTTTTCTACAAATGAAGAACAGTTCGAGAGGTTACTTTTCAAGTCTTGGATCTATGCGTTCCAGGTTTGCTTATTGTGTTTTATTGGTTCAATCATGTATTTCTCATAAACAAGGTACAGTAACATATCACCAGATTAGTATAACAACAACACAAGTAGTAGATCTAGGTCGGTCAAAGTGGAGTCTAAAAACTATTCTTGAACATTTCTGGAAAATCCAGAAATGTTCATAGGCAGACGGTCAACCCATGCTTGACTTTGTATAACTTTGATTCTGTGCAAGATTTGGATATTCTAAAGGCATGATAATGTAGCCTACATGTCAGAAAATAACCTTAATACAAATCGTGGTCTAAAACATAAACACAAGCAAGATCAAGGCTCTGCAAAATGATTGTCAGACCAAAACTGGATTTCTGGGTTTTCCAGGAATAGTTCGGTCATGGGTAGTGAACTGACTTTGACCACTTATAACTTGAAATCTAAACAAGATCTGACCCTGTTTTCAGTTCCACATCATATTCCACATAGCAAAGAACATGTCTATAGCTTAAAACTAATATAACACTTAACATAGACAGATCTAGAGTCCCTGACATTCGGCTATCAGACAACTTTTTAAGGTTCATGATCAGTTTCTAAAAATCTAATTTCGTGCATCTACATGATATGGATCCATGATCCAACAACCCAGATCACTATGTGACACGATCTAACACATATCTAACCAACAAACAACAACATTAACTACAATCTTGAAAATCTAGAAAGTTTAGGGTTTATACCACTTTCATGCTTTGATCATGATTCTAATCCTTAATGTTTGTTCTTGGCTTGCTAGAGATCATGATAGGGACTGAATTACTTAGAAATTTCATGGGTCTAGAGAGAAAAAGCGTTGGATGAGTGTTTGTAGACAAATGAGGCTAAAAAGTGACTTTTCTCTCTGTAATTCTATATATATAAATTGGATGCAATAATGTGGCTGAAGTAAAGAGGCTGATGCTGGAGTTTTTAAGTCACATGGAGTTGTTAGAGTTGGTGAACAACTCATTATTTTAGCAAGATGTGTACTCCAACATATAAAAAATTCAAAAGGGCATTCTAGTCTTTTTGCACACAAATTTAATGGCATACACGTTATTTGACCAAACCCTTAAGGTTTAACCCTAAGGTTTCGCAATTTATTTTTCTAGGATTTTCTTATTAGGCTAAAATGAAAATTTTAGTTACTAAAAAAATAAATTAGGGTTTCCTAATTTAAATTAGGTTTCCTAATCACTTGGGGCTTGTAATTAGGATTAATGTTTCTTAATTATCATAAAACTTTTGTAATTAGCAATTAGGGTTTTTAATTAGCAATTAGGGTTTTCTGATTAATCAATTAATGTTATTCCCTAATTAAGTTTGTAATTAATACACTAAAGCCTTATACTAGCATTTGAATTCCCAAGTTAGGGTTTTCATGATCCGAATCAGGGTTTTAAATTCCCAGAATATGAAATTAGGGTTTCCAGAGCCGATATTAGAGTTTCTTATAAATCGTTAGGGTTTTCTAACTGAACGTCGATGTTCTTAATATAATATTAGGGTTTGACACTGATATAATTTGTAAGACCCCAGATTTTATGAAATAAAAGTATTCAATTTTTCTTATAATTATTATTCAGTAAATGGTTAAATTGATAAAAGTTTAAAGTTAAGGGTGATATATATAATATTTTCAAAATACACAAGTGGTTATAAAATACTCATTTCCGTCGGGGAATATTCGTTTGGTCGTGGAATATTCTTGTTGTCGGGGAATATTAAATACGACAGCGCAAAATCATTTATGGGCCCCAAATGTAATAACCATCGGATGAAGAAAATGACAAGTTTGAGTTTTTATAAATAATGACATAAGAGTTACCATTAACACTTTTTGGAATACCTTGGTTAAAATAAAATACTGATGTCATGTATGGTTGCCGCGATGCTGCACAGTATTATTGCAAAAGATTTTTGAATTATTGATTCTTACGTAAGAAGGCACTACTCAATAATTGTTACAATGAATTAATTTATCCATATTTTATTTTATTGATTCAATAATTGCCGTTGTTGATATTTTATATTATTGTTATTTCAATAATTGTCACGACACAGTATTTTCCGTTATCAGATCAATAATTCATATTATTTGAATAATATTATTAGATAGCATTATTGGCAATGTCTAGAAAGTTCTGTTAAAGAGAGGTTTGGTCACCTAATTGCGCGCTAGTAAGGAGAAATTCTTATCGGAAAGCCCCCTCTTTCCTGGGAATGGCCTGGTTGTCATAATTATGATGGATTTATTTATGTGGTTATAAATGAAGGAATTAATGTTGAGGTGTTTTATCACTATTTTGTCGAAAATGAGATATTAAAAATCAAACCAGTGTTCTTGTGATATATTACGTGAGTTATAATTTTTAATCCGACCGTTGGATCGTTGTGATTTTTGGATATGTTATACATATATAAGTTGAGTATATGTCCACAAATTTTGAACCGTTAAAAAAGAACGTATGATTTGTTATGAATTTTAAGAGGTGACTGGTTCAGAAATTATTGAAGTTTGGAAATTTATCATTTTGGTGGAAAATTCTAGAATGCGTGGGCCCCACCTATGGTTGGTGAAGAAATGTGCTGAAATTCTAATTCAAATGTGTTGGTGGCAATAGTAGCTGGTAAAGCCATCAGGTAGCAGGTCAAGTCTGCTACGACGTGCTAACATTTTCCTATAAATAGAGGACTAAGTTAGAATTGAAAATCACACCAGAAACATAAGCTTTCTCTCTTTCTGTCTCTATATTATCAAGCATATTTTGTGAGTATTTAGATACTTTGAGAGTTGCTATCTAGTACAAGGTTCCTTCAGCTTTACATTCTGGTCAGAAATACTGCTCTTTCGAGGTAAGGGATTGTAAGGATTTTAAGGGTTATTATGTTTTTCAATTTCAAAATTTTTCTGGAACTTCAAAAATTCTCGAAAAATTTGAAATAATAGTTTGATGAGTTTCCTTGATTGTGTCAAAAAATGGAGATTTTTGGATGTATAGATTATGAGTTATGGATTTTATGAGAAAAGACTATTTTAAAAGTAAACCCTTATAACTCCTTATGGTTAACTCCAAAATTGGTAAAATTTTTAGTGGGAGTACATCTATATAATATCAGTTTATCCTGTAAATTTCGGAATTTTTGGACAAAAGTACAATTTATGATAAATGTCTAAATATTCGGCAGTTTTGGCCATATGAAAATAGTAAATTAATTTTATAAATTCCGAAAAAAAATATATGTTCAACATGGGACTATATTTTGCTAAATCCGAGAAAAGAAATATTTTTGGGACAGATCTGGTATTTTTCATGAAAATGAACTAGTTATGAGTAAATGAATTAAATATGTTATGTGAAGTAAGAAAATTGGAAAATAGGATTTTATGGCTTGAGATTCCTATATGAGGTATATGCAGATTTTTGATGAAGGTTTTGGTTATTGGTGATGAAATCTTATGAGGTTGGCATTTTAGGATGATTAAATGCATTAATTAGTAAAGTGTAAACAATTAAAATAAATTGTTTATAAGTTTAAGAAATGATTAAAATATTGTGGTAATATTAATAATATTAGATAATGAGATTATTAAGTGATTTATAACATTTGGATTAAGGTGTTATGAAATCATTGATTTATGAATCTTATTCTTGAAATTAAATGCAGTTGTTGATCATATTATTTTTATTATCATATATAACATTTTTATAATCCCGTTGATGAAATTTCTCTTTGACTTAAGTGTAAAGATGGGTAGATTATTGGTGTGATCGTGACTATGGGTTCTCTTTGGCCATGAGTGCAAAGATGAATTGTTGATCGTGGTATGATCGCTGACCATTGAATTTACAATTGAATATTTTTAGCTTAAGTGCAAAGGTGAATTGATCAACATGATTGTAATTATGGTTTATATAAATTCTGAAATGATTGTATGTTTCTTTGAGATATGAATATCTTTGTCCTGTAGTGCAAAGATCAATTATTGATGAATATCTTTGGCCCGTAGTGCAAAGATGACCTGTTGTTGAATATCTTTGGCCCGTAGTGCAAAGATGACTTGTTGATTGAATATCTTTTGCCTGTAGTGCAAAGATGAACTGTTGATGAATATCTTTGGCCCGTAGTGCAAAGATGTCCTGTTGTTGAATATCTTTGGCTTGTAGTGTAAAGATGTCCTGTTGTTGAATATCTTTGGCTTGTAGTGCAAAGAAGAACTTTTGATGAATATCTTTGGCCCGTAGTACAAAGATGAATTTATTAGTATGATTATGAACATGAACTGTGATTTAGAATAACCATGATCTTTAATATTTCAGGTAATGACAGGTGATGTAAATTATCTTCGTCCTAGGTGCAAAGAGGAATTTAGAATCACAATTATGGTTATGAGTTATTCATATGATTGTGGAAAGGAACTGTTGATTGATGTTACAAAGATAAAACATTGTTGGTGGACTTTTAATGTGGAGAAGATAATAGACTTTATAGTCTATTTGACTCTTCTAATGGATTGCTCGTTCCGCGGCAACTATGGTTGAAAAGTTTTATCATTTACCATATGTTCTAAATCTCTGATTTATTACAGATGAATGCTATTGATAATTTAATTATCTTTAGTCATGATATTCTTTACTGAGCTAGTTGTGCTCACCCTTTTGCTTTACAATTCCTTTCAGGTAATAAGAGTGTAGCTGGGTCGAGCGGGGATAACAGGGGAATAGTGTGATGGTCCGAGACTGTCAAAGTTTCTCAACATATTATAAAACGGCATGACATACAATATATAATTGTATTAAGGACCTAAGATGTGTGTGTCGTATCTTATACGTCACTTAATAATTGATTTTGGTGAACAACAATAGGGTGAGGCTAACCCGACGTTGGAAGGGTGTTTTGCCACTATCATACAAGATGTCTAATGACATACAATCTCGTGTTATCATAAGACAGGGTTGTACACATTCACTTGCTGAGTATATCTACGAGCACTACCTATATGATCTTGGAGTTTACTTAAAATATAATTCTCAATTGAAGATAATGGAGATAATTATATGTCAAAAGATGACTCATCATTGGAAGGAACATGATAGTAATCTTCTCATTTTTCTTTGGGGTCTATTGGATCAACCAAGAATAATTCTCTGGACATATGATATCTATGATAACTTAGATTCATGGTCTCCTATGTACGAAGGTTTTCTTGAGCACTTTCCAAATATTTTAATTTCTAAAACAGTTATTGACTGTACGTTTATGTAATGTATCAATGTGAGGTGTTGTCCATAGTTGGGACATGAGTCAAAGTTGGTATTAAAACTCATAGCATATGTGTTGTTGTATTTTGCACGACAATTGTAGTAATAAAGTTGTAGTTGTTTTATGTACCATGTATTTGGCGACTCAGAATAAGTTGGATGGATTGAACCTATTTTTGGGGGGTCACATAATTTATCTGGTCAACCATTGACCCTTAACCACATACTATACACATATACAACCATATACACAGAACATATACACTTATACCCTTAATCCTGAATAATTCACCACAAAAATTTTAAATCCATAAAATTTCTTTCCAGAAATGTCAAATCCATTCACTTATTTTCTATCTAGGTTTATTATTCAACCTTTAATCCATCATTTAAGATTTTATTAAATTGTCTAAATTCTCGAGTCGTCACACTTGTTCCTTTGTGTCTAATAGTTTTTCTAAAAACCTGAATATACCATGTGAAAATTTAGACAAACCATTTTGTGTAGAAATTGTGAACAATGAAAAGATACCGGTTAAGACCATATATAGGAACTGTAGTGTAGAGATAAAGGGACACAATTTTTTGGTAGATCTTATTCCAATTCAACTGGGAGAATTTGATGTAATCTTAGGAATAGGTTAGTTAGTTAACCATAATGCGATGATCGATTGTCATTAAAAACGTATAAACCTTTTGACTGTGTCGAAGTCAAAGGTAGTGTTCAACGAAAGTTGTTCACCTAAGAAATCTTGATGCTTGACCATAACTAAGGCAGAAAGGTTACATAGAAAAGGTTGTTCAGGATATTTGGCCTATATAGTTGATACTCGACAAGAAGGAGTAAAACTAGATCAAATACCTATAGTTAAGGATTTTCCTAATGTATTTCCGGATGACTTACCAAGTTTACCTCTAGATAGGGAAATTGAGTTTGTCATTGATCTTGCACCAGGAACGACACCAGTTTCTAAGGCACCATACAAAATGGCATATGTAGAACTGAAAGAGTTACTTGTACAATTATAGGAACTCTTAGGAAAAAGGTACATACAACCTATTGTTTCACCTTGGGGAGCACCAGTATTATTTTTAAAGAAGAAGGATGGAACCACGAGGTTATGTATAGACTATAGAGAATTAAATAAATTAACCATTAAGAATAAATACCCTTTACCAATGATTGATGAATTGTTTGACCAATTAAAAGGGGCCGAACACTTCTCAAAATTTGACCTTAGGACAGGTTATCATCAGTTAAAAGTAAGAAAAGAAGATGCATCGAAGACAACATTTAGGACACGCTATGGACATTATGAGTTTCTTGTAATGTCTTTTATGTTGACAAATGCACTGGAAGAATTTATAGATTTAATGAATTGAGTGTTTAAACCAAGCTTAAACAAATTTTTTATAGCGTTTATCGACGATATTCTGGTATACTCGAAAACATGGGAAGAGCATGCTGAACACTTGAGAGTTGTTTTGGAGATATTATGAAAGGAACAAATTTATGCGAAGTTCTCCAAGTGTGAATTCTGGTTAAGAAAAGTTTAGTTTTTTGGTCTTGTAATTGACAAAAATGGAATATTAATAGATCCATGTAAGATCGAAATGATTGTGAATTGGGAACAACCAAAAACTCCAACAGAAGTAAGAAGTTTCTCGGTTTAGCGGGTTATTATCGATGGTTCATAAAAGATTTTTCAAAAATAACAACCCCACTAACCAATTTAACTCGAAATACGGTGAAATACGTCTGGAAAGATAAATGTGAAGAAAGCTTCCAAGAGTTGAAGAAGAGCATGGCTCCAGTATTGTCTTTACCAGATGATACATGAGGCCTTGTAGTATTTAGTCATGCGTCACACAGAGGTTTAGGGTGTGTGTTAATGCAACGTAAGAAAGTGATTTCTTATGCATCACGATAACTCAAAGATTATGAGAAGAGGTATCCTACTCATGACCTAGAGTTAGCCACGGTAGTTTTTGCTCTAAAGATTTGGAGACATTACTTGTATGGGTGGAAGTGCGAGATATATAGATCACAAAAGTCTGAAATATATTTTTACACAAAAGGAACTAAACTTAAGGCACAAAACTGATAAAGAATTTTTATTGTGAAATCTTATATAATCCTGATAAAGCTAATGTCATAGCTGATACGTTAAGTAGAAAGAATCAAGAAAATTTGAACGTAATAACCACCAATGATAGGTTAATAAAAGATTTTGAAAAACTAGAAATTGACGTGGGATGTCCAACTACCTTTACCCAAAAATTATTCATTATAGAGGGAGTTTCTCTACTTAATAGAATCAAAGAGATGTAGGAAAAGGATGAAGAATGTCAGAAGTGTGAGTCTAATGTAACACATATGAAGTATAATAAATTCAGAATAGATAAGGATGGAATAATAAGATATAAAGATAGAATTTGGGTTCCGTTAAACCAAGCCTTAAAAGACGAAATCTTTAATGAAGCTCATAATTCTAAATTTTCCATACATCCTGGTAGTACTAAAATGTATAAGGACTTAAGTCAAAACTTTTGTTGGTCGAATATGAAAAGAAAAATAGTTGAATGGGTAAGCAAATGTCTCACGTGTCAAAGGGTTAAGGTTGAACATCAAAAGCCGAGTGGTTTACTTCTACCCTTACCAATTCTTTAGTGGAAGTGGGAACATATAACCATGAACTTTGTGGTAGGCCTTCCAGCTACACAGAAGGGCCACAATGCCATTTGGGTAATAGTTGACCGTTTAACCAAATCAGCTCACTTTTTACCTATTAAAGTTACCCATAACTTAGACCAACTTGCCAAGCTGTACATTAATTGTAACAACCCGATAATTTCTATACAAATAAATTAGAAATTTTGCGTATAAATTTTTTTTATATTAAAATAAATATGGGGAATATGTGCCAAGATAATGTGTGTATGTATTTATATGATATATTTATTACATGATTGATTTTAAATAATTTTATTTTAGAATTGTTGATTGTTATAAACTATATTCTTATCATAATTAATTTTATAGTAGAAATGTTTTATTAATTATTTTCCATGAAAATATAATCATATATTATTTATATAATATATGAAATGATTTTAAATTATTATAATAATTATTTTATTATATGAATTTTGTTCAAATTATTAAGTTAATTATTTTAACTTAATTAATAATGTTAAGTATAATGAGATAAATTAGATATGGAATCCAAACCCTATTTTTTTTGAATTTTGATCAAGGCATGATAATAATAATATAATATTAATTATGTTAGTTCTCGGAGGCACGATAGATATCTAGAAGGGGGGGGGGGTTGAATAGATATTTAAAACTTTTTCTTTTAACTAATTTAGGTTGATGATAATCAATGCACAGTGGAATGAGTATTTAATAAGCCTTCTGTTAGATATCTTGAGTTAATGAGAATGAGGCAGTTATGACAGTTATAACAGGTATAGCAATTATAGCAAATATAATGAACACAACGATTTTAAGTGGTTCAGAGCACTTAAAGCTCCTAATCCACTCTTTTACTCCTTGAGTAGGAAATCCACTAAGATAAACCTAACAATTTTGATCTATCACTAAGTCCTTGTACATAAATTCCTCAAAGGACTTTACAAATAATCATGGGAATTTACTTTAAACATCAAATCATAATATGCATTCTTCCTACAATCTCCCCCTATTTGATTTTGACATAATCAAGGAGATTTGTTGTCATGATTATTAAATTTTATATGCAGTTGCAGTAAAGTAAACATGACATATTATTTTAGTGAGCAGCTAAAATTTCTAGATAATAAGCATGAATTTATTGATGTTCGGAGACAAATATTACATTTAAGATTGACTACATCAATACAACTTGAAATTCAACTTATCTCTATTTCTTTGGCCTTTTTGCTTCTTGGAGGATTTGCATATTCCTCAGCTCTCCTCTTTCTGCTTGCTTCATCTCTTCTGGCCAAATCTTCCAGCTCACTTGGGCCTAGTCTAGGATTGTGATCATGCCTATTCATGAATGCAGGATCTCCAATTGGCATTCTTAGGTCTGTTGTTGTCACCATATGAGAGCTGGTAGTTGGGCCTTGACTCCTTAATGGTTGAGCCATAAAAATTTCCTGCTGATCAGATCGTTGAGTCTGATGACTGGATCGTGGAGTCTGCTGAGTGATTTTCCTTTCCCTGGATTGGAATTGACCTCTGCCTCTGCCCTTGCCTCCCTGATCTCCTTGCCCTTTATTCTCCCCCTTTATGTCAGCATCAAGGGTTCGAATGTCTTCTGAGAGGCGAGTGACTCCTTGGATAAGCTCGTTGAGTTGACTCTGAGTTTGAGAAATGTTCTCATAATTCTCTTTGATCAAAGCATCAGAACGAGTTTCTCGTCATTGAAGAATGTCGAGGACAGTCTCAGTTTGCTTCATTTGAGCCATGGAGAAGTCTTGAAATTCTTTGATTTCAGTTTGAAGACTTTTGATGCTTTGTATCATCAGATTGTTCTGAGATTCTTGTGTTTTCTGTAATATCAAGACAACATCCTGATGCCTTTTAGCTGCAAGAAAGTGAATATCGTCCCTGTCTTTTATGCTTTAAAGCATTTCTTTGATGATCTCTTTTAGTGTTTTAGAAAGCTCGGAGCTTAGGGAGCTTGGGAGATTATTTGCAGCGTTTATCATTGATGTTAATCTCAGCTGTATAAGTGCAGTATGATCTTCAAGACTCTCGCCGAGGTCCTTGATTACTTTCGCAGATATTGCTGACAAATCATCCTTTGTGGATAGTTCTGATAGAATTTCATTTAGATTTGGAATTTGTGAGGGCTATGATGTGCTCTTGAATTGATCTTGCAATGAGTAGAGAGCAAGTTCAAGATTGAAGCATTCATTTCTAGATGAGGAGGGAATATCTGATGGAGGGGCCTGGGTTTGGATGGTGAAGCTTGGTGACTCTACGATTTAAGGTCGACATTCTACCATGGGGCTAGAGTCAGTGATCGTAGAGATGAGGGGATTTGGGAGCATTAAGAGGTTGGTCTTATTTGGTTCTTTAGTTAAAGAATTTTGAGATCCTTTAACTGGAAATTTATTTAGTGGATGAAGAATCACTTCCTACCATCGCGGGAAGTCATAGAATTCATTAAATGAGGATGATGGCAAGTGATTAACTCTGAAAAGAGTTGGGATAGATAGTACCTCAAGTTTGTTCTTTGAGGAAGAACTGTTGGTGAGAAGCTTCTTGGAAAAATTGAATTTCCCTGGGAATTCATTGGCTGGAATTGAGATAGCAAGATATTCTTTAAAACTCCAGAACATGTGATCCCAAAAGTTCAGAAATTGAGCTCGGTGGAAAGGCATCATAGGAAGATATGAAACAATTACTCATAGTTGGCTCGTTTGTGCCCATCAATGCCTACAGCTATGATCTGACTCTCATCATCTTCTTCTCTGTTGTCATTAGAGTATTCCATTATGTCAATGGCTTCATGACGTTCTTGCATTGGTTCTTCATTATCTCCTCTATAAGTCTCTTCTTCTGCTATGGAGGTGTCATGATCCTCCCCCTCAGCTTGATCATCCTTGTGTAAAGACAATAGCTCCCCCTCAACTGGAGTATCCTTTGGCAGGAGATCTTCAGGCATCTCCCCCTTAGTAGGGGTATCTTCTATCATCAGATCTTTTGGTATCTCCCCCTCAGCTGGTTCCTTTTCAGCAGACAGTTCTCTGTCTTCCCTCTTTAGAGCTTTCTCATTGATAAGAATATACTTCTTGACCAGTTTTCTTCTTGGCTTTTTAGGTTGTGCCACAGCCTCAGGACTTTCTTCAGTTTTGTCCTTCAGATCAGCCAAAATATTTGATGCAGCTGCTTCCTTGTTTGGTCTAGTCTCTACGATCGGAAGAGATTCTACGATCGAAGAGACTGATGGCTTTTTGTTCTTGTGTCTGATCTTACCCATCTTCAGCAGCTGAGATATAGTTGCTCTATCTTCTTCTGCCTCAGCCTACTATTCCTTTCTTCTTGGGATCCTTAGAGTCTCAATATCTGAGGACTCTACAGGCTTGTTGGTAGTGGATCCCTGAGGTTCTTCTGTACTTCTGGCTTTCAGTTTTCTTTTACCTTTGCTTTTTTTGACCAAAGCAATGGGTTCTTCCTTGCTAGCTTCTTCTTCTTCTTCCTCTGTTTCTCTGACAACAGACATATTTCCTGGCACTCTTGTTCCCTTTATCTCACCAGTTCGACCACTTGATTCAGAAAACAACTTCACATTTTCAGCTTGATTTCTTTTCTAATTTTCAAACAGTTGTTAGGTCATTCGGCGATTTGGATTTATGGCTTCTCCTTCATCATCCTCAATTAGGTCACCAAGAGCAGCTTGTAGGATAATGCTGATAAATCATCCGTAGAGCATCTTTTGTGAGCTCTTTGTTTTATTTGAGCTGATTAACCATTTTCCAATCCACTCAAGTAATAGAGCCCAATAGTTGAGTTTCATTTTGTAACATATGGCAATCATGAGTTTGAGTTGGACCTCATTCACAAAGTTATGAGCTGAGCTCTTACAGCATATGCATTTTCCAACAATATCAGCTAGAAACTCATACCTCTGTGGAAACTCCTTCTTTTTGTATCCTTTGACAGAGGGTGATTTCTTGTGATGCATCTTCTTGAGACCTTTGTAGAAGTCTATGCCATCTAAGGAAGGATACCCTTCGAATTTGAGGCCTAGGGCTAGATTGATATCTTCAGCCTTTAGCCTGATTTGAACATTCCTCACTTTCGCCGTGATAGTGTTGCTTTCAAATACCCCGTTATTGTAGAATTCTTTTACCAACTTTGGGTAGATCAATGTGTCCGTACCCAAGGCTTCTTCAAGACCTGCCTTCTTCAGTAGTGACAATATCTTGTGAAATTGGGGTTCAACTGTTTTAAACTCGTCAAAATAGAGTCTGTAGCCGGAGACAACACTGGAAGCTACCATTGATTTCTTTGTAGGAAGTGAGATTGACTGAGCTTGCTACTGATTTAGGGTTTCTACTTGAGAGAGGAAGAGAGAGATGGTCTTTTGAACTTCAGATTTCAAAAAGACGATTTTAATTTGTACTTGAAACTTCCCTCTCTCTATTTTGCTTAGCGGAACAGGTGTCAAATTTTGCTTGGCTCTATGAATTTTGACAGAGAGGGATTGTACTGAATTGCCCTTAACTCCTTCTTGGCTAATGTACTCTTCAGTGGGACTACGATCATTGAGATGGTCCTTGGAATCATCGAGTCTGTTCTACCATCGTTGAGTCTGTGTAGCAGTTGTCGTGTCTGAGCTGTGAACGTAGAGTCTGATCAAGTTCTCGTTATGAACCTTTGGTTTAGCATTCTTCTTTGTTTAAGGTAGCTCAGGAAGGGCCAACCTCTTAAATGAAACAAGGGTTAGGTTTGTCCTTGAGGCACTTATCAGAGAGAATGCTTTGATTTATGCTTGATCATCATAGGGTGCTCCTTTGTTTTTGTTGATGTACCTCTGCTATCGTTGAGTCTGTACTACGATCGTTGATTTTGTTCAGTGTTTGTTGAGTTTTATGACACTTTAGCTCTACGATCGTGGACATCCTTTGATAATGTCTTTGATTTCGACCATAACCCTTAAATCTGTATGGTTAGGACAAACTAGAGCATAATATTTCAGGTTTGTAAGTTAAGCATGCCTAGCTCATTTATCAATTTGTTGAATCTGGATTCATCTAGAGATTTTGTAAAAACATCAGCAAGTTAATTTTCAGTAGGGATATATTGTAAAGATATATTTCCATTTTGTACATGGTCCCTAATGAAGTGATATCTTATTTCTATATTCTTAGTCCTAGAATGCATGATAGGATTATGAGTTATAGCAATTGCACTTGTTTTATCACAATGAATAGGTACGGATTTGAATTCAAACCCATAATCAGCTAGCTGATTTTTCATCCATAGGATCTGAGCACAACAACTTCTTGCAGCCCTATACTCAACTTCTGCAGTTGAGGTAGATACTGAGTTTTGCTTCTTGCTAAACCAGGACAAAAGTCTGTTACCTAGTAGTTGACAAGTGCCACTGGTACTTTTCTATCTATTTTGCAGCCTGCAAAATCAGCATCTGTATATCCTATTAGCTCAAATGAGGATTCCTTGGGATACCAAAGCCCCAAGTGGGGTGTACCTTTGAGGTACCTGAAAATCCTCTTTACAACAGTTAAATGAGATTCTTTAGGACAAGCCTAAAATCTAGCACAAATGCATGTTGCAAACATTATATCTGGTCTACTGGCAGTAAGATATAAAAGAGAGCCTATCATACCTCTGTATTGAGTTATATCAATACTTTTACCTTTTTCATCTTTGTCAAGCTTGGTTACAGGAGCAATTGGGGTTTTCATGGGAAAAGCTGATTCCATGCCATACTCCTTGAGTAAGTCTTTAATGTACTTAGCTTGGTTTATGAAAATTCCTTCATCACTGCTTTTTTACTTGCAATCCAAGAAAGAAGTTCAGCTCACCCATCATGCTTATTTCGAATTTGCTCTTCATAAGCTTGGAGAATCTCTCGCATAACTTTTCATCAGTAGAACCAAATATGATATCATCAACATAGATTTGAACTAATAGGACTTTATCTTTATGCTTTCTAAGGAATAGTGTGGTATCTACTCTACCTCTAGAGAACCCATTTTAAATAAGAAAATTAGTCAGTGTTTCATACCATGCTCTAGGTGCTTGTTTAAGACCATATAAGGCTTTGTCTAATCTAAAGACATAATTAGAAAGAGATGGATTGATGAAACATGGAGGCTGCTCTACATAGACTTCTTCTTGAAGTTCAGCATTCAAGAATGCACTTTTGACATCCATCTGGAAGACTTTGAACTTCATATGAACAGCAAAGACAAGGAATATTCTGATGGCTTCTAGTCTGCCAACAGGTGCAAATGTCTCATTATAGTTAATGCCTTCTTCCTGAGAGTAGCCCTTGGCTACTAGTCTGGCCTTATTTCTGGTTATCACCCCATCTTCATCCATCGTGTTTCTGAAGACCCACTTGGTTCCAATTACAGGATGGTTCTTTGGTCTTGGAAACATCTCCAAGCTTTGCTTCTCTTAAATTGATTAAGTTCTTCCTGCATGGCCTCTATCCAGTTGGAATCTTCCATAGCATCCTCTATCTGCTTTGGTTCTATTTGAGATAGGAAGCTTAGATAGAAGCATTTATTTTGAGTAGCAGCTCTTGTTTTGACTCTTGCATTCGAATCTCAAATGATTAGATCTTGAGTGTGATCTCTTGCCCATCTGCTTCCTGTTGGAACATTCGCTCTTATGCCTTCTTGTCTTAGATCCTCAAGATCTATTTCTTCTTTTTGATGTGGAGGCTTATTGTCTGGTATAGGCCTCTCTACGATCTCATTCCCTTGCTCAACGATTTTACTGTCTGGATCTACGATCGTAGTATTGAGCTTGACAACTTCGTTCGTAGTGTCTTCACTGTTGGTCGTAGTGTCTTGGAGCACTATTTTGTCTAAGTCTGTTTCATCAAAGATGATGTGAATCTAGACTTTACACTCAGTGTCTTCTTGTTGAACACTCTATAAGCCTTGCTGTCTGTGGCATATCCAAGAAAGATTCCTTCGTCTGATCTTGGTTGAAACTTTGTCAAGTACTGCTTTCCATTATTGAGTATGTAGCATGGACAGCCGAACACATGAAAGTAGCTGACGTTTGGCTTTCTTCCTTTCCAAAGTTCATAAGGAGTCTTCTTAATCGTAGATTGTATGAGTGATTTGTTCTGAGTATAACATGCAATGTTGACTGCTTTTGCCCAGAAGTACTCCGGTAGATGAGCTGCAGCTAGTAGAGTCCTTCCAGCCTTTATTAATGTCATGTTCTTTCTCTCAACAACTCCATTTTGTTAGGGAGATCGTGGAGCTGAGAAGTTGTGACTAATCCCATTTTCTGTGTAGAACTGATCCATTTCTGAGAAATCAAATTCTCTGCCATGATCACTTCTTATGGCCTTGATTTTCTCTCCTTTCTCATTCATCACAAGCTTGAACATCTTGATCAGTTGGGGGCTTGTTTCATATTTTGAGGTTAGAAAGAATACCAATGTAAATCTGGTGTAGTCGTCTACTACGAACAGTGAGTATCTCTTTCCCCCAAGGCTTGTTGTTGAAATTGGTCCAAATAGATCCATGTGTAGCAGCTGCAGAGGCTTGTCTATTGAGTTGATAATTTTGCTCTTGAATGTGCTTTTGGTCTGCTTCCCAAGTTGACAGGCATTGCAAGGCCTTTCTTTAACGAAGTTGAGCTTAGGTAGATCTGCAACTAGATCTTTTGAAGCTAATTTGGACATGCTTTTGAAGTTGAGATGAGATA
Source organism: Panax quinquefolius (assembly GCA_020205615.1). Lineage (NCBI taxonomy): Eukaryota > Viridiplantae > Streptophyta > Magnoliopsida > Apiales > Araliaceae > Panax > Panax quinquefolius. The sequence goes on from CM035155.1 coordinate 93,605,836, forward strand.
ATCTTCGATGCCATAGCTAGCTCATTTCTTCAGATGCTTTAGCTAGAAAGCATATTGCCTCGTCTGAGCTTAGTTGTCCAAGATTTACTGTGTAGACATTTACTTCTCTTATTCTAGTTAGCTTTACTGCAGATGTCTTCAGGTCTCGGACTTGACATTAATTGTTGATGAATGTTACGTTATGACCCTTGTCATAGAGTTGGCTAATGCTTAGAAGGTTGTGTTGTAGTCCTTCCACATAAGCCACTCTACTGAATGATACTGCACCATTTCCGGATGAGCCATAGCCTCTTGTCTTGCCAGTGCCATTATCTCCAAAGATGACCGAGGGACCCTCCTTCTTTATATAGTTAGACAGAAGGGCTTTGTCCCTAGTTATGTGTCTCGAACATCCACTATCCAGATACCAGGTTGTGTTCGTGGAGCTCCTTTCCTGAGGTAACATTAAGCCTTCATTTTGGTACCCATATTTGCATGGGTCCTACTATGTTAGTACCCTTGGGGACCCAAATTTGCTTGATTTTGGGTCTCATATGCATGGAATTATAATGATAATTCGCAGCCTTGTGCCCAACTCTGTGGCATTCAAAGCATTTGATATGATGCATGTTAGTGTGTGTGTGTGAAAGTTCTTCCTCCATTTGGACTTTTGTGAATTATAGGTCATCCTCCTGCTAGGCTGATATTCCCTTTTCCATGTGTTCTCTTGTTTTCATTAATTGAGAAGAGTATATCTTACTCCTAATGTATCTTCCTGGTTGGTTCGTAGAGTTAATTTTATTGGACTCTACGATCCTTCGAGGTTGATGAGTAGTAGCTAGATTACTTTTCTCTTCTCTGAAACCTAGACTAGCATGAGATCCCTTACTCATGGGAATATGAATTGAATCAGCCGGGCAGGGTTTAACAGGCTCATAACTCTGTGAGGATTTCATAAATATAATGCCCCTACTTAACCTTGAGGCATCAATTATGCTATTTTCCTTTACTTTTTCCACACATGGCTCTGAGGTAGATTCCCCAAAGCCTAGCCCTGTTCTATTAGAAACGCTTCTCTGATTAGAGATTAAGGAGTCCATGGATGAAGAAGATTTATTCCATGTAGAGATAGTCTTTTCTAGATCCTCAATTTTTGAGGTTAAACTAGACTCTCTTTTTGCATTGAGCTCATTTGTTTTTCTCAAGAGCTTATTCTTAACTTCAAGCTTAGAGAAAGAATTAGTACTGAGAAGGGCTGTTTCTAGTTCTTCTTGAACCTTTTCTTTCTCCTTTTGAAGAAGTGAATAATCCTTAGACAGAACTCTAAACCACTTCAGGTATTGGTGTAGATCAGATGTTATGCCATATAATGCAGTTCTAAGATCATCAATATCTACATCAGGAGAGTAAAAGTCAAATACCTCATCGATACTTACTTCATGTATGTTGGAGTTCTATTTTTCCCTTGCGTTTTTGGCCATTAAGCAGAGATTTGCTGTTTGAGGATCTTCATCATCTCTAGATTCAGGAGTTGAGTCATTGTCTGAGTCAATCCACGATCCTCCAGCTACAAGACCTTTGTCTTTTCTTTACTGGCCTTTTGTTGCCTTTGTATTCCTTCTTTGCATGTGTCTTCTTTTTGAGTTCTTCTCTAAGAGGTTTGTTGCAGTTGGCAATGAAATGACCTGGTTTCTTGCAGTTATAACATAGGTCATTCATTTGCTCCTAGCTACTGTAGTTGCCAACTTTCTTTGGTTTGTTGGTTCTGCCTTGTCTCATGAATCTTCTTATTCTTTTAACCAGCATTGCAAAGTCCTCATCATCATCTTCATCGTAGTCAGAATCATATTCAGTGTTGATTTTGGAGGTGTTTTAATTACTTTGAGAGCAACACCTTTGTCCTTCTTTCTTCCTTAAGATAACGTTTCAGCTCGTTGTGTCAGTTCCAGTTCGTATGTGAGGAGGTTGCCATATAACTGTTGAACAATCATTTCATGTAGATTCTTTGATTCTCTAATGGCAGTGGTTTTGGCATCCCACTTGCTTGGTAAAGCTCTCATGAACTTTATGATTAGATCTTTATTTGGATAGATCTTTCCATAGGCTCGTAGAGAATTGAGAAAAATATTGAATTTCTAGTATGTAGCAGTGACGTTCTCTCCTTGAACATGGGCAAACATCTCATATTGTTGAGTCAAGAGAGATTGTTTATTTTCTCTGACTTCTTCTGTTCCTTCATGCATAATGTGTAGTGCTTCCCAAAACTCCTTTGTTGTTTTGCAGTTGACCATGTTTTCAAATAGATCATCTTCTAATTATTGAAATAAGATGTTCTTGGCCTTTTTGTCAAGTTGGATAGCTCTCTTCTCGTTCTCTGTCCATTCTCCTTTGACCTTAATCTATACTTTGTCTGGGTCATCTGTAGTTGGTGCAAGCTTTGTAGGAACATAGGGCCCATTCTGAACAGTTTCAAATAGATCTTCATCTATTGAACCCATGTAAGCTCGCATCCTAACCTTCTAGTTAGCAAATTTATCTTTGTTGCACATAGGTGGCTTGTTGCCTCCTCCAGTCTTTGATTTGCTTGGTAAGTGTGCCATTAGATCTACTCAAGCTTTGTAGGCTGCATTATAGCACCTGCTTTGATACCAATTGTTAGTTCCCGGAGGCATAATAGAAATCTAGAAGGGGGAGGTTGAATAAATATTTAAAAAAATATCTTTTAACTAATTTAGGTTGATGATAATCAATGCACAGCGGAATGAGTATTTAATAAACCTTCTATTAGATATCTTGAGTTAATAAGAGTGAGGCAGTTATGACAGTTATAGCAGGTATAGCAATTATAGCAATTATAATGAACACAACAATTTTAAGTGGTTCAGAGCACTTAAAGCTCATAATCCACTCTTCTACTCCTTTAGTAGGAAATCCACTAAGGATGTCTGTTACACTTCTTGAATCTCACAGATTCCTTCTAGACTAGAAGTCTAGGTACTTCTTAGTTCACTCTTGAACTCTTCAAGTCTAGCAAGCATGGTTTCTCACAGTTCACTTAGAACTCTTCAAGTCCTGCAGACTTGGTTCTCTTACTTCAGTTGATTGAAATGTTGTTTAGATCGTGATTGATGCTACTCAGTTGCTATTAAGCACTTGTTCAAAAGAACTGAGTAGCTGAACAAGCTTCCCTTTTTCTCAGGTCGTAGAGTTGAGCGTTGAGTGTTCTTGTGCATTTTTGATCAATGCTTGTCTACTCTTGTCATTTGTCTTTGTTCTGTATATATGTGATCTTGAAATCTATCCGTTGAAGTCATCTGATGAGCCATTAAATGCGTTTGACATTTCTGAACTTTGATGGAGACTTTTCTGCACATTTTCTGAATTGCACTTTGGCCCACTGACACAGCAGACTGCTTTCTCACGTAACACCTCAAAAGGTGTTTTCCTCTGCACAATAGTCCTTTTCTTAGATTCTTGAATATGTTTCTTTTTATCAATACTAAGGATATCTTTTGTATGTTGGGACTAGTGAGTGCTTCAACGTTCAAAACCCATTCCATATTTGTTGGAGTCTATCTTCAAATGAGTGATAAAGCTTGATATTTTTGACACAAGGCAGATGACACTCTACTATCCATATCGTAGTGTCTTGTCATGTTGGTGCTTGTTCTTAGGAGATCACAACGATTTCTCACAAAGATTTGCACACTACGATCTTCACTTGCTCGTCTTGCAGACTCTGCATTTCTGAGAGCACACTACTATCTCTGAGTTAGCTTCGGCAAACGTCTAGACCAATCTACGATTCCTGGAGAGGCCCTTCAAGGCAGATACACTACGATCCTGCCTTAGCTTCTGCATTCTGTTGATCAGCCGGATAGACTACGATTATCTTCAAAGCCTATCTATTTCTTTCTAGCCATAAATCAACCTAACATTTTGATCTCTTTAGCTATACAAGTGAACATTAAAGGCTAAGATCAACATAACAATTTTGATCTATCACTAAGTCCTTGTACATATATTCCTCAAAGGACTTTACACATAATCATGAGCATTTACTTTAAACATCAAATCATAATATGCATTCTTCCAACAAATTATATTTTGATTTTTCAGTGCTATAAGTATGTACTGTATATGTGGACCGATAAGGGTTGGTAAACCCTAATCATTGACTCAAAACCCTAATTGTGAAATCAAAACCCTAATTGTGAAATCAAAACCCTAATTGTCAAATTAGGAAACCCTAATTACAAATACAAATTTTAGGAACTAATTTTATTTTATTTTAAACCTTAAATAAAAGTTTCGTAAACTAATTATACATTAGGTGAGACAATTAAATAACCTAAGGGTTATGGTAATAAGGAAATGTTAGTATTTAATATGTATACTAACTTAAGTGGATAATCTTGTTATTTCAAGTGACTAATAATTTTAAACCTATTTCTAGTAAACCTAATTAGGATATGAGCTAAAGTCGCATGTATAAGTAATTAAATTTCATAAGATTGGGAATGGACACCCTAAATAAAAAATTTGGGTAACATATATTGAAATTATTAGACTATGTTCATTACATGGCCCAAAATAATTAAAGGAGAAGCCCAAAAGAAATAAAATGCAAACCAATACTTAGCCCACTTGATTAAGGGTATTTTAGACTTTTGATTAATCAAATTTGTTCATTAAAATAAAAGCAAAATGGATGAGATAATGGGGGCAAGGGGACCGTCCATATTAGGCCTTTTAAGGCAACAAAGTTAAGCTAATCAAGTTCCTTAATTAGTAACTCTTAAATCAAGTACAAATGTGTCCCTCTCCCATTAGTAGAAAATATACTTAGCACCCTTAATCACATGATTAGGCTCATTTGAAAGAGATAAGGTGAAGTCTTTTATCTAAGGGACAACAAAAGTATGGGGGATATTAGTTAATCACCACATTTCATTTTGCTAGATATTTCATTTCTATTATTCTTCTTTTTCTATTTTTCTCCCAAGCTAGCAAGATACAAAGAGAGAAAACAGAGAGAGGGGTTTGGTTTTGAAGAGAGAGAGAGGAGTGTGCTAGCTTGATTAATGCACCCTAAGGTTATATATTACTTTGGTAAATCAAGGAAGGTTGCTACTAGATCAAGGTATAACCTAAATCTTCATCTTCTTCTTCTATTTTATGTTATAGCAAGATTTGTTAGGGTTATGAACTAATAATAAAGATACCCTCGTTCTACATATCATCATGTATGGAACTAAGTATCTTGAGTGTTAGATCAAAGGCTCAGAGGAAGAAAATCAGCATATGTTCTCCTAGGGGTTAAACCCTTGTTTTTCTTACACTAAATCTTGTGTAACTCAAGTTTTACAACTTGGATTTATGATCCGTCGAAGGGGGGGTGCTAGATACATGAGTTATCTAGTAAACCCAAATGGTAGAACACAAATTTAGCAAGTATTGAAGCCATGGGGGCTGTTTTCCCCAAAATAGTCCCCATTCTTATCACAATGTATACATGGGAAAAATTCGAAAGTTTTACAGTATGTTTATATATGTTATGGGAGTATACCCTAAAAATTTCATAATTTTCTGAGCAAAACTCGATTTATGAAAAATGAAGCAAGATCCGAGTGTTTGGGCACATTAAAATTAGTAAATCACTTTCTAAAATTCCAGAAAAATTTGGGAATCATTGTTGGGTTATATACTATTTAAACCCAGAAAAGAAGAATTTTTGGAATCAGTTTGGTATTTTTCCTAAAAATGATGAAGTTATGAATAAAAGGAAATAAATAGTTAAATGATGTCTTAAATAAGAAAAATGTGATTTTAATACTTGAATACTCCTAATATATAATATTATGACTATTTTAGGAATTTTGGTAATTTATAATAAGAAATATTATTTATGACCTTTTATGGATATTAAATAAGTGGTTTTGTAAAGGTTGAACAATTAGAATAAATTGTTTATTGATCAAATAAATTATTAAAATGTTATTATGATATTAATAATATTAGAATATGATATTGTTAAGTAAATAAAATATTAAGATTAAAGCTTCATTAAAATATTATTAAATGATTAATAATCTTAGATTAAAGTACTTATCTTAGATTAAAATATTATTAAAAGATTAATAATATTAAATTAAAGTAGTATTGATGATTAAAATATTATTAAGTAAATAATAATATTCGAGATTAAATAAAATTAGTAAAGGAATAAAATATTGTTAAATGATTAATAATATTAGTAAATTTATAAAATATTAATACTATTGGTAAATGAATAAAAGTATTATAAGTAATATATTATTAAGGTAATAATATGTATGAGTAAAATATTATTAAGAGGATTAATAATATTAGTAAAGTATTAAAATATTATTAAAATATTAATAATATTAGTAAGCATATAAAAGTATTATTAGTGAACTAATAATACTAAGAGGTGAATTAAATATTGTCAAGATTAATAATATTAAGTGAATTAAAAATATTTTAAGTTATACTTAATGACTTTTAATATTTTAATAAATAGTACATTAATATTTTAATATTAATGGTAATTATTTAAAAATAATTTTAAATATTTTAAAAATCATTTAAGGGTAATATAAACGCTTTTAAAATATTTTGAGTTATTATAAATAACTTTAATATTTTGGCAATGGTTTCATTAATAGTTTAATAATAATTAAATGATAATAGAATTATTTGATATTTGAATCATTTAATAATGATTTCGATGTTTGAAAATTCGTGATAAAGTAATAAATGATTATTGAGTCATTTAAAATAATATGACCGATATTTACGATATTGAGTTACGTATCATAGTCTTCTTAGACTCGATAATTACTCGATAAAGTCAGTTTAAAGACAATCGCATATTTCGTAAATTGATCTGGACTTAGATATTTTGACTGTATTAATGTTTGTTTGTGATGCAATGACTGTTGAACATATGTGATAATGTAATTAGGATATGTGCTGACTGCGAAATGCAGTACTATATGTTATAGTATATTGTTCTAATCGAATGAATGATTTGATTAATGATAGGTCGTGATATAAAAGATAAAACTAAGTTGCGTATTGTAAGCAGCGCATCAGGCAAGTATCCTACCTTTGCATTTTCTTTATGCAATGGACATGAGTAAGAATGTTTCAGAATTATATTATTACTGTACATATTATTAATCCTATACTATATACGCTCATTGATTGTCAACATGTTCGTATATGGTAACTCGGATATATATTCTGTTTGTTAATTTCTATAAATGGTTATACAAGTGTCTCCACTTGGATAATCATTGCATTTAATCACATGTTGATACACCTTTGTTAAATACCCGTATATATATATATATATATATATATATATATATATATATATATATGAATTATAGATTATTGTTGAACAAGATAAAACCTTATTATTATCCAACTGAATTGCCTTGGTTTAGAACTACGACAAGTATGAACATCCCTTACACGGGAAAACTTTTATGCACCCACGGTGGACAAAGTGAACGATAACATCGTTCTTGCATGTCGTATTGATCAATACAGGGTACAACGGGCTGATCACCCCCGTGCCCGTAAGTTATGATGGTTTACAGATGAAGTTCCGTTTAACCTTTTCGAAAATGAAAACAATGTTCATATTATGTCCCCTTAACCCTATTTATAGTCAGTACATAGTTTCAAAAATTTGAGGGTTGTTATGTTATTATTATCGGTTCAGATTACTTCACAACTATTGATATGTTGTAGAAGGGTAGTATAAAGAAAACATTTAAATTCTTTCAGCTTATATATATATATATATGTATATAATTGTTATTACTTGTTGGGCACTCAAATGTTCATCCTTGCTTAAATTAAATGTTTTCAGCTAAGTGTGAACAACATGAAGGCTCTGCTAAGAACAAAGGAAAGGGAAAGGTTGCTGAATGATTTCAATGTTATCTTATGTAATAGTTTGATATTATTAAAATAATGTTATATATTTATTATCATGTATTGTAAGGAATGATTAAAGGTTACGTACTTGGGAGCTAGACTCTGATAATTATATAAATTAAGTTTAATATTTATATTATTGTGATTAATATTAGTATTATCCTGCTCATAGAAATGGTATCGTGAAGCACTGAATTCGGGTTTCAAGTACCTTGATTCGGGGGCTTTACATCTTGGTATCAGAGCTATAAGCATGAATTTGCGAAGAGCCCCTCTCACCTTTCATGGGAATGCACCAAAGCTTAATTCCGTAGGGGACACCGATTCATCACAGGTGTGTCGATAGTACCCTTGTAAGGTGCTATGGTTGGAAGCACCATGAAAGTTACAGGTTGGTATCAGAGCTATAGGTTATAAACATTAGGAATATGAAACCTAGGTTATAACCTTAGTAGAAAACTCTTATAGAGTATGTTAGCTAGGTGATGGGTTGAGGGGATCCATCCATTTTATCAATTAATATATTTTATTATGGTACTGATGTTGTTTTGATTGTTTATTGTGATCATAGGATGGCTGACGAGAGTTAAGATAGCTATTCAGTGAACCAAGAGTCGAGGGACTCTAGTGAGGAGTCCATGGAGCATGAGATGCTAGGAGAGAGACCTCATGATGATCCGATATGAGATTTGTTGGCCAGGAACGTCGAGCTAGAGGTTAGGGCTGAGCGAGTGGAGGCGCAGAACCACACCCTCCAGATTTCAGAGCGGAAGACAAGGACGCCGCTAATGTGCATGTGCCTGAGTTGAGTTAGCCAGAAGTTGCGGGAGGTTGGAGCGAGAGAGCTACAGCCTAGACAAATTGAGAGTTGAGGTGGAAGCTAAAGATGTGAGGATATATACTTTAGAGCAAGCTTTAGACATCGCCTTGATGTAGTTCGATGCTGAGTGGATGGAGCTGCCCTCCAGCAGTGAGAGCAGGCGTTGATTTGAATTCATGTTTGATATAGTCCCACTTTTTGTTTCTAATAGGGACTGTTTAGTTGTTGTAAATCCTTATGCCTTACTGTATGCATAGGATGGAAGTTAGACCCAAAATTTTATTTTGATAGAGGGGTAGATGGTAGTGAATCCTCACTTTCTGTCCATTAGAGGATAGTTGGTGGTGGGCAGTTTATGCCTTGAGCATTTATAGAAGTATGCTAGATGTTTCGTCAGTTTGTATTAAAACAATGGTATATGAATATAAATGCATTGTTATGATAGGTGTATGAAAATTTAAAAAGAAAATTGTCTATTTAATGTTATGTGAATCCAGTAGACAAAATTGGAATTTTTTTTTCAAACTTAACCCATTAATCGGGGAGAAAGACTTCCAAATCTTGGTAATTTAAAACTCGCACATAATGTGCATCTGATTGTTTGAATACATTACCGTATTACATGCTAAATACTTATATGATAATAAAACCCGAGTAATGTGTTAGAATTTTGTTTAATTAGATAATGCCGCCCAGACGTGTACTAAGGAACCAGGAGATCGAAGAGTCAGTTAATAATGCAGAGGGAGCTCAACCAAACCCAATGCAAGACTTTATCAATATGATGGCTGAAGCTATGAGGAATCAAGCTCAACCTGTAGGAAACCAGGCGGGAAACCAACTAGCCAACTTTAAGGACTTCAAGGCAGTAGGACCGCCGGAGTTTAGAGGGACCACTGATCCTGTTGAAGCCCAAACTTGGGTTAAAGAGATTGAAAAAGCATTCGTGCTAGCTAGGGTAGCTGAGGGGCAAAAGACCGCTTTTGCCACCTACATGATGAAGGGTGAGGCAAATTTTGGTGGGAAGCGAATCAGGCGAGGGCATGAGAGAGTGTTGTTACTTGGGATAGGTTTAAGAGACTATTCTTTAAAAACTATTTTTCATCTAGTATGTAGGCTAGGATGGAGGTAAACTTTTTAGAGTTGCAGCAGGAGAATATGACGGTGTCTGAATATAGCGCAAAATTCAATGAGTTGGCTAGGTTTGCTCTGCATCAAGTTGATACGGAGGCTAGGAAAGCTAGAAGGTTTGAGATGGGATTAAAACCCTGACTCTACAACAAGGTGGTAGTGTTGTAGATCCCTACATTTGCAGCACTCATGGAGAAGGCTATTATTGCTGAGGAGGGGAGTGACGCCATGAGCCTCTACAACAAGGAGAGAAAAAATAAGAGTAAGGTCGAAGGAACTGGGAAGGTGGAAGTTAATAGTGGGAGTAGCGATGGTAGTAGCAAAAGGAAGGGAAGTAATTTTGGAAGTGTGCAGGTAAAACAAGAAGGAGTTAAGAAGCAAGCTGTGCAGTGTGGAAATTGTTGAAAGAACAACTCTAGAGAATGTTTAAAGGGGAAGTTCGTGTGCTACAAGTGCGGGCAGGAGTGCCATATCTCTCCTAACTGCCCCAATCCTAGGATGAACAATGGGTGTTTTCTTTGTGGATCGACTGGGCACAAGGTGAAGGATTGTTCGAAGAGGAGGACGGAGGCAAGGAGTGTGAATACTGGCAAGGGTAGTGGAACTCTGTCAATCACGAGACCAACGTCATCCAGCAAGCCGACGAAATCAACAACAAAGGTCTACAACATTACGGTCCAGGATACCATAGCAGCTGGTGGTCCAATTCCAGGTATTATTCGTATAACTTTTATTTTCTTATGCATGATTTTCATATATATAGTAAATTATTTTATAAAGAAATTTTGAAGAAGGAATTTAAGTTCTTTTAGAAATCAAATTTCTGTTTAATCATATAGACGAGCTTTACGTGAATAGGTTAAAGATCAGTACGATCATTTATGATCAAGATTAGGGGTGATCATTCAGTTATAACTGAACCGAATAAGCTATTTTATTATAACCGAAAATCGAATTATTGACAATTTTACTATCCGAAATAATAATCAAAATTTGAAAATAACCGATTTACAGAATACCGAATTATCGAATTGTAATTTCGGGTATTCAGATAATAACCAAACCAACATCCAACATAAATTAATTGTTAACTGTCCAACAAATTAACTGTTAAATTAACTGTCCAACATAAATTAACTATCCAGCAGCAAATAACTTAATAGGCTAACAGCAACATTCAACATAAACTCATAATGTTTAAAAATACAGCAGCAACAAGCCCAAATACTTTTACAAAGATAATGTCATTACAAAAGAACTCCAAAGTTCTTTAAATTATATAACAGTCGAGTTCAAGCAGCATTAGCATCAGCATCAACAAGCTCCAGCCTCCCAATAGCACTATTGGCTTCATATGATCAGATTTCAACACCATAAAAGATCACCTTTAACTGCAAGAACACAAATAACTTGCCATTAATGTTCATATATTTATGAATTTTATCGACCAAAAAAAACAAAAAAGAAACAAAACATATTTTTGATATGGACTACAACAATAACAATAAAAACATGAATCACAACAAACATGAATCAAAATGCAGACAAAAGCCAAATTACCCACCACGATAACCATCATTTCCACTGTTATAATTAGCACGTGGAGGACGTTCATTTGCATAACTAAAATGGATGTTACGCATCTGCAGTTCCTATAGAACAAGTTAAGAGCATTAGAAAAAACTAATAACAAATACCATGTACTAAAGTCTATGGATTTCTAAATCATTTCAATTATCACCTGTCCATCCATGGTCGACGATGCGAGAGGATGCACTCATTATCTAAAAGCTCACGAAACCAAATCCACAGGACCTCCCAAAGATCCCCGCATTGATAACCTTGGTTGTACATCAAAATTAATGAAAGTTTGAGAATACAAAAACTACAACGGGTTAAAGCAACAATATCAACAACAACAACAACAACAACAACAAAATAAGTTAAAAGCAGGACTAGAATGTCAAGTATAAGTTAAAAGCCAATACGATCCCAGTGGTGGCAGAGAAGAGCACTAGTCAAATTAAAGCACCAAGGAATAGAATGTCAAGTATAATTCAGCGTAAATCACCACAATCTGGTCATGTCATAAATCTTCACTTTACATATACCCCATTTTGTAACATATGAAGCTCTTACTATAATCCTTTCTTGTCTAGAGAAATAAATGGGAGCAAAAAAATTGATACTCACCCTCATTAACATCCCCAAACCTGGAAAATGCATCCCTCAAGGACTGGTCATCAGTACCAAAAGAAAGACCTAAAATTTATAGATGGATAAGTATAACTTTAAACAGACATTGAACCAATTATTTAGATCTAATTGCAATTTAACCAATTTTGTAGATCTCATACTTAACCAAATCCTCAATTTCTCATATTAATGATGGTTATCACAACAAACATGAATCAAAATGCAGACAAAAACCAAATTTCTTATACTTAGCAAAATCCTCACTTTTCTTAAAAAATGATGAATCACTATTCACTAACACTAACCCAAAAAATATATAAAAACATATATAAAATGACATATACAAAAGATTTAAACTAACAGAAGTACAGAACAGAGATGCATTAATATTATATTTCTTCACTAGACTGAAAGAGGGAGCCAAGTTTAGAGACTTAGACTTAGAGTTAGATAGATAGTGAGACGGTGAGAGTCGCGAGACAGACAGTGAGAGCCGAGAGGCGGAGGTCTCGCCGGAGATTGAGACTATTGAGTAGTGGAGACTCGAGAGTCGAGAGGTAAGACTGCAAGAGGCTGAGGAGTGAGGGCTGAGGAGTGCGGAATCGAGATCTCAATTCTCAGATCTAGGAGCGAGCTAGGGCTTAAGGGAAAAATGAGAGAAAACAAGAGTACTGAAAGTGAATACTGATAGATAGTTATATTATAGATAATATTATAAAATTAATTTTTTAAGTATTAAAATTCGGTTATTCGGGTATCCGAATAACCTATTTTTTGAAAACCGAAACTGAAACCGAATAACGAGTAATAATTCAGATATAACCGAAATTCTAAAAAAAACCGAAAAACCGAAATAATTCAGTTAAAATAATTCGGTTCGGTTCGGTAATTCGGTTATATCCATTTTTTGCTCACTCCTAATCAAGATCTACTTGCAATGATTGTATATGCTATGTACACCTGTATGTGTAGGTTTTAAAATGGTGATTCCGGAGATGGAATCTTTATAAGGGAGAATGAATGTAACAACCCGATATTTTCTATACAAATAAATTAGAATTTTTATGTATAATTTTTTTTATATTAAAATAAATATGGGGAATATGTGCCATGATAATGTGTGTATGTATTTATGAGATATATTTATTACATGAATGATTTTAAATAATTTAATTTTAGAATTATTGATTGTTATAAACTATATTCTTATCATAATTAATTTTATAATCGAAATGGTTTATTAATTATTTTCCATGAAAATATAATCATATATTATTTATATAATATATGAAATGATTTTTAGATTTATTATAATAATTATTTTATTATATGAATTTTGTTCAGATTATTAAGTTAATTATTTTTAACTTAATTAATAATGTAAAGTATGACATATAAATCAGATATGGAATCCAAACCCTAATATTTTTTTGAATTTTGATCAAGGTCAATTATGGTGTTATATGACAAACCCTTGTATTACTGTGTGAAACCCTAATTTAAAATACAAATTGGAGTTCAAAATTGTTAGATAATCGTTATAATGTGATCAATGTCTGATAATATACATATAAATGCTAATTAGGTAAACCCTAGTCATTGACTCAAAACCCTAATTTAGAAATCAAAACCATAATTGTCAAATTAGGAAACCCTAATTACAAATTTTAAGAACTAATTTTATTTTATTTTAAACCCTAAATGAAAGCTTCGTACCCTAATTATAGATTAGGTGAGACAATTAAATAACCTAAGGGTTATGGTAATAACGAAAGGATAGTATTTAATATGTATGCTAACTTAAGTGGATAATCTTTTTATTTCAAGTGACTAATAATTTTAAACCTATTTCTAGTAAACCTAATTAGGATATGAGCTAAAGTCACATGTATAAGTAACTAAATTTCATAAGATTGGGAATAGAACCCCTAAATAAATAATTTGGGTAATATATATTAAAATTGTTAGACTATGTTCATTACATGGCCCAAAACAATTAAAGGAGAAGACCAAAAGAAATAAAATGCAAACCAATACTTAGCCCACTTGATTAATGGTATTTTAGACTTTTGATTAATCAAATTTGTGCATTAAAATAAAAGCAAAAAGGAGAAGATAATGGGGGCAAGGGGACTGACAATATTAGGCCTTTTAAGGCAACAAAGTTAAGCTAATCAAGTTCTTTAATTAGTAACTCTTACATCAAGTACAAGTGTGTCCCTCTCCCATTGGTAGAAAATCTACTTAGCACCTTTAATCACATGATTAGGCTCATTTGAAAGAGATAAGGTGAAGCCTTTTATCCAAGGGACAACAAAAGTATGGGGGATATTAGTTAATCGTCACATTTTATTTTGCTAGATATTTCATTTCTATTATTCTTCGTCTTCTATTTTTTTCTCCCAAGCTAGCAATATACAAAGAGAGAAAAGAGAGAGAGGGGTTCGGTTTTGAAGAGAGAGAGGAGTGTGCAAGCTTGAATAATGCATCCTAAGGTTATATATTACTTTGTTAAATCAAGGAAGGTTATAGCAAGATTTGTTGGGGTTATGAACTAATACTCAAGATACCCTAGTTCTACATATCATCATGTATGAAACTAAGTATTGAGTGTTAGATCAAAGCCTAGAGGAAGAATATGAGCACATGTTCTCCTAGGGGTAAAACCCTTGTTTTTCTTCCACTAAATCTTGTGTAACTCAAATTTTACAACTTGGATTTGTGATCCGTCGAAGGGGGGTAGAACACAAATCTAGCAAGTATTGAAGCCATGGGGGCTGTTTTCCCCAAGACAGTCCACATAGAGAATTAAAGTTTTAAAACCCTAAAAAGCTACTATCCCCGTTAAATGATGTCTTAAATAAGAAAAATATGATTTTAATGCTTGAATACTCCTAATAGATAATATTATGACTATTTTAGGGCATTTTGGTAATTTATAATAAGAAATATTATTTATGACCTTTTATGGATAGAATAAATTGTTTATTGATCAAATAAATTATTAAAATGTTATTATGATATTAATAATATTAGAATATGATATTGTTAAGTAAATAAAATATTAAGATTAAAGTTTTATTAAAATATTATTAAATGATTAATAATATTAGATTAAAGTATTAATCTTAGATTAAAATATTATTGAAAGATTAATAATATTAAATTAAAGTAGTATTGGATGATTAAAATATTATTAAGTAAATAATAATATTCAAGATTAAATAATATTTGTAAATGAATAAAATATTAATACTATTGGTAAATGAATAAAAGTATTATAAGTAAGATATTATTACGGTAATAATATGCATGATTAAAATATTATTAAGAGGATTAATAATATTAGTAAAGTATTAAAATATTATTAAGATGTTAATAATATTAGTAAGCGGATAAAAGTATTATTAATCAACTAATAATACTAAGAGGTGAATTAAATATTATCAAGATTAATAATATTAAGTGAATTAAAAATATTTGAAGTTATACTTAATGATTTTAATATTTTAAGAAATAGTACATTAATATTTTAATATTAATGGTAATTATTTAAAAATGATTTTAAATTTTTAAAAATAATTTAAGGGTAATATAAATGTTTTAAAAATATTTTGAGTTATTATAAATAACTTTAATATTTTGGCAATGGTTTCATTAATAGTTTAATAATAATTAAATGATAATAGAATTATTTAATATTTCAATCATTTTATAATGATTTCGGTGTTTGAAAATTCGTGATAAATTAATAAATGTTTATTGAGTCATTTAAAATAATATGACTGATATTTACAGATATTGAGTTAAAGAATAGAGTCCTAGACTCGATAATTACCCGATAAAGCTGTCGGTACATCGACATAGTTCAGAAATTGATCTGGACTTAGATATTTTGACTGTATTAATATTTGTTTGTGATGCAACTACTGTTGAACATGTGTGATAATGTGATTAGGTTATGTGTTGACTACAAAATGCATTACTATATGTTATAGTATATTGTTCTAATCGAATGAATGATCTGATTAATGATAGGTCGTGATATAAAAGATAAAACTAAGTTGCGTATTGTAAGCAGCGCATCAGGTAAGTATCCTACCTTTGCATTTTCTTTATGTAATGGACATGAGTAAGAATGTTTTAGAATTATATTATTACTGTACAGATTATTAATCCTATATTTTATACGCTCATTGATGGTCAAATTGTTAGTATATGGTAATTCAGATATATATTCTGTTCGTTAATTTCTATAAATGGTTATACAAGTGTCCCCACTTGGATAATCATTGCATTTAATCACATGTTGATACACCTTTGTTAATTTCCCGTATATATATATATATATATATATATATGTATATGTTGAATTATAGATTATTGTTGAACAAGATAAAATCTTATTATTATCCAATCGAATTGCCTTGGTTTGGAACTACGACAAGTATGAACATCCCTTACACGGGAAAACTATTATGCACCCACGGTGGACAGAGTGAACGATAACATCGTTCTTGCATATAGTATTGATCAATACAGGGTACAACGTGCTGATCACCCCGTGCCCGTAAGTTATGATGGTTTACAGATGAAGTTCTGTTTAACCTTTTCGAAAATGAAAAAAATGCTCATAATATGTCCCCTTAACCCTATTTATAGTCAGTACCTAGTTTTAAAAATTTGAAAGAGGGTTGTTATGTTATTATTATCGGTTCAGATTACTTCACAACTATTTATTTGTTATAGAAGGGTAGTATAAAAAAATATTTAAATTCTTTCAGCTTATATATATATATAATTGTTATTACTTGCTGGGCACTCAAATGCTCATCCTTGCTTAAAGTAAATATTTTCAGCTACGTGTGAACAACCTGAAGGCTCTGCTAAGAACAAGGGAAAGGGAAAGGTTGTTGAATGATTTCAATGTTATCTTATGTAATAGTTAAATATTATATATTTATTATCATGAATTGTAAGGAATGATTAAGACAATGTTATATATTTATTATCATGTATTGTAAGGAATGATTAAAGGATACGTACTTCGGAGCTAGAATCTGATAATTATGTAAATTAAGTTTAATATTTATATTATTGTTATTATTATTAGTATTATTCCGCTCATAAAAATGGTATCGTGAAGCACTGAATTCGGGTTTCAAGTACCTGGATTCGGGGGCTTTACATTAATGAAATCATCTCTAGGCATGTAGTACCTGTTTCTATAGTATCAGATCGAGATCCACGTTTTACTTATAATTTTTAGAAGAGCCTTCAGAAACACTTAAGAACACAATTAAGATTGAGTACAACTTATCACCCTCGAACTGATGGGCAAAGTGAGACAACCATACAAACATTAGAGGATATGTTAAGAACATGTATCATTGATTTCAAAGAAAGTTGGGAAGATCAATTACCTTTGGTAGAATTTGCCAATAATAGTAGTTATCATGCTAGCATAGGTATGCCACCCTATGAAATCTTATATGGGAGAAAATGTAGAACACCTTTATGTTGGGATGAAGTCGGGGAAAGCAAAATGCTAGGACCTGTAATAATCCAACAAACTACCGAAACCATCAGAATTATATGTGAATGATTACAAGCATCTCAAGATGAACAAAGGAAATACGCTGATCCACATCATCAACAACGAAACTTTAACGTAGGAAGCGACGTATTCTTGAAAGTATCTCCTTGGAAGGGCAAGATACATTTCGGTAAGAAAGGAAAATTGAGTCTGAGATTCATTGGACCTTTTAAAATTTTGAGGAGGACAGGTGAAGTTTCTTATGAAATAGCACTACTCCTGAGTTAAACCGTATTCATAATGTGTTTCATGTGTCCATCTTAGAACCATATAAAACTGACTACAAACATGTTATAAATTATGAGCTAATCCAAATAGAAGAAGATCTTTCTTATGTAGAAGAACATGTGCAGATTGTCGATCGTAAAGAGCATGTCCTAAGGAATAAAGTGATAGCATCGGTCAAAGTGATTTAGAGGAATCAGAAAGTTGAAGAGGCTACAAGGGAGCTCGAAGATAAAATGTGAGAGAACTATCCCTAACTGTTTACTTAACCTATACTGTAATTGTGAGGATGAAATTCTTATTAGTGGGGGTGAATGTAAAACCCATGTGACACCCCTGAATCCGGGTCCTCTGACCCCGGTTCGGTTATCACGATAAAATATAAACATCCACCTCTAAACAATATACGATAACTAAAATGTGGAATATAATAAACGTACGTCGTTTATTCAAAAGGTGTTACTAGTCCCAAGATTCGATATCCTTAATAAGTTCATACAAACATACCCTAAAATAATCATTAGGGTTCATATTACATAACAATAATTTAAACTAAGCACAAGGTAAAATCTGATCCTTGCCACTAGTTTACATCTTTCCTTTACCCTTGTCCTTCCCTGAAGTCTCGGGCTTAGCTGCAATATATTCATGATATAGCAAGGATGAGCAACAAGTTTTCTCAATAAGTTTAAATACAACAATGAGGATATATCATGATGAATCGAAAAATATCTGGCAATGGATTCAAAAATATGAATATCTGAAGGATTCAACAATATGAATATGGCAAGCAAAGATAATTATTGCTTTTAGAATAACTGCTAGTCAAATAGACTTTGAACTATAATACTCCAATGGAATCAATATCTAATTGACCCTTTGGTTACTTGCTACAGAATAAGTACTTGAGGGGATCAACCTCACGTACTCTATGTATATGCATAACATTTAAATCTGCTTTGTTGTATCTTATATTAGATACCTGGGGTACTCCCCTATCATAAGAGGGGTATTCTTTCAGTCTAAGAATCCTTACCATCAATTGGTTTGGATAGCTTTTATAAAATTTCATACGCTTGTCTGACCGAACAAAGGTTCAGACTCTATCTACTTCAATTCAAGAGTTATTAAACTTTAAATGATGTACAAGTCTAAGACTGTACGAACTCAAGTGCACTAAGTGCGAATATCAATAATATCTATGTGGGATAATTGTAAAGTAATTAAACCACTTAATAGCGTGCTTGGAAACAAGATTTCAAGCTTAAATGAATAACTTTCAATTCAACAATATCCTGCTCATTGCATTATAAGAAGGATAAGAAAACTTTCACAAACTCAAGGTTGTGTACGTTAGGACACTTGCAACATAATAAATTCGGATACTTGCTCAATATAATTTAGGGTAAGTTTAGGGGAAACTTGCTTAACAAAAGTAGGGTTCAGAGAACTTGCTTACGGTATGCGTTGAATAAAGTAATGCAAGGGTTTAGGATACTTGCCAAACCATATACCTATTTGCACAAAATAAAGGTAGTGCGTAAGGTTTAGATACTTTCTTGTTTGCTCAGCTACAATATAATACTAGCTTTAACTAACTCGCGTCAAAACGACCTAATATTAACAAGTCAGTCTTTTCAATTAATATGTGTAAACTAGTACGAGTCTACACTTAAAGAATTAAATCATCACATAACATGCTTCTCAACACATTACATGGCACATTGGTCATATATTACAAGATAAAGAGATCATGTAAGCATGCCTTAAATTTTAGAACCAAAAGCAGAAACTTGGCAAGATCAAGGAGATTTATGCAAATATGCCTCGTCTAAACTTAGGGATCTGAAAGCAACTTATTGTACATCCCTTGGCTGCACTCAAGGTTGATTCAGCCGCTCTCCTAAATTCAGTCCAACTCTAACATACCAATTACACATATATTTTAACATACGTACATGCTAGTGTTTCACACATGACCATACTTGAATTCATTACTTCAAGTTTAACTTACAAATTATATGTCATTTATCATAAAAAGTTATGTAATCGTCATGCTTAATACATCTGAATCATGTTTAGGAGTAATATAGCTATAACATGACATCTTACTACTTTAGTATCTAATTACTCACATAATATGCAACTTATGTTTGAAAACATGTCCAAGGTTTTCTTTGAAATCATTTTTGCACGACTGATGCAATATACACATACAAGACAACTTTTGAACTCATATCATGTGTGATTAAGTTATGATTAACATCCTTAAACACCGGAACCTACATCATGTAGTACTCATGTATATTACTTTAATATAACAACTTTTTCTTTAAAACATTCTCTAACACAAAGTTAACAAGTTTAAATCATGATAAAGACACTATACATCATATATCATGCTCACTTAGGTCCCACATCAGTCACGTATATGGTCTCACAAGTTCAGAACTCGTGAACACAAGTTTCCCACAAAGTTAGTTTTGAAAACTTTAAATTTAGCTACAACTTCCTTACTAATTCAAGTTGATTACAACATACCACATACGAAAGCTTTACATATCATGTTATACTCCTCTATAGGTATGTATCTAGGTTATAACATCAAGTTAATAACACATAACACAAAACGAAACCAAATGAACTAGTTACGAGGTGCGGTGCAGTACCATTGCAGTGCTCCCTAAGTACAAATAGAGCGCGCATGTATGCCATGTTGATATATAATCGATTTTGGTTACTACAGAATGCAGTTTGTCGCACTTAGTACAAATAGGCGTTATGCTGCCAGGATCGCATCAAAGATAGTAGCTTTGCTCTATTCGGCAGTTCAACAACCCATCAAGTAAAATCCTTAAAAACATTGCTTTTAACATAACTCAACACACTTATAAGCATGTATAACACTAAGAAACGTAACCCAAATCAACTAACAACCAATTCATGCTTAATTCAAAGAATCAACCCATTAAATAATTTATCAAAAATGAAGAATGGGAATGGAAGTTATACCTTTGTGACTCAATTCATTTGTTATCTATCAATCTACTCACTCTTAGCAAACTAATTCTCACCAAACTATAACAAGGATGGATGATGTCCCATTTATAGGAGATTGATTATCTAGATAATGAGATTACCTCCTAACTCAAACCAAAATATTTCAAGAATGCACAAGGGTTAAAAGAGAGTTGGTAATCTCAATCATGAATCCCACTCACCATTTACTAATTACTCTATGTTTGATGAATTTGAGATGAAGCTAGGCTAGGCTTGCTAGCATTTCACGTAGGAAGAAAAGAATGGGCTCTTATTATGGGACAAGGAAATAATTCTCAGTATTTGTACAATGAAATGCAATAATTGGCTAATACCATATATACACATAATATAAACTTTAGTTATAAAATATGTCTACACAATTTATTTCACATAACATAGGTTATAATGATTTAAAGAGCATACAATATACTTCCTAATTACAAGGTATCAAGTAGTGCACATACATATAATTCATGTACATTTTCTATTACCACCAAATACCATTGTGCATCACTTGCACCATTAATCAGGCAAATAAAATCATATTACATAAATTATTAATCTCTTACTCATTAATTATTATATATTCATAATAATTATAAATCAACATATTATCAATTAATTACTCATAATTGCAATTAATCAATATAAATAAACTCTTGCTACTATATTCAAATAAATTGAATATTTAATTAATAATAATCTTATCAATTCTTTGATATTAGAATCTTAGGGTTAGTCCACTAATTTAAATCAACTATTATTGACTCCCTTTAATCATTTTGTAAATTCACATAACCACTTAAGGTTTAAATAAACTCACAAAACTAACTCATAAAAATTTAAATCACATATTTAATTAATAAGGAGTTTAAAATGCGTGGACGTTACAACCCAAAACCCTAATAAGACTCGAATATGAAAATTTAGTTATATTAATAAAATCTCTCTGTTCTGAAAGTTTTATGTGTTAATATATACTCTGTTTAACAAATTAGGTAAAATAAATTTTCGTCCGAAAATTTAAGTGCTTGACACCTCGTGCTTAAAATTTTTCTTCCGAAAATGGACTTTTCAATATATTTGTTTTGACAAGCTGCTTTGTCGTGCTTACACTGACAAAACGCTTTGTCGTGCTTGTTAGGATTTGTGTAAAATCTAGGTTAGGAACCCTAGATTACAAACCCTAACCCTAGATTACAAACCTTAACACTAATTTGTAAACCCTAACCATAATTATCTAAACTAAATGCTATTTTGGTTATCCTAACACCTAATCACGATTTCTAAACTTCAATTAGGTACTAATAAACATCCTTAAGTAACCCTAATCATTAAAAACAAAACCCTAATCCAGATTAATGAGGATTAGGGCATAATTAAGCTACTAATTTGATCAACTAGCTTACAAGTAGGTTGAGAGTCATCTACACAAGTTCCAAAACATCATATGACATGCTTTCAAACTCCCAAGCACTAGAAGAGTCATAGATCAGATCTTTTTGGAGGCAAGTAAGTGGAAAAATGACCAAAAAGATAAGTTAGAAAATTCTATAAAAGGAAACCCTAACGCAGATAAAACCCACAAAAATTATAAGCCAATACACTCATATAACCTGCATATACAAGCCCCAGTGATAGGAACAACAAATTCAATAGCCAAAAATCAAAAATCAAACAAGAAAGGTGCAAACCCTAATTTATAGCTAGATCTTTGATGCTTTGTTGAAATTATTTTTCAGATGTTTAGAATTATGTAATAATATGTTAGAAAGTATGTTAAGTTGATAGAACATGTTTTCATAACATCTAGATGCCCCAAATTAGTGTTTTAAGTAATCTGGATATTTTAGAAAAATAAGCCTGACAGTCAAATGTCAGAGCCTATAGATCCATGTATGTTAATAGTTAGGTCTGTTAATTATGTGTTATTTGTAGTATGACATGAGGTCTTTCATCTGGAAAAGAAAACAGGTTCATTAGAACCATATATTGCAAGATATAGGTGGTCAAAGGTGGTTAACCGATCACGAAGTTCTGTTTTCTGGGTTACCCAGAAAACTCAAGAACAGGTTGAACTGTAAAGCCCTAAAATTCGATCCATTTTAACACCCGGATTCTGTACGTCACGATTCCACTTCTTTCCAAACACACATCCTTATATAGCTAAATATAAAAACATACCTTCTCAAATCCCAGGTTCTAATACCTTATAACCTCGTTCATTACAAATAATGATAATTACATTATTCTTTACATCTTACACGAGTGACTTTTATTCGCCACCAAGGGTACATAATACTTCATTAAACTAATTTATATTTTAATTAAACTATTCTACATTACAAGTCTTGGCTTGATCTTCACGCTCATTCATATACTGAATGGCACTTTGTCGGGATACCGATCATCTTGATCTTTATGAGATCCTTAAGTTCTTTCTAACATCGTACGCTAAAAATGTTTTTATTTAAAGCAAATCTGAGCATTCAATCGCTCAGCAAGTCACAGCAGTTGAACAAAGAACTTCAAGAATTTAAACATTCTTTTAAGACTTCAATAACCGAACAAAGGTTATGAAGCAGCTTAAATAATAGGAATAATTCTGATTCCTATCATTTTAAAACATTAGTCAATTCACTTTGAAATACTTATCATGTCTGATTCCTTTTTCATACTCATCCTGTCTGGCTAGAACCAATAGCACAGACTCAGTGTGACGCCCCCAAAACAAGTATACATCACCCAACTTGAGTCGCCAAATACATGGTACATAAATACAACTTAATTATACAACTGTCGTGTAAAATACGACAAAACATAAACTGAGAGTTTAATCAAGAATATTGCCTTCCAGGCAATATCCACTCTCAATAGAGTCCTCATAGACAGTATACAAACTCAAACTCAGTCCTCATTACATTTATTATCACACTATTTAACAGAATAGTTAGGACTACTAATGCTATCATCTGGACTGTCACTCAGTTTCCCGACTCGTCCCAGCTATATTCTCATTTCCTGAAGAGAACAGTGAAAGAAAGGGTGAGCTCAACTAGCCTAGTAAGAAATATTATGTCTAAGATAATACAGAATAAATTATCATTAGTCTTCAACAATGTTAAACTGATAAAATACAATAGACATCAAGTTTAACTGTAGTGGAATAAACAATCCATTAGAAGAGTCAAGTAGAGAATGATATCTACTAACTTCTATGATTTAAAATGTTTTCATCAATTTTTATCGCTAAGACTCAGCTTAATAAATAAACCACATCATCAAATCATCCCTGCACTACGGGCCAAGGATATTCATTAAATCATCAATGGTCATGACTATACCGAATAATCCCTGGTCATAATCATACCAAAAACTGTCCGTCAATGCACTATAGGCCACTAAGGATTTTTACCACATCATTCGTCACATTACGGTTCTGATTACACCGAATAATCCCTGATCATAATCACACCAAGACAATCTATGCACGTAAGCCAAAGATGACTTTCATCACAATATAAGCATGAGCATGATGATAATGATATAAGCATTAATCAAACGAAAACAAGGATAAATATTAAAGACTTTAAATTTATCCAAATATTATCAATCACTTAATAAACTCATTATCTAATATTATTAATATTATAACAATATTTTAATCACTTCTAAAACTTATAAACAATTTATTTCAATTGTTTACACTTTACCAAATAATGCATTTAATCATTCAAAAATGTCGTACTCATAAGATTTCATCACCAATGATCAAATCCCTTATCAAAAATCTGCATATACCCTATATAGGATTCCCAAGCCATAAAATCCTATTTTCCAATTTTGTTACTTCGCATAACATATTTAATTCATTTACTCATAACTAGATTATTTTCATTAAAAATACCAAATCAGTCCCAAAAATATTTCTTTTCTGGGATTTAGCAGAATATAGTCCCATATTGAACATTTATTTTTCTCGGAATTTTTAAAATTCATTTACTATTTTCAAAAATCAATTTATAATTAATTCCTTAAGAAATTAGCTACCTCAAGTTTAACTCCAGAACATCCCAAATCTTGGCAAGATCTTACATATGTTAACGTGAGCTACCAGTTTAAATTTCATGGTCATCGAAGTTATAAAACTCCGGTTATAGCATTTTTTGTCGAAAAAACCTAAATATTGAAATAGTCATAACTTGCTCATTTTTAATTCAGAATGAGCTCATTTTTGGACAAGAGATACTTTATACCATATATTTCCATGTCCCAAAAGGGCGAAATTTTTCTCACAAATTAAGTGGCCAAAAATGCCCTTTTAAATTTCTGGGCAGTAGCTATTTAGTACTTTGCAGTTTGTGACTCCTTTGCTAAAATCAGTCCACACGAAAATCTACAACACCTTTTCCAATTATTCCACTTGGATAATTTAGAAAACTCATAGATCTAACTCTAGAACTTATCCACACTCAAAAATTCGAAATATAATAGGAGATATGGTCAGTTGAATTTCATGTTCCATTTTCACCAAAATCTGATTTTGTCAACCTTTTGTGATTTCTAAGAAACTTTAATGTTTTCACATAATAACCAACATAACTCATCATAATACTTACTAATACTACATAGCCATGATTTTCATCAGTCCAATGCTTTTAATATGACTTTCATCATAGTCAATAGTGCAATGCTTATATTATGACTTTCCAGAATTTTTGAGAGTCAAAAAAATTACGAAATTGCAAATGGATTTTCACCCGACATGAGGTAGTCCACATAGACAGATCGTTACCACAATTTAATAAGGAATGAAATACAAAGGATCATTCACCATGCATGTGGTAATCCACATAGACAGGTTATTCCAACAGAGTAATAAAGAATGGAATAAGAATTCACCATGCAGAAGAATTCACCATAATATGCGATAGATCGCATGAGAGCGCAAGTTATTCCCAATGTAATAATAAATAATGGAACTAGGTTATGCGTACGCATTATATGCATGTGATATTCCTTGTACGTAATAATAAAGAATGGAACTCGGTCATGCGTAAACGCACGTATGTGATATATTTCTACGTAATAATAAAGAACGAAATCATAGAAGAATTTCACCAAGTATGCGGTATCGATATAAACAGTTATTCCAACATAATAATAAAAAATGGAATAATAGAAGTATTTCACCATGTATGCGTATCAGATAAATAAAAGTTATTCCAATTATTCAATAGAATAATAAAGAATGGAATAACAATAGCTCTCTTCATGAATACGAAAGAAATAATACCCCTTACCTTAGAAAGAAACTGGATACTGGAGTAGAGAGGTATCAGACTTCTCTTCTTCTTTCTCTCTATAATTTCTCTCTATATGAATTGCTCTATAGCTTTAGTGAATTGGTGAGAAATAAAGAAAGAATGAGCTTCTATTTATAGGAAAATATAGTTTAGATAATTGCACATTTTGGGGCTCAAAATATTATAGTAAATACCTCCAACTTTTCTTTCATTTTTAATTTAGTCCTCCAAGTATTATCAAACTTGCACCATCTCCCCTAATAGTAAATAATGTGAATCAATAGTTCAATCATGTGATTCAATAGTTATAATCATGTGAAAATACGAATTACAGTATAGTACCTCCATCTATACCTCCATCTTTAACTTAGTCATTCAAGTATTATCAATCTTGCACCAACTCCCCTAATAGTAAATAATGTAAATCAATAGTACACATATGTGAACAAATAGTTATATAAGCATGGGAATTAGTAGCAATTAATTGATCATTTATCCGATTAATTACCCGATTTATCAATATAACCCCGAGACATCAATTATCATCGGAATAGATGTCGATTTCCACTAACACTATTAATTCCAACACAATGGAACTATCAATTTCATGTTTAATCAACATGAACTTATTCATTATTAATATCATAACTCACAATATTTAACAACCAGGTCGTTCCCAAGAAAGAGGGGGCTTTCCAATAAGGATTTCTCCCTATTGGCGGACAATTAGATGACCAAACCTCTCCTTGACAGAACTTCTAGGCATTGTAAATATTGCAATTTAATAATATGAATAACTTTGTCGTCTCAATTATTGATTTAATAATACATTATATTATGCAGATGATACTGTGACAATAATCGAATCAATAATATGAGAGATATGATACAACAATTACTGTAGCAATAATTTAAGTATAATTGAGTGACTACTCACGTAAGCATCAATAATCAATATTGTGTGCTACTATGCAACCACGCGTATTACTGTACTTTTACTACCGGGTAGTTCAACAGTTTTAACGGTTACACTTCCGCGATTATTTTTATTAAAAGATAATTCTGTTGTTTTCTAAATACGACAATACTTCCGTAGTGGGTTCAGCAATGATTGTGCCGTCGTACGGATATTCCCCGACCAATCGAATATTTTATAATAACTTGCATACTTTGTAAAATTTTATAAATATTATCCACAACTATAACATTATATCAAATCCACACCATAATATTTAAAAAAATATTTTGAGAAAATTAAATCTTTATTCATAAAATTTGGGGTCTCACAATCTCCCCTCCTTATGAAATTTTGCCATCGAAATTTACGTATCGCACTGTACGTAAGATACAGGATACATTGACTTCATTTCAGATTCTAACTCTTGAGGTATAACCTTTGAGTGTCGAATATAATCCTTCTTATCAAAGATTTTAACACATATCTCCTCATATATTAAATCTTCTACTATCTCGTCTAGTTCTAATTCAATAATGTGGTTCGGGACATCCACATATTTAAGTAACATCGATACATGAAAAACATTATGAACACGCGACATACTTGGCGATAAAATGAGTCTATAGGCCACTGTTCCTACTCGATCAAGTATTTCAAATGGGCCAATTAAATTGAGGGTTGAGATTTCCTCTCTTCGTCGATTCTTGCTTCTAGAATATTGCCCTCTTGAACCTTCTTCTTCACATTCATCAGATTCGGGTCTGTAGCTTGAGCGGCTTTAACTTTATCGATTAAAGTTGATTCTACTTGTATATTCATTATCTTCACGTGGGTCCCTAGAGTCTTTAACTCTATCTTCATCATTTGTAAGTTATACGAAATGGGTTTTTGTGTTAACAACATCGAACTCGTAAACGCATACGATCTTCTACTCAACGTGTCAGCTACCATGTTCGCTCTTTCACAATAATATTGAATGGTACGATTATAATCTTCAACAGCTTGAGCCAATGTCTTTGGCACATTATATGATCGTTTTAGGTGAAGAAATATTTGAGGGTTTTAGAAATGGGTTTTGTACTGAGGTCAATACAAAATTCGATTTCATGCTCTAGGGGTAGGCTAAGAAGTCTTCAAGAATACGTCAAGAATTTTATTAACGATAGAAATATCATTCAGAACTGTGACTCTCATCCAAGACTTGGATATCACATGTAATGAATGTTTCTCCTAACAGAGTTTCAACCAATAAGTCATAGTCTAACTTCTCTGGGGTCAAATTTAAACGTTGAGCACAAGCAAGAGAGATAAAAGAATTGGTAGAACCAGTATCTAATAAGGTATTGACTTCGCAAGAATTTATAATTAACTAACCCGTGCTAACTTCTTTCGGGTTACTAGCTTTTTGCGAAGTCACAAAAAACGCTCTTCCTGAAATCGCCAACTTTGTTTTGTCTGTATCCGCCTTTGGTGCCACCGTCCCAACTGGACTTGACTTCACTATACGACAAAATCGAGCTAAATGACCTTCTCTTCTTGAAATTTCCACTTCTATTATCTTGGCCATGATTACCACCAAAGTGGTTACCATTCTTGGAATAATAATTTCCCCCCCCCGATGGTTATCATTGTTACAATGGTCGTTGCCACTGGTACGATTATTATCGTGTTATTGCTCGTTGCCTTTTGGTTGTGCTGACTCATTATCGCGCTCTAATAACTGAGCTCTATTCACAACATCTGAAAACAAACACTGTCACAAAACAAGGGTTAATTGACATATCACATATTATCCCTATAATCTGATCGACCAATTAAATACCAAATAAACTTAGGTAAGTCATACTAGCGAAGGAATTCCCCGTCTCTCCCCTCCTAGTTCTTATCTCACATCTCAGCCATGGATCATATCCCTAAGCTTTGATACAAACTGTGACGCCACCAAAAATAAGTATAAATCACCCATCTTGAGTCGCCAAATACATGGTACATAAATCAAATACAACTTAACAATACAACTATCATGTAAAATATGACAAAACATAAACATAGAGTTTAATCAAGAATATTGCCTTCCAGATAATATCCACTCTCAATGGAGTCCTCATAGACAGTATACAAACTCAAATTTAGTCCTCATTACATTTATTATAACACTATTTAACAGAATACTGAGGATTACAAATGTTATCATCTGGACTATCACTATGTTTCCCGACTCGTCCCAGCTATATTCTCATTTCTTGAAGAGAACAGTGAAAGAAAGGGTGAGCTCAACTAGCCTAGTAAGAAATATTATGACTTAGATAATACAGAATAAATTATCATTAATCTTCAACAATGTTAAACTGATAAAATACAATAGACACCAAGTTTAACTGCAGCGAGATAAGCAATCCATTAGAAGAGTCAAGTAGAGCATGATATCTACTAACTTCTATGATTTAAAATGTTTTCATCAATTTTTATCGCTGAGACTCAGCTTAATAAATAAATCACATCATCAAATCATCCCTGCAATACGGGACAAGGATATTCATTAAATCATCAATGGTCATGACTATACCAAATAATCCTTGGTCATAATCATACCAAAACCTGTCCGTCAATGCACTACAGGAGACTGAGGATTTTTACCACATCATTTGTCACATTAAGGCTCTGATTACACCGAATAATCTCTGGTCATAATCACACCAAGTCCATCTATGCACGTAAGCCAAAGATGACTTTCATCATAATATAAGCATGAGCATGATGACAATGATATAAGCATTAAATCAAACGAAAACAAGGATAAAAATTAAAGACTTTAAATTTATCCAAATATTATCAATCACTTAATAAACTCATAATCTAATATTATTAATATTATAACAATATTTTAATCACTTCTTAAACTTATAAATAATTTATTTCAATTGTTTACACTTTACCAAATAATGCATTTAATCATTCAAAAATGCCATACTCATAAGATTTCGTCACCAATGATCAAATCCCTTATAAAAAATATGCATATACTCTATATAGGATTCCCAAGCCATAAAACCATATTTTCCAATTTTGTTACTTCACATAACATATTTAACTCATTTACTCATAACTAGATTATTTCCATGAAAAATACCAAATCATTCCCAAAAATATTTCTTTTCTGGGATTTAACAGAATATAGTCCCATATTGAACATATATTTTTCTCGAAATTTTTAAAATTGTTTTACTATTCCCAAATCTTGGCAAGATCTAACTCATGTTAACGTGAGCTTCCAGTTTAAATTTCATGGTCATCGGAGTTATAGAACTCCGGTTATAGCGTTTTTCGTCAGAAAAACCTAAATATTGAAATAGTCATAACTTTCTCATTTTAAGTCGGAATGATCTCATTTTTGGACAGGATGTACTTTATACCATATATTTCCATGTCCCAAAAGGCTGAAATTTTTCTCACAAATTAAGTGGCCGAAAATTCCCTTTTAAATTTATGGGCAGTAGCTATTTAGTACTTTGCAGTTTTTGACTCCTTTTCTAAAATCAGTCCACATGAAAATCTACAGCACCTTTTCCAGTGATTCCACTTGGATAATTTAGAAAACTCATAGATCTAACTCTAAAACTTATCCACACTCATAAATTCAAAATATAATAGGAGATATGGTCAGTTAAATTTCATGTTCCATTTTCACCAAAATCTGATTTTTCAACCCTTTGTGATTTCTAAGAAACTTTCATGTTTTCACATAATAACCAACATAACTCATTATAACACTTACTAATACTACACACCCATGAGTTTCATCAGTCCAATGCTTTTATTATAACTTTCATCATAATCAAAAGTCCAATGCTTATATTATGACTTTCCAGAATTTTTGAGGGTTAGAAAAATTACGAAATTGCAAATGGATTTTCACCCGCCATGAGGTCATCCACGTAGACAGATCATTACCACAATTTAATAAGGAATGAAATACAAAGGATCATTCACCATGCATGTGGTAATCCATATAAACAGGTTATTCCAACAGATTAGTAAAGAATGGAATAATAGAAGAATTCACCATGCATGCGATAGATCGCACAGACAGGTTATTCCCAACATAATAATAAATGATGAAACCAGGTCATGCGTAAACGCACAGAGAGGATATTTCGTCAAAATAATAAAGAATGGAACCAAGTCATGCGTCAACGCGTAGACATGATATTACAATAGAATAATAAAGAATGGAACCAGGTCATGCGTAAACGCACAGACAGGATATTCCGACAGAATAATAAAGAACAAAATCATAGAAGAATTTCACCATGTATGCGGTACTTCGCATAAATAGGTTATTCCAACATAATAATAAAGAACTGAATAATAGGAGAATTTCACCATGTATGCGGTACTTCACAAAAATAGTTTATTCCAATAGAATAATAAGGAATTGAATAACAATAGCTCTCTTCATGAATACGAAAGAAATAATACCCCTTACCTTAGAAAGAAACTGGATACTGGAGTAGAGAGGTAGCAGACTTCTCTTCTTCTTTCTCTCAATAATTTCTCTCTGTAATAATTGCTCTATAGCTTTAGTGAATTGGTGAGAAATGAAGGAAGAATGAACTTCTATTTCTAGAAAAATATAGTTTAGATAATTGCACATTTTGGGGCTCAAAATATTACAGTACAATACCTCCAACTTTTCTTTCATTTTTAATTTAGTCCTCCAAGTATTATCAAACTTGCACCACCTCCCCTAATAGTAAATAATGTGAATCAATAGTTCAATCATGTGATTCAATAGTTATAATCATGTGAAAATACGAATTATAGTATAGTACCCCCATCTATACCTCCATCTTTAACTTAGTCATTCAAGTATTATCAATCTTGCACCAATTCCCCTAATAGTAAATAATGTGAATCAATCGTACACACATGTGAACAAATAGTTATATAAGCATGTGAATTAGTAGCAATTAAATACTCATTTATACGATTAATTACCCGATTTATTAATATAACCTATAGACATCAATTATCATCGGAATAGATGTTGATCTCCACTAACACTATTAATTCCAACACAATGGATCTATCAATTTAATCTTTAATCAACATGAACTTATTCATCATTATTATCATAACTCATAATATTTAACAACCAGGTCGTTCCCAAGAAAGAGTGGGCTTTCCAATAAGGATTTCTCCCTATTGGCGTGCAATTAGATGACCAACCCTCTCCTTGACAGAACTTCTAGACATTGTAAATATTCTAATTTAATAATATGAAAAACTTTGTCGTCTCAATTATTGATTTAATAATACATCATATTATGCAGAGGATACTGTGACAATAATCGAATCAATAATACGAGAGATATGATGCAACAATTACTGTAGCAATAATTGACTATAACTGAGTGACTACTCACGTAAGCATCAATAATCAATTCCGTGTGCTACTATGCAACCACGCGTATTACTGTACTTTTATTACCGGGTAGTTCAACAGTTTTAACGGTAACACTTCTATCGTTATTTTTATAAAAAGATAATTCTTTCGTTTTCTAAATACGACAATACTTCCATTGTGGGTTCACCAATGATTGTGTCGTCGTACGGATATTCTCTGACAAAAAGAATATTCCCCGACCAATCGAATATTTTATAATAACTTGCATACTTTGCAAAATTTTATAAATATTATCCACAACTATAACATTATATCAAATCCACACCATAATATTAAAAAAAATATTTCGAGAAAATTAAATCTTTATTCATAAAACTTGGGGTCTCACACTTAGCAATAATGGTCCATGTATAAAAAAAACATTCTCATATTGAACAATTCAATCACCGAACAGTTCATCTCATAGAAACACTAAAGTGTTAAAATTGTGGCACAAGGCCTCATACGTTCTACCACCTTGTACAAATTTCTCACATTCGCACATATATAGAACTTCTCAAGTTCAACATCTGAGAAGTTTAAGAAACTAACATTCAATTAAAATATGAATAAAGTTAGGAAACTTGCCTTACGCACAACTACAGCTTATAGTTTACGTTGAACTGTTTACCACAATCCCTATATAACACATAAGGAAATAACACATACACCAATTAGTCATATACTTGACTGTATGCATTGGTTTACTTAAATTTACTTCTTAGTGTTAGCGTTCTTGTAATATAAGTTTACGCGACCAACTTTCTTTACCGGTTTACGGCTTCATGACATACGAAGATGTCTTACTCATACGATCATCATCTTTGATGATTCACATTCTTATCTTCTTCTTATAACTCTCCTAGGACTCAATCCACATCGTGTCTTTACTAGTAATCCATATGGTACTCTGAGTGGTTTCCCACAAACAACCAACAAACAAGTTCCCATCTCATCTACACTATCTTTCATAGTGAGTTAGATAGGTTGCCAATTTCTTATATACCTTCGCTCTCTGAAGGAGTTGTTTAGTCCAGCTTCCATATGTCAACCATAAAAGATTATGATTATGCCACAACCTAAACTTATCTTAATTTATCTAACCATTAAACTATAATGTTCGTTAAGTCAATTTCTCATTCCTTATGGCTTCTTGGCAATTAAATGCCATACCTCAGGATTCATTCTTTATCGTCTAAGTCATATAGTCTTTTTTATACTTATAACGATCATTCAAGTTAATCATTAACTCGGCTTCTTTATTTTAAACGTCATTGTCTTTAATTCAGTTATTCACCGTTCACATGTTTAATAATTGGTCGTCATTACCCTACGGTCAAACCATACACGGGGTGTAGGTCCTGTCAATTTAATATTCGTGTACACTCAACTCTCACGTCGGTTAAAGTGTTTAAAGCTTACATTTCATTCTAACATTCTCTATCCGACTCACATTCGGCTTTCATTAATCTTGATACCGTTCATTACAATTTTCTTGATAAATCATATCTTACTTACTATCTTTTTCAATGTCTAAGTCATACAACCAATGTATACTTCGCCTGATGCAAATACGATTCACGAGGATCGTTTACGTAATCAGCATTTACGTTGCTCATCTATTAATTCTATTAAACCTTCACCCAAGGTTTTAATTGCTCTCATTCGTCATCCATTACATGAACCCCACGTTCATTATTCTTTCTTAATGTCAAAGCCATACGATTCGTTGTAAGCTAAGACTAATCGTTCATCATAATAGCATTGTCTTCACAGCGTTTATATGCTTCACACTTAACTCTCAATAGAAAATCATTCTCATCACTCAACGTCTAAGCAATCATAATTATAGCAATCCCACACGTTCGTTTTATCGCGACTACGGTCCCCGGATATCGGTTCTATTATTTGCGTTTACATTCTTTATCTTTTAATCTCGTTCAATCTTTCTATTCAACCTTCATTAAAGGTTTAAATTCACTTAATTAAGTGTTACATTACGCAAACTATATGTTCTTTATCTTCCCTTACATTTTCACCAAGAGTTGAGCAGTTAAAAGCTCTTCTCTAGGCCTTGCCATGCACCGGCGTTGCGACGCCACCTTCCCTCCTCTTTCTCGCTTCTGGCACCACTCGAAATATAGCTTGCTCGGTTGGTTTGCCATACCGCCGCCTCCCAAGGCTTAACTGGCGTTGTGGCACCAGGCCTAGAAAATGGGAATTTTTCTAAGTCTTGTACTGGTTTGAGATGCTTACTTCACAATCACATAACTTCTTCATTATATCTCAGAACGAGTTCATTCCAAAGTGTATTACTATACAACCACGCGTATTACTGTACTTTTACCACCGGGTATTTTAATAGTTTAACGGTAAAACTTTCGCCGTTATTTTTATAAAAAGATATTTCTGTTGTTTTCTCATTCCGACAGTAATTCCGTTGTGGGTTCCACCAATGATTGTGCTGTCATACAAATATTCCCTGATAAAACGAATATTCCTCGACCAGTTGAATATTTTATGAAAACTTTTATACTTTTCAAAATTTATAAATACTACCCACAACTATAACATTATATCAAATCCACACTATAATATTGAAAAATATATTTCGAGAAAAATTAATCTTTATTCACAAAATTTGGGGTTTTATAGTTCATGTTATTACTGATATTTTGAATTTTAGATTGATAGATACTATTCAAAGATACAGTTCATATATCCAAGTGAGGGTATCTAAACACAGCAATAGTTCTCTTGAGAATTATTATCTGTTATAGGATACTGTGAATCTTTGATCTATGTGAATTATATCTGGTTATAAATTTTATAGTCACTCAACTAGATATAAGCATAAAATCAGAAACCATGGGCGTATAGATTTGAATGCGTTATATACATTGACTTGTAGTAAGCACCATATCGGATACCATGGGCGTATAAATATGGGGGTGTTACACTATCATGTATGTACCCCCACATATAAATAAGTATACTCATATCTTAAATATACTCTAATACATATAATCATGTACCTCAGGTACATTGAGTGAATTAACATAATATTTTAATTAGGCTAAATATAATTCAGTTGGGTACTTTCAACCAATTATTTTTCATAAAATTTATTATCTCAAATACACTCAATTATTATAATGATAATTATTATCAAATATATATTAACTTTCTTCCATACTTTTTAAAATACAAGTTTAATTGATTTACCATGAATCATTATCACAAAAGTCTCATTTATACTTGCTTAATAATTTACACCATTCAAGCTTATAGCCTTATATTATAACTATTCACATCACATTATCTTATTCTAAACATCTCATCTTATTTTTATACGTAAAGCAAATTTTATTGCATTACTTTGTATGCTCCTACAACACATGTAATTGCACATAATAATTAATAATAATAATCATTAGTCCATCGCATTACTTCATCATTTCTCCACTAATGTAATTTAACAAATCCTTAGTCAAACATTATGCCACACTAGGCATATCCCACAAGCTTACTTTAAGTTCATTACCATATTTTAATATTCCTTTAATATAAAGTTTGTGTGACACACTTTACCTTAATGCTAAATTATTTATCTTACTTAAATAATTATACACTTATAATATGTATAACCTTTAAACTTAATATCTACTCTATTAATTATTTAATTTATACACTAATTTTGGTGTGATTTTCAATTCTAAATGAAGCATCCTATTTATAGGATAATGGTAGGATACTATTTAGAAAATATAATCACGGGATTCACAGTACATTCACAGGCGCCAAATCTTTCGGCCGAATTTCTGAAAAAATTTGATTTACTATGCAGCACTATGTAATAAACTATTCTAATTAAATGAAAACTTTAAATAAAATATAACATATATATATATATATATATATAGGAGCCGGATCCAGTCCAGACTCCCGAATTTTGTTAAATTTAGGACTTTTTTTTTATTTTTTTTAAACTAAAAAAAAATTAATATTTTATGGAACTTGAATTTTTCCATAATAGAGTGTTTTGGATGTGATTTGGATAAATATAACAAAACAGGTTTGTATAGACTATACAGACCTGTTTTGTTATATGTATCCAAATCACATCCAAAACACTCTATTATGGAAAACATTGTATAGTCTATAACAAAACATGTTTTGTATAGTCTATACAGACCTGTTTTGTTATATGTTTCCAAATCACATCAAAAACACTGTATCATGGAAAAATTCCAGTTCCATAAAATATAAATTTTTTTTAGTTGTTTAAAAAAAAACAAAAAAATAAGTCCGGACTTTAGATCCGTCCGGGAGTCCGGACTCGATCATGGTCCTATATATATATATATATATATATATATATATATATATATATAAAATTGAGATAACTTCTACTGATTATTTTCAAAAATGGGTAAGTGAGGGTCCATAAAATAAGCTAAATTTATAACAAATACTTCATAAAATACCCCTCTGTTTATTTCAATTCACTTGGCTTCTCAAAACACAATTTTAATAACATTCATCATTAATATTATAACTCATAATATTAGCAACCAGATCATTCCCGAGAAAGACGGGGCTTTCCGATAAGGATTTCTCCTTATTGGCGCGCAATTAGGTGACAAAACTCCTTTCCTCGATAGAACTTTCTAGACATCATCAATAATGCAAATAATAATATAAATAACTTTGTCATCTCAATTATTGATTTAATAATATAAAATATTGTGACAATAATTGAATCAACAATGTGAGATACTATGTAACAATTAATGTGGTAATAATTGAATAAACTGAGTGACTTCTCATGTAAGCATCAATAATCAATACCGTGTGCTACTATGCAACCACGCGTATTATTGTATTTTTATCACCGAGTATTTTTACAGTTAACGGTAAAACTTTCGCCGTTATTTTCATAAAAAGTTATTTTTGTCGTTTTCTAACTGCAACAATAATTCCATTGTGGGGTCCACCAATAATTGTGTCTTCGTATGAATATTCCCTGGTAAAATAAATATTCCCCGACCAAATGAATATTTTATACCAACTTGCTTACTTTGCAAAATTTATAAATATTACCCACAACTATAACATTATATCAAATTAACACCTTAATATTAAAAAAGATATTTCGAGAAAATTAATTTTTATTCATAAAAGTTAGGGTCTTACATACTCTATTAATAATTTAATTTATACACTATACGAATAATTATTCGATTGTCCCAAGACAACTTCTTCCATCTTTACATTTAGCCATATCTTATGTGCTAATATAATCCCTCCATCTCCAACCAATATTCATTTATAATTATATTGGTTTTCTTCATTTATTAATCACTTATCTTTCAAGCATTAACCCTTTTATATATTACAATACTATGTAATATATTAAAAATATCAAATATTAATTAACATATTTATTTCATCCACTTATGCTAAACACATATACTAATTCACTATCTTATATAAGTGAATCAACTATTTCTCAATCCACACTACTGCCACACAAGGCTATATAATATTCTATGATATAGTTTAATTAACCAACCTTCATTCTAGGTAACTAAACTAACGCATATTCAAATCATGATTTTGCTAACTTAATCCATTCATGGACAACTTAATCATCTATTAGGACTTTTATTAACCATATGCATGCATTGAAATTAAAATTTCACAAGCTTGCTAAAAATCTTCTGTAGATCGGCGCAGCTGCGCTGGTCATAAGCTTGGAAGTGACACAGCTACGCCACCTCAAGTCCAGAGGCAGACAAGTTCTGCATTAGCAGAAATAGAACCTTTATTTGTAAATACTTTGAACAAGTTTTTTAAGTGTTAACTCGTCTAACATCAATTCCCTCTTTGATTTCACATCATCAATTACTATTTTCTTTAATAATTTAAAAATCAACTTTAAGTTTTAAAAATCTATCTTTCCTTAATAGTTTATCCAACTATAAAATCTTATTTGTGGGTTTCTTTCCACCAATAACCCAAAATTCAAAATATAACACATATATATTTTTTATTTAAACCCGACATATCTTATAATAAGAATTCTATTTACTAAATTCTGATTTTAATAATTTCTAAAAATTTGGGTTATCACATCCTCTCCCCCTTATAAGGATTTTATCCTCAAAATCACCGAAACCACTCTACTCGGTTCTTTCTGGAGATTACGTATTCTTTTAAATAACTTTATCTTTTCTCTTTTAGAATTTTGTTCCTTTCTTGGAATTTTCATAGCTTATACAGTTCATTCATTATTACACGTTGTATTCTTCCAATTCTTTCTTTCTAAGGAATATCCTTCTTACCACATTAACCCTTCAAAAGAATAAGAATCTTCCACAATCATTCAATAATTGGGAAGTAATATGAATAAGTTAGATTCCAAATTATGATGAGGGGTCACAAGACCTTGAACTCTTCTCTAGGTTTACTAGTGCTTCAACAAAAAAATTCACACTGCAAACCAGAGTGTTTATCAATCACAAAGACTGAAAACACCCTTCATGCCTACACAAGGTGGCCATCCTATTGTAACACTACGTTATTCCGCAACGGAGTGTTTTGTAACGACTATATGCGTTACGTTGGGAATCATTATCTCTGAAAACATATCCCCTTATAGGGTTGTTCACCTCAGCTTTTCAACATCTAAATCCGCACCAGGGCATTCTAGTTTTACATAATTACTCAAGAATTCTTGAATATTTTTCAACAACCGTCTAGCCGAATCAAATATCTTAGAATTTTATCAACAACTCAGACATCAATCGAAACAATTTAGCCAACTTAATTAACCTTCTTCATAATTTAAAAGAAAACCAAAAAATCTTTTATTACGTCATGATACCCTACCAGATTAGTAGTACGTTGAGGATTCCGTCACATTATGACTTTGTCATATTACATCATACCATAGTGGGCTGACGATCTTTCAATCACAACCAACACTAGGTTCGATTGCATTGACGACTCCATTGTTTACCATTTCTACATCATATCAAATGATGCACATGGTCAGAAATATATTTTGAAATTTTTGAAATCATTTTTGTCTTAGCTGAAACAATTAGCATAGACATATGAATAACGATATTGTTTTTAAACATCATCAGTTCAATCACATGATCCAATGTTTTTTAAGAAAATAGAAGTGCAAACATCAATACGAATTCAATAAATTTTGAAAATCTAGCAGAGCTAGAAGATTAGAAAATCTATGTTTCTCCATCAACTTCAATATTTACTTTATTGCTTCATTCTATCAATCTTTAACACCATCAATGCTCACTATACCAAAATTTCTAACTTTATAATATATAACATATATATACCCGATACAATTCATTAAACTTACCACACCTTGGAAGTTCAAGAACTTAACACAGTAATATGAGTTTAGGAGCTTACCCTAGCAATTTGTAGTCCAAGAACCAATCAGGGACTATCAATACGCTTAGGGGCTCAAAAACATGTATATGACTACGAGTCACCAACATGCCATAAGCATGACTTTTATGAACTCGCGCCTAACCTTAATATTCTCTAACTTAATCTTAATAGCCTCTAACTATCAAATATAAATATGACAAAAGAATCATTTTCTCACCATAAGCATATCGATAATGCGACACCAAACATTCCAATGATTATCACTGTGAGGAATTGAACGCTAGCACAAAACCTTCGCACATACAACGGTTTGTACAACTCAGCTCTCATATGAGTCTTGTAAGACCCCAACTTTTATGAATAAAGATTTAATTTCTCAAAATATTTTTTTTAATATTAAGGTGTGCATTTGATATAATGTTATAGTTTTGGGTAGTATTTATAAATTTTGCAAAGTATGCAAGTTGTCATAAAATATTCGATTGGTCGGGGAATATTCGTTTTGTTAGTATTTGAACCGGGTCAGATCCGTGGATCATGAACATCCACTTGGGTATGGTTATTGGATAACCCAATAAGGATTGAAAGAGTCCCATATCACTTGGAAGTATTTTAAATAATGCGTGATATGGTTAGGACTCTATATGAGATAACTCTCCTGATTTAGTCAGTTGTAGACTTATCCCTTACGTATTGATTTTTACGTTAAATACTGAAGCTTACTGTGTGTAGGGCTAAGGAAAAATAACGTATTATTTTTCCTATACACTTTCTCTATATACTCTCTCTAGTATTTCCAAGCTTCCATAAATAGGCTTGGGTGTACTTGGTGTGAACCAATAAATAGTTCATTCGCATTAATTGCTTGTAACAACTATATATTGACGAGAATTAAGAAGGAACGTAGTAGCTGTGTTCGTGGTGTCGCTTGTAGATTTGGCATTCGGTTCAACCGTTTTCACTTCGTGGATACTTATCGATTCATATGTAAGTATTATTTATGTATTAGTTTCCACCTAATATTCTAACATTGGTATCAGAGCCATGCTATGCCTGATCTTGCATAAATATTATGTCATTATTTTGTTTTTGCATATAAAGCTTGTAATATGACATTAATGGCATAATATGCTAGAGTACATATTAGAGGTTGATAATACAATATGATTTAGTCCATATGCATGTTTAGACAACTGCAAAATTTTGTTGCAATCAGATTTGTTTTTTTGAGAGAAAATGGGAACCTTAATTTGTATTTACATTTTTTCTAAATAAAAATGTGTTTTACTACAGAAGTCAAATGTATATTTTCTTTAAATATTAAAATAGTACATCTCGCCACGATTCCAGAAATATAAAGTTTGTATTTTTTGGACATCTGTATAATTAATTATGATTTTTTGAAAAAGGGTACTAAACTATAATTGTGCTTCTAGTCCGAGGAAGAAGACATAGTGATGTCGCGCATGTCACGTCGTTGTCAGCGTCGATCAACAGTCTTGCGTCAACGTGGGGCCACGTGCCTATTTAAAAAAAAGGTTGCATACATGGGGTCCACGCGCCACCTTCTGGATATTTTTTTGAATTTTTTTTTTACAGAAAAATTTGTTTTTAATTTCTGGTCACTTTAATTATTTTTCAAAATTTTTCCATCAAAGAAAAATATTTTAAAAAATTGTTTGTAGCTATTTAAAGTGATTTAAAAATTGTTTAAAAAATGTCCAGAATTTTTTTTTTTGGGGCCAAATTTTTTCTTGTGATTCCAGAGGAATATTTACAAGTTCTCCACTTATTGGTGTTGAGAATTGGTTTGTATTAGAATCTTAAATTATTTTTCTATCAATTATTATTTATTTGAAAAATAATTGTATTAAATAGTAAAATATTTTTGAAAAATCCAGAAAAATCTCAGTATTAATTCTTCATGTATAGAAACTGTTAGAAAATTATTTGGTCAATTTTTGAGTAACGTTGGATATTATTTTACATTTATTTTTGTATATTTATGTGTAAATATTACGTTTAATGCGTATATTTGTTGCATTCGTCCCCTTAGGACATGACCAAATATATTTGGCTTCCTAGTGGGAGCTGTGGTGGGTCCATTTATGCACATACCCCTTATTTGTTATTGCATGGTGCTTTGGATGGACTAAAAAGGGTTGATATTTATTTGTTTTTGGAGACGGGCTCTCACTTTCTGATAGAGACCTGAGATAAAGTAATTATGAGAAGATAAGTGCAGCATTCCCATTTTTATTATTAGATTGATGTAGTAGGAATCTTTAATATAATTTTTTGGTATTGATGTATTTATAACAAAACCTTGTAAGGGAATGTAATTTTGCACTTGTTCTTCAATTAATTGATTTTATCTCCCAATGAACAATTAAATTGTCAATATGGGTTTTTTGTTTCATAAACCCGTCCTTA
This sequence comes from Panax quinquefolius, assembly GCA_020205615.1. Taxonomy (NCBI): domain Eukaryota; kingdom Viridiplantae; phylum Streptophyta; class Magnoliopsida; order Apiales; family Araliaceae; genus Panax; species Panax quinquefolius. The sequence goes on from CM035155.1 coordinate 93,648,373, forward strand.
TTTTGTTGAAATGAGCTATTTGGATTTTGTCATATAAAATCAAATTAATCAAAATTATTTATTTTATGATGTGGAATGATGATTATGAGCTAAGCGATTTTTCGATTTCTATCAATAGAATAAATTATTGCGATTAATTAGGATTTAATGACAAAATTATTATGTGTGCTAATATTCATATTTTGTGCAACCTTATTGTAGTGACATGGCCTCTAAAAATGTGATTGTTGACCTTAACAAAGGTGAAAAATTGGATGATAAAAATTATTACCTTTGGTCGAAGAAAATTCAATATTTGCTTAATGAGTTTAATGTGCTTGAAACTTTGACTACCACTATGCAACCGCCTAAGGAGGGCACCACTTTTCAGCACCGTCGAGACAAACAAATCTATGATGAATGGGTCAAGAAGGATCGTTGTGTGCGTTTTACCATGTTAAGCAGTATGCACAATGACCTTATTGGCGAATTTGAGTCCTGCAAAACTGCAGTGGAAATGTGGGATATGCTTAAGAAGTCCTTTGGAGGGACTACTTCTACTAGGTTGCGCGAGCTTAATTATAAGTTTGACCGTTACACGAAGGAGCCCAAACACACTATGGGGGAGCAACTTCGAGTAATGTCTACAATGATCCGCGAGCTTAGTGTAGCTGACACAACCCTTACTGAAGAGCAACAGATTCAAGTTGTGCGCAGGTCTTTACCTGATGCTTGGGAGCCTTTCACGATGACTATGATACACAATGACAGTATCAAAACTCTTGTTGATCTCAAAAGGCATCTTGAGCTTGAATATGAGCGTTGTGGTGCTAAAGATGGCAGCTTTGTTTTTATGGCTCAAGCTGGTCCGCGCAATGCAAAAGGTAAGCGCAAAAGGAAAGCTAATGGCTATGATCATGTTATGACTAATGCACAAAAATAGAAGGGTAATGCTAAGCGCCGCAGGGGCAAAAGAGGAGGAAATAAGAAGATGACTTGCTATAACTGTCAGAAGGTTGGACATTTTTCTCGTGAGTGCACTTAGCAGAAAAAGGTACAATCTAAATTTCTTTATTGCGATGAATACTTTGTGTATTCACATGTTTTTCTTGCTCAAACCGATCCTTCGTGGATTATTAATACAAGAGCAACCAAGCATGTAACTCGCGATAGGGAGGGATTCACCGAGTATCGGCGAGTTTCTAAAGGGACTCAAAGTTTGTTCATAGGGAACAGTTTAGAGGAGCAAGTGCTCGGTTTTGGCACTTATCAACTAACTTTGCGAAATGGTTGCACACTGATCCTTGATGATACACTTTATGTACTAGGAATTCGACGGAACTTAATATCAGTTGTAGCTTTAGTTAGAGTAGGGTATTCTTTTTCCTTCGACAGTAGTAGCGTATCTATTTATTTTCATGATGACTTTGTCGAACATGGTATTTTATCGAATGGTTTTTATGTTTTGAATAAAGGTGAATCCCATTTTTCTTATATTGCTTCTCATGATGACACTGTTGATGAATTATTGAAATGGCATGCTATATTAGGTCATATTGGCCATGAAAGGATGACTAGGCTAGCTCGAGAAGGAGTTTTAGGCTCACTCGCTAAAGTTAACCTTCCAGGATGTGAACCTTGTTTAGCATGGAAGGCAAAAAGAAAACCTTTTGGGAAGGAAGTGAGGGCCACTAATCCATTAGAGCTAATTCATTCTGACATTTGTGGTCCAATGAATGTTAGAGCACGATATGGTGGTAACTATTTCATCACTTTTATAGATGATTATTCACGATATGGATATGTCTATTTAATTTCTCATAAGTCGGAAGCATTTGATTGCTTTAGACGTTTCGTTGCTGAAGTTAAGAATCAAAGAGATAGATCCATAAAGGTTCTTAGAACTGATCGTGGATGCGAATATTTATCTGAACAATTTAAAGGACTCAGTGAAGAAAAAGGTATCATAAGGAAGCTAACGATTCCTAGTACTCCGCAACAAAATGGTGTTGCAGAAAGAAGGAATCCTATGCTATTAGAGATGGTTATGTCGATGATGGCACAAGCTGATCTTCCATTTAAATTTTAGGGAGATGCACTAATGACTGCTGCCTACATCCTTAATCGCGTGCCTAGTAAGTCAGTTACTTCTACACCATATGAGTCTTGGGAAGGCAGGAAACCAACCCTTGAGCATTTAAGAACATGGGGGTCGGCAGGATATGTGCACATTCCTTCCCAACAACTTGGGAAGCTAGACTCTAGAGGAAGGAAGGGTATCTTTATAAGGTATCCTGAACACTCGAAGGGTTATGTGATGATATGTGAACAACCTGATGGAGTAATGACTGAGATTGAATCACGAAATGTGGAATTCATAGAGAATGAGTTTCACGGCAGGGGTGACACGAGAAAGAATTTTGAGCTATATAAAATGGCCGAATCAGTGGGAGACATTTCACCATCCCTAAGCGAAGGAAGGGAATTTAATTCTCATCGTTTTTTGCTAGGGATGGTGGGAATGAACTACCACCTAACGGGGCAACACCTGATTCACAAAATCTTGAGCCACGTCGTAGTAAACGTGTAAAAGTAACTCGAAATTTTTTTGAAATTGAAGAGGAATCCCTTCTTGTGCTTGTAGGGGAGGCCCTTATGTGCGCTCTAAAAGATGATAATGAGCATGCTACATATAAGGGAGATCTCACTTCAACTGCTCGTAATGAATGGATAGATGCTATGAAGGATGAAATTGGTTCTATAGGAAAGAACCAGGTTTGGGAGTTGGTTGATCTATCGCCTGGTCATAAGGCCATTGGAAATAAATGGGTTTTCAAAATTAAACAAAAGGTGAATGGATCAATCGACAAGTATAAGGATCGTCTTGTGGCGAAAGGGTTCACCTAGAAGGAAGGTGTGGACTATGATGAGACATTTTCACCAATTGTGAAAATAGGCTCCATTCACCTTATTCTAGCTATTGTCGCATGTTTAGATTTAGAGCTTTATCAGATGGGCGTTAAAACTGCATTTATATATGGAGAACTAGATGAGGAGATTTATACGAATCAACCAATTAGCTTTGAAGTTAAGGGACAAGAGCGCAAAGTGTGCAAGCTCAAACGTTCCATTTATGGCTTAAAGCAATCATCTAAACAATGGTATTTTCAATTTCATCGAGCCATCATTGCTGATGGGTTTACGATGATTGAGGAAGATCATTGTGTGTATGTTAAACGGGTCGACAAAAGCTTTATGATCTTGATAGATGGAAATGATATGGGATTGATTGTCGCCACTAAAATGTTGTTATCATCTAATTTTGAGATGAAAGACATGGGTGAAGCATAATTTATACTCGAAGTTAAGATCTATAGGGATCGTTCTAAAAGATTTTTGGGTTTAAGTCAAGAGACTTATATAAAATCTACTTTAGAGCATTTTCATATGCATAATTCTAAACCAGTTGACACTCCCATTGAGAAGGGTCAGAAACTAAGCCAGGATCTTTGCCCTAAGAATGATCAAGAAAAAGAGCAGATGGCTTGTGTTCCTTATGCTAGTACAGTTGGTAAGTTGATGTATGCAATGATGTGTACACGTCCCGATATAAGTTTTGCAGTGGGCATGGTTAGTCGGTTTCAAAGCAATCCTGGATTTGCTCATTGGGTGGCAGTTAAGAGGATACTTCGATACTTGAAAAGCACCATAGACTATATGTTGTGTTATCAGGGTGGTGAGCTACGCTTATAGGGGTACAGCGACACAGATTGGGCTAACGACTTGGATGAGCGCAAGTCTACCACTGGGTATAACTTCTTGCTTTGTAGTGGAGCCATTAGTTGGTTGAGCAAGAAATAACCATGTGTTGCTTTATCCACTATGGAGTCAGAATACATTGCATGTTGCTTTGCAGTACAAGAAGCAGTATGGTTATGGAGATTCTTCAAGCGCCTGCATGTTGGATCACATTCGAGTGACCCTGTCACTATTCATTTTGATAATACGGCTGCTTTATCTTACGTTAAGGATCCTAAGTACCATGGAAATGCCAAGCATATTGAGACTAAATTTCAATACATTAGGGATATTGTGGCTTGAAAGAAGGTGGTCCTCAGACATATCTTTACGAGCGACATGGTTGCTGATCCCTTCCTAGGGATGTTTTTCGAGCTCATGTTAGGAGCTTGGGACTTCGTAGGCCTTGATATGTTTTATGTTTGAAAATGGACATCTTTTAGATATTGTTTATTATATTTTTATGCAATAAAAGTTATTACATAATGTTGATTTCTATTTAGTTATATGTTTTAACTTGTTGTATGTATATAAGCACACATATAAAATGTCACAAGGCAAAAAGGTTAATCTACTCACACGGATAACTCCGGCTCTCGGTAAACATAATAATGGGCGAGATGAGACTATATTATGGTGGTCTAAATGGTTGGGCACCATTTTTGAGACACTATGATTTAATCGCCTTGGCTGGGTCCAAGAAGAGGTATCGTTACAAACCGAACACTTGTAAGAGGTGTAGCCTTGTTTTGGGTTGCCAAACATTAGATTCATACTAGATACAATTTGAAGTAACTACAGATGTTTTCTATGGTTAAACGCTAGAGATCGATTAACTACTGTTTTTACGGTGTTATTTTAGCTAGAGCGACATTTTTTTTGGCACTCCACCGTAACATGAGAATTGTACCTCGTGTGCAAAAGAAGCGACATACAGAAGAGTGATGTGGTGGATCCCTATCCAATCACTGTGTGAGCCCTGTACATTAATTTATTATCCTTAGTAACTTGAACCTATGTCATGAAACAAAGACTTGGTGTTGCTACTCTAGTTTGTATTCCTAAGTTCACATAATGAGGTTCCATGGGTACTTGTCTGGGAAAGTAACAAAGTTAATGAAGATTGGCATGAGAGTTTAGGGAAGACACTTGTCTGGCATCACGTTCAGCCGTTGGTTATGCTATGCGCGTGCAACTATTTTAAACTTTATGTATTATACTATATGTATATGTTTTTAAATGTTAGCATACCAAGGCAAATGGGTTTGAGTGAATTTCTGAAATGTAAGTAATGAGGGATTCGAAATACTCAACAGAATGTGATCGACTGGTCTAGGACATGACGATTTTTTTTGGATACTTCATATTAGTTATGATGGAGACTTAATATGCGAGCTCTCGCCCTTGATATCATTTATTTCTCGTCAGTCGCACACTAAAGCACCTGTACGAGGATATCTAGATATTACTGATTTGAGATGAGTTAGTACCTTTATAACCCAAGTGTCTGAGTAGGAGATGTTAGTATTTGAATCGGGTCAGATCCATGGATCATGAACATCCACTTGGGTATGGGTATTGGATAACAGAATAAGGATTGAAAGAGTCCCATATCACTTGGAAGAATTTTAAATAATACGTGATATGGTTAGGACTCTATATGAGATAACTCTCCTGATTTAGTCAGTTGTAGACTTATCCCTTACGTATTGATTTTTACGTTGAATACTGAAGCTTACTGTGTGTACTGCTAAGGAAAAATAACGTATTATTTTTCCTATACAGTTTCTCTCTATATACTCTCTCTAGTATTTCCAAGCTTCCATCAATAGGCTTGGGTGTACTTGGTGTGAACCATTAAATAGTTCGTTCGCATTAATTGCTTGTAACAACTATATATTGACGAGAATTAAGAAGGATCGTAGTAGCTGTGTTCGTGGTGTCGCTTGTAGATTTGGCATTCGGTTCAACCGTTTCTGCTTCGTGGATACTTACCGATTCATATGTAAGTATTATTTATGTATTAGTTTCCACCTAATATTCTAACACGTTTTATCAGAGAATATTCGTACAACGGCACAATCATTGGTGGACCCCACAACAGAATTACTGTCGAATGAGAAAACGACAAAAATATCTTTTTATAAAAATAACGACGAAAGTTTTACCGTTAGACTGTTGAAATACCCGGTGGTAAAAGTACAGTAATACGCCTGGTTGCATAGTAGCACACGGTATTGTACAATATCTTTGATTATTGATGCTTACGTGAGAAGTCACTCAGTTATACTCAATTATTGCTACAGTAATTGCTGCATAATATCTCTCATATTATTGATTCATTTATTGTCACAATATCATCTACATAATATTTTATATTATTAAATCAATAATTGAGAGGACAAAGTTATTCATATTATTATTTACATTATTGACGATGTCTTGAAAGTTCTGTCGAGGAAAGGGGTTTGGTCACCTAATTGCGTGCCAATAGGGAAAAATCTTTATCGGAAAGCCCCCTCCTTCCTAGGAATGATCTGGTTGTTAAATACTGTGAGTTATAATATTAATGATGAAGAAGTTCGTGTTTATTAAAGATAAAATTGATATTTCCATTGTGTTGGGATTATTAGTATTAGTGGAAATTGAAATTTATTTTTATAATAATTGATTTCTGGAGATTAAATTGACCAATCAGGTAATTAATCGGATAAATGAGCAATTAATTGTTATTAGTTCACATGCATATAATTATTTGTTCACATGAATGGAACTATTGATTAACATGATGTACTATTAGGGGAGGTGGTGCAAGTTTGATAATACTTGTAGGACTAAATGAAAAATAGAGAAAAAGATAAGGTACTATACTGTAATAATTCGAGCCCAAAAACATTCAATTATCGAAACTATGTTTTCCTATAAATAGAAGCTCATTCTTCTTTCATTCTCACCAATTCACTATGACTCACCAGAGAAATTATAAAAAGAGAAGCTATAGAGGTAAAGAAGAAGAGTATTCTCCTACTTCACTATTGAAGTATTCGGCCTTCTTCTAAGGTAAGGGGTATTATTTCTTTCGTATTCGTAAGGGATATTATTTTTTTTCAATATCCGTATGAAATAATATTTTCTTCCATACTCTGTAGTATGTAAGTAATATTATTTCGTTTTCGTATTCCTATTTCTACACTAATTTTGTTAAAGTCTTGCTTCTATACTGCGTTAAATTAGTTGAATATCCTTGAAAGTTGCGCTTCATCTAGTATCGTTTCACAAGGATATTTTTCTGAACATTTTTGTTAAATTTTAAGCCTTTCATGTCGGAGTACTATTCACGGGTACTATTCATTTATACAACACTATTCATACTTACGGTATTATTCACAAAGTACTATTCATGGGCACTATTCGTAAATACTACTCTATTCATAAATACGGTACTATTCACAAAGTACTATTCACGAAGTACTATTCACAAAGTACTATTCACAGGGTACTATTCACAAATTATTATTCATGGGGTACTATTCCTAAGGTATTATTCATGGGGTACTATTCACTCGGGCACTATTCACTCGGGGTACTATTCATGACAAAAATTGATTTTTTTTCGGTCTAAATCATTTTTGATACAATATTATTCTTGAATTTTATTCCACAAAGTAGTATCATGTTGACAATTAGGATATTATTGTATTCTGAATAAATTAAATTATAAATCTTTAAAATTTATCCTAGCTTTCATTTAATTGAATTCTTGCATCATTGTCATCATCCTTATGCTTATATTGTTATGAAAGTCATGTGTGGCTTACGTACATAGATGGACTATTGATTGGTATGATTATGACCAGGGATTATTTGGTATAATCATAACCGTAATGTTACAAATTATGTGGTAAAAGTCCTTATTAGCCAGTAGTGCATTAATGGATAGATGTTGGTATGATCATAACCATGCGTTCTCTTCGGCCAAGGGTGCAAAGATGAATTATTTTTTGGCATGATCATGACCATTGGTGAAAACACGAATATCCTTGGCCCGTAGTGTATGGATAATTCGTGGTCGTGATACTAATGAATATCCTTGGCCCGTAGTGCATAGATAACTCAGTGATGTGGATTATTATTAAACTGAGTCTGAACAATAAAATTGATGGCAAACTTTAAAATCATAGAAGATAGTAGATATCGTGCTCTACTTGACTTTTATAATGGATTGCTTATTTCGCTACAGTTGTTGATCTAAAACTTGTTGTCTATTGTATTCTATCAGTTGTTATATTGTTGAAGGCTACGGATAATTTATTATGCATTATCTTAGTCATAATATTTCTTACTGGGCTAGTTGCGCTCACCCTTTTCTTTCATTGTTTTCTTCAGGAAGTGGGAATATAGATGGGATTAGTCTGGAAATGGAGTGACGGTCGAGATGGTTGTTTAAGTAGTCCTCACTATTCTATGAAATAGTGTGATAATAATTGTAATGAGGACAGTGAGTTTGGATATTATCTAGAAGGCAATATTCATGTAAAAACTCTAAGCTACACTTTTGTCATATTGTATAAAAGAAGTTTGTATTTGATTCCTGTACCAAGTATTTGGTGACTCAAATGTGTGATGTCTACCTATTTTGGGGGCGTCACAAGTCCTCAATTGAAATCCAAGTTAACTCTATATCTCTCTTAACTTTCTCTTTACTTGATACAAATTTTCTATATTTTATGATATACAACTCGTCATAAGTTCATCTCATATCATTTCATAGTTCCTTCTCTTATAGCATTAAGCTATAGCCACTTAGTCGTTACAGAATATTTATCATTTCATAGCTTAATCCGATCACGTCATGATCATTGGTTTACTTTAGGGTTCTTTACCATTATCAACTAAACTCCATTCGACATCATTCTTATTATCTTTGTCATCTTCATCTCATAGACATCGTCTTGACATTTTTATTACTGGAGTTAGGAAACTCCTGAATTCTTATTCTCTAGATACTTCAAGATTCTTCTTTGAATATTTGCTTATATATATTTTAATCTTTATCTTTCTCTCTCTCTCAGGTTATAGCCTAAGATACTCATACCTAAAGTTTATAACCTACAACTTTGATACCAACATGTGACACCACCAAATCCGGGTTCCTTCGAACCCCAGATCCGGTCCTCCACGATACTACTATCGTCAAAATATTTATATCTTTTATTCATAACTTAAAAAATATAACTTTGCTTATTATAATTTAGAATACAAATTCTTTCTATTTCCAGGACTTGTATAATGACCCCAAACTTTTATAAGTTTCAAATCTTGGTCAGTTACCATTACTATCTTACATCATATTCGAGGTTATAAAAATATGCGGAATAATTTATACTTTTTAAATCTCCTTTGAAAAAAAAATCTTTTATTAATTTCTTAACTTAAATTAATTCTATATCCTTGAATCAAATTATGTTATGATTCATTCTGTGATGCCCCCAAATTCGAGAATCTTCCAAACCGACAGATGGTGCTACACGGTGTTACAGTTCACACATACATTTAATTGAAATAACTCAAAAGAATGAATATGTCTTCTATATATTCCAAAACAATATTCCCTTTCCCAAATTCTTTGTAACCATTACATATATTCTTTGTCATAATATCAAATAATTATAACATTCATACTATACTATTACAAAGACAGCTTATGTGTTTGACTTAGCCTTCCCTTTTATCCTTACTAGATCCTGCAGTTCGTTCGGTCTTAGCTGCATTTATATGGTTTAAGCAAGAGTGAGCATAACTAGCTCAACAAGTATGACAATTTCATTAAACAATAGGCTTTGAATCATATGAATCGTATATCTTATATAACTAAATCAATAGTTATGAAGTAATATAGAGAATTCAAAATAGCACTTCACTTTTCTTTAAAATGTTTTACCATGCACAATATACGTTAAACATCAATTTTTGTCCAAGACCTTGAGAATTTCATTATTTCTTTGAAAAGGACAACCCGACACCAAGTCCGTAAGTCCGGCATATCTTACGAGCATGTCAAGGTGATCAACCTTAGTACTCTATGTTCTACAACACTACTTCATAAAATGTATCTACGTTTAAGTTTTGGCAACCTCACGTGCTTTTCGTTTGATGACAAAACATTTGTTTATTCATACTCAGTCTTTCTTTGAAATCCGTACCAAAACAGTTAGCAAAAAAATAACAACTTTGATAATATTTTGATAGAATATAAGGAAATCCACAAAATACATTAAGACTAGCCGAAGGAATTGGCTTCAACTTCATTATACATCAATTAATGCATAAGATACATGAATCACAAAACTTGTCCAAAAGAACATAGACAAGGGTTTAGAACACTTGCCTTCAGCGTCTTCTACATTTAATACACTTTTCCTTTTTTAGTCTTTAAGGATTCTACATTGCATAAATACATAACATACCACATTAGGTCATAAATAATCATGTATGGTCACTAATGTATTTTACCCTTCTTTTCAATCTAATTATTCATTAGATTTGTTAATATTCGGTACAAATTATTGTATTACTTTGTGTTTATGTCAACTAATCTTTCCTCAACCTATAGTTGTAATTCTGAAGGTTATAATCATCTTTAAGGAGCTTACTTTAAGTTTATTAAGGTAATAACTCACCATTAATCAACTTCTAGATTCTTTACATTCATGTTTATTCTTCTTTGGCTCTTTCTTAGTGCTGGCGTTGCTACACCAACTTTCCTTACTAAGTCTCGCGCTGTGGCGCGACTTGACAGTACTTGAGGTTCGGCTCCGGCGCTGCGACGCCACTCTATAAGCTATGTGTTGCACTGTTGCGCTACTTATCCATGAGTGAGAGCTTGGTCAAGCGTTGCGGCAGCAACTATAAAGCCTTGGGCCAGCGTTGTGGTGCTAGCCCTGCTTCAGAGAAACTTTTCCCAGTTTTCTTCTTTTGTAAATTTTTTGGGCTCATAACTTATTCATTATAAGTCCGAATTGGCTCGTTCAAAATTCGTTAGTTCACAAATCACTTGAACTATGATTTCATTTAAGAATTTTAGATTTTCGAATCCGTTAACATGGAATTCATCAATTAAGTTCTTTATTACAAATTTGATAAATGTTCGTGAACGTTCATAGCTCGTTTCTTCGTTCTAAGTCAGAATTTGACTATTTTCAAGTCTGCAACTCTAAAATGCAAACTTATATTATACTCCATTGAAAACTAAAGTTTTCGAGTTCAACGATAACTTGACTTTCATTCTAAGAATTTTACAATTTCGAAGATTATTGTCTAATCTCGTAAATTTCGCCATAACTTCATTACTTAAGATTTTTACACCGTTCAAAAATGGATTTATTCCATCATTCTATCATCGTAACCAAACATATATCATCTAATACTATACATGAAGGTTTTAAACTTGTCCATCAACAATAAAATGACAATTCTTCAATGTTCTTTATTAGTTCATAACTTATATAATTATGATTCTTTAATAACATGGTTTATTAATGTTTAAGTCCTCTAATAACCATCCTTATACTCCTTATGGTACATGCACCACCAATACTCACTTCTCTATCAAAACTATAATGAGGAGATGGAGATTAATGGTTAGGGATTCATTACCTTTGGTGTTCTTAACTTGGTTCTTCTTCTCTTCTTCTTAAATTAGCAAGACTCTTCTCACTTTTATCTCAATAATATAAGCTCTTAGATGTTGGTGGAAAATAAATAAGGCACAAAATAAACAACCAAGATCTTCTATTTATAGAAATTACAAAGTGAGGGCATAAGGGTAAAGATGCCATCCCACCTCCTTTCTTCCACCTCTTTAATATTCAATACTTTCTCCCCACAACACTAATCTCTTGTTTGGCCACCAAGTTGGCCAGTCATGACTCACTCATTGGGCCCACATGGGTTGCCCCATGGGTTTTCTTACCTGGTGACCTATCAGTTTGATCCACGGTTTCGGTTCTTGGTTTGGGCTTAGGTTTAATTAACCTTGGGCCTATAGTTGGGCTTGAATTATTAATCCTTAGGCCTTAACAAGTTTGCACTTGGGCTTGCCCAATTCCTACAGAAATCCTACAAGTCCATTACACTTGGCTTAAGGCTTATAACGTATAGTCTATGTATTCTTCTCGTATACTAATTCATATAATCATTCATCATTTATGATATACTATCTTTCATACATACTCGTATAATACTTCGTATCATACTCGTATTCATTTCCTTGTATAATACTTGCTTATCATACGATCATCATTTATTCAATCTTTAGTTTTCTTAACATTCTCGATCTTAGTACGCAGGAGAAAAATTGCGTTTGTCATAACTGAATTATTATTACATAATACATCCTTCCTTATCATTATGTATTTCCCGGAAGTTCAAAAATAATTCCCGAGCATAAATTGATGAATAATATTTTTTGGAGAATTTCTCGAAAAGATTTTCTTTTCATCATGGAAATTCAAATACATTAATTCTATCACGTAGCCAGAATAATATAATATTACGACACTTTTAGGTTATAGAACAACCTTCATCTTGTTTACTCATTATAAACAGCATATATAATAATTTTATTAATTAATTAATTAAATAAAATTATTTTACAAATAATCCGATTTTCTCGGTCGTTACATTCTTCCCCCCTTATAAGGATTCAATCCCCAAAATCTCGCTAAAATTAAACAAACAATTGAGGGTAATTCTTCTTCATCTTTTCTTCAAGTTCCCACGTTGCTTCTTCAGCATTGTGGTTCTTCCATAACACCTTTACCGAAGGTATAACTTTATTCCTCAAAACTTGCACTTTTCTATCAACTATTTGGATAGGCATTTCTTTATACGTAAAGTCTTTCTTAATATGAATAGGCTTATACTTTATTACATGCTTATAATTTTGCTTATAAGGACGTAACACGGATACATGAAACACATTGTGTTTTTGTTCTGAGTCTGGAGGTAATGCTACCATGTAAGCTACCTCTCCTACCCTTTGTAATATCTCGAAAGGTCATATAAACCTTGGACTTAACTTTCTCTTCTTCCCAAAGTGTATCATTCCTTTCCAGAGAGAGACCTTTAGAAATAAATACGAGCCTACTTCAAACTCTCTGTTTACTCAATGCGAATCAACAAACTTCTTATGTCTGTCTTGAGCTGCTACCAATCGCATTCATATCAACTTAACTATATCCGATGTTTGCTACACCAATTTAGGTCCTAGCATTCGGCGTTCACCTACTTCATCCCAACACAATGGTGTTCTCCACTTCCTTCAATATAAATCTTCGTAAGGTGGCATGCCTATGATCGTATGATAACTGTTGTTATACGCAAACTCTACTAATGGTAGATGATCATCCCAACTACCTTTGAAATCCATGATGCAATATCTCAACATATCTTCTAGCGTCTGAATTGTCCTTTCGCTTTGCCAATCTGTTTGTGGATAATACAATGTACTTAACTTCAATTGTATTCCCATCTGTTCTTGTAGAATTCTCTAAAGGTTTGATGTGAATCATGGTTCACGATCTGACACTATCAAAACTGGTACTCCATATCTTAAAATAATTTCCTTAACATAAAGTTTAACTAACTGATCTAAACTATACTTGACTCTTATTGGCAAAAAGTGAGACGACTTCGTCAACCGGTCCATTATTACCCAAATAGCGTCATACCCTTTCCTAGTAATTTTAAGTCCCACCACAAAGTCCATCGTGACATGCTCCCACTTCCATTCTGGAATCTCCAATGACTGTAACAAGCCACTTGGTCATTGATGTTCAGCCTTAACTTTTTGACAAGCTAAACACCTACTTACATATTCTTCTATCTCCATCTTCATGTTTGGCCACCAAAAACTCTGTAGAAGGTCTTGATACATCTCAGTACTACTAGGATGAATAGAGTACCTTGAACTATCAGCCTCTTATAACACTTCCTCCTTTAATTCTGTCTAATTCGGAACCCAAATTCTTTCTTCAAATCTTAATAATCCCTCATTATCAAGACTATACTTTATCTCTTTTTCATCAGCTCGCCGCTTCTTCATCCGATCATTGTGCCGCCCTAAAATTCGGGTATCGTCCAAACGACAGATGGTGCTACACGGTACTACCATTCACACATACATTCAATTAAAATAACTCAAAAGAGTGAATATGTCTTATTTATATTCCAAAACAATATTCCCTTTCCTAGGTTCTTTATAACCATTACATATGTTTCTCGTCATAATATCAAATAATTATAACATTAAACCTATACTTTATCTTTATTCGATCCTTTCCTAGGTTCTTTATAACCATTACATAGATAGTTCAATGGTCTGCCTTAGCCTTTCCTTTATCTTTATTCGATCCTTCAGGTCATTCAATCATAGCTACATTCATATGGTTCAAGCAAGAGTGAGCATAACTAGTGTAACGACCGAGAAATTCATATTTATTGTAAAATAATTTTATTTAATTAAATAATGAATAAAATTAAAGTATATGTTATTATTATGTGTTAGTAAGATGAAGGTTGTTATATAACTTTGATATGTCGGAATGTCGTAGTATTTTGAGTATATGGTAGAATTAAAGTGTTTGAATTTCCAAGACGAAAATAAAAGTTTTTCGAGAAATTTTTTGAAAAAAACTATTCACTGATTTCTGCTCGGGAATTATTTTTGAACTTCCGAGAAATACGAAACGATAGAATATTAAGGGAATATGGATTATGTAATAATAATTCACGTATGGCAAACGCAGTTTTTCGCCTGCAGACAAATTTCGAGAACGTTAGGGAAAGTAAAGTGTTAAGGAGTTAAACGATGATCGTATGATACGTAAGTATTGTACGAGGTAATGAATACTAGTATGATACGAGCTATTATACGAGTATGTATGATAGTTAATATAACGTGTATGACGAAAGATTATATGAACTAGTATATGTAAAGAGTACGAGGATTATACGTTAATGCTTTAATTCTATTGCAAGGGACTTGTAGGATTTGTGTAGGAATGGTTAAAGTCCAATTGGAATTAAGGTCAAGCCCAATGTTTGTTAATGCAAGCCTAAAGCATAAGTTAAGTACATAAACCTAAAGCCCAAATTAAGAACCGTATTCATGGATCAATCCAATGGGTAAGAATGACCCATGGGGCAACCCATGAGGGCCCCATGATCACATGACATGATCTTGGTGAGCAAGTAAGTTGTGTGATGGCCAAGGGATGAATAGTAAGGAGGCTGTTTAAGGAGGTGGATTAAGGAAGTGGAAGGGCCTAAAAGACTCTAATGCCCTCACCTTAAATTTTCTATAAATATGAGAGCTTTCTAGATCATTTTTCACTTGTTAAATTTTCCACCCAAAACTTATAACTTATTTAGTAGAGAGAAAAAGTAAGAAAAGCTAGACTTTTTAATCCAAGAAGCAAGAAGAAGAACATAGTTGATCATCAATGGTAATGATCCTAAACCATGATTCTCCTTCTCTTCAATTGTTAGAGAAGTGAGTTATGGTAGAACATGTATGCTAAGAAGTAATAAGTATGGCTAATCAATGGACTTAAACCTTAATAAGCCACGAACAAGAAATTCATACTTATTTAAGTAATGAACTAATGATGAAAATGTATGAATTTGTCATGTGTATACATTAATGAAATATGTTTGGATAGGATGTTATTATGATGGAATGAATCCATTTGGAACGATGTAAAAATATCAAGTAACGAAGTTATGGCGGAATTTACGAGATTAGACGATAATCGTTGAAATCGTGAAATTCTCGGAATGGAAGTCAAATTTTGACACTAAACTCGAAAACGTTAGTTTTCGATGGAGAATAGTCCAAGTTTGCATTTTAGAGTTGCGGACTCAAAAATGAACAAATTTTGACTTAGAATGAAGAAACGAGCGTTGAATGTTCACGAACGTTTATCATTTTCATAAAAATGAACAAAAAGGTGAATTTCATGTTAACGGATTCGAAAATGTAAAATTCTTGAATGAACACATAGTTCATGTTATTTGTGAGCTAATGGCTTTTGAATGAGCCAAAACGAACTTAAAATGAACAAGTTATGAGCTCGGAAAGTTCACAGGAAAAATTAACTGTGGTAACTGTCTGAGGCTGTGATAACCCTGGATTTCGAATAATCTGAATTTTACGAATATTTTTTTTTATTTAGCATTGATATTGATTATCAATATTGTGTTGTGTATCGGTGATACGAGTTTTGAGAATTAGTCAATTTGTGTATTCACTTAGAAATAAAAGTAGAGTTGTGCTTAACTGAGAATTTAAAACACTAACCGTAAGTTGGGATAGGGATTTGGTAGAAAATACAATTTTAATAATTGTGTTAATGAGTACATGTTTGTACTGTATGGAGTTAATGATCGATGATTGATCGGATAGGGTTTAGACTTAGTAAACCCTAATAAAGGATTAGATACCCTAATATCATGTTTAGAAACCCTAACATACAGTTAGGAACCCTAAACGAATGCTGACAAGCCCTAATTTTAAATTCGGGAACCCTAAGGCCTAATTTAGAAAGCCTAATCCTAATTAGTAAGCCCTAATGTGATTGATAACCTTTAATGTAATTAGGAAACACTAATTATATTTTTGTTATCTTAATTTCCTAATTTAAAAACCCTAATTTGAAAATCATAGAAACTAAAATTTGTAAAACCTAAAGGTTAGAAGCTTAGGGTCAAACCTTAAGGGTTTGGCAAGTTACTTATATGCCATTAAAATTACATGTTCAATGACCAAATTGCCCTTTTTGTATTACTATAATATGTAACTTGCAAATCTTGCCAAGGCCTTTAGTTGTCCACCAACTCTTGACTTGTATGACCTAAAAATCTAACAACTCAGCCTAGATCAGAAGCTATGTAAGCAACATGCATTACTTCTAAGTATTATAAGAGATAAAGAGAGAGAAAGGTTGCCGAAATTGTCCATTTTCTATCTAAGCTCTCAACAACTCTCTCTCTCACTAAACTTCTAAATTTCTTAAGTGTCTTAATCCCAGATACAACCCCTAAATCACCAAAATCAGTTAAGGAGATCTAAGATCAAAGATTCGAAACTAGAAAGGTAAAACCCTAAACTCAACCTAGATCATGTATGCTAAGTTCATGTTTGTGTTTATGTGTTTAAATTTGCGCAAGAAGATTTTTTAAGATGATCTATGATGATATATCACAGATCTATAGCATCAAAAAGCTTTAAAATGGAGTTTTTGAAAAACTATTCTTGAACCCTAAAGTCGTCTGACAAGTTAATGTCAGTGGCCTTAGATCTCTTCTTGTTTATGATTGTTCTTGTTTTATGATTTAGATCCTTAGTCTGACATGTGTTCTTTGATCTACAAGTGAAATCACAGCCTTTACATGTCTATATTTCATGTTATTCTTGGTCAAAACCCGTTGACCGGGCATGACCAGTCAATTTCTAGGTAACCCAGAAATCATAAAAATAGTGTCTGACATGAACTTATAGTGCCTTGATCTATCAGGTGTTATGTTGTTTGATGATGTTGTTATATCTAGATTATAGCATGATATATGGACTCTAGATCCATGCTATTAGATCTCTTAAACAACACATATATTGGTTGTAGTGGATGGTCAAACCTGGCCATTCGGTCACGACTGCAGTTTCTTGAAAATCCAAAAATTGTATGAACAAGATTTCTGACAGCCTTTAACCGTATAATAACTTATGATTTTGTTGTTGTTGAGCTGATCTGTTGTTGTGATATTCCTTGACACAAGGAGTATATATTTGAACCATGAGATCACTTGAATCATGAATAGAACCTTGAGTAAATCGAGCTAGAAAGTGTCTGAATGAAATGCTTCATGTCAGGTTTCTAGGTTACCCGTAAAAAACCCAAATTTGGTCCGACATAGAATTTGTGAGCTCAGATCTTCGTGATGTGTGGTTAAATGACTCAGGTGATGATTAGAACTTGTAGTACTACATATATACTACAAAATAGATGCATAAGAAAGCCCAGAAATACTTTGGATTGAAAATTCGAAGTGGTTAAACATGACATGCTAAACACTGAACTGTCAGTGTTCTGGAGCTCAATAACACCTAACACGATAGAAAAGTGTCGTTATAGCCTTTTGCGACGGTTTCCATTATTTTTATGTTCCTAATTATTGAAAAATGATTAAAAACAGAAAATAAATTCTAAATATTACCAAAAAATGGTTTTAAAAATTATTTTAAATTATGAAAATTAACTTTTGATTATTTGGGATATTTTCATTAATATTGATAATTATTTAAATATTAATGATATTTAATTTATTTAATTAGTATATTAAATAAATTAGAGAAAATGATTTTAATATTATAAAATCATTTTAAATAAGAATAAAGTGTTTAAAAATATTTAGAGTTATAAAATGTAAATTTTAATATTTTTAGAGAATTTTCATTAATAATTTAATATTAATGATATTCGATTTATTTAATTATTGTATTAAATAAATGAGTTAAAAATGGTTTTATTGATTTAATAATTATTTTAAATGAGAATAAAGTGTTAGAAAATATTTTGAATTATAAAATGTAATTTTCAATATTTTTGGAGAATTCTCATTAATAAATTACTATTAATGATATTAGATTTATTTAATTATTATATTAAATGAATGATGGAAAATGATTTTATTGATTTAAAAATCATTGAAATATGAGAAAAATGATTTAAAAATATTTTAAGTTATAATGAATGACTTTTAATATTTTATGTTAAATTCATTAATATTTAAATAATAATGATGATGGTTTAAAAATAATTTTAATTACCTTAAAATCATTTAAGTAGAATATTGGTGATTTAAAAATATTTTAAGTTATTATAAATAACTTTAATATTTTGACAAGTATGTCATTAATATTTTAATATTAATGATGATGGATTTATTTGATATTTAAATCATTTAAAAATGATTCCGGTGTTTGAAAAATTATTATAAATTATAATAATTATTTGAAAATTATTAAAAGCTTCCGAAAAAAAATATTATAAACGATAATTAACTTATCTAATGTAATATTGAAGCTTTAAGACCGAATTTAATTGACAATATAAGTGTTAATTTTCGGATAGGTTGACCAGAACACCAAGAATAAACTGAAGTCCAACCATACCGAACAAGTTAGACATGATAAGTGTTTATGTAGGTTATAAACACTAACGTGACTATGTGGTAATGTGTCTAGGAGAAGTATTAATTGTAAATTACAATATTGTGTGTTGTAAATTATTGTGCTAATTGTAAGACTGATATTATGATTATAGGTCTTTCAAACGCAGATAAATATATTGTGTAACAGTAATCAACGCGGAAGGCAAGTTTCCTAGCTCAACCTTGAGTTACATCTGTTTAATTATTATGGTGGTTAATTATTGTTGATTAGACCACGTCTTAGAATTATTGTTAATTATTCGCAGTTAGTGCATGTTTATTAATTCAAATTAAATTAGTGATTATGAGAATATATTTGGAGAATAACTATTGTTGGATATTTACATCCGTAGAAGCTATTAGTGATTGTAAATAGTACAGACAATTCCTTCCTATTGTTGAACCGTGTTGAGATGTGTCTTAGTTAATTATTCTGGCTAGATGAACATTTGTTAGAACTTGATAGGTTCGAGAAGAGAAGAGAAGAGAATTCAATTACTATTGATAGATCGATGCCAATTGTTTCGGCTAGATTGAAAAAGAAAACTTGATAGATTTGAGAAGAGAAGAGAAGTGATTAGATATTGAAATCATAGTATTTCGTTGTTAAATCAAATTCTGATTCTAAGACTGAGAAGAACAACCTTTTATATAAAGGGAACATTTTTGGTCGTATATTCGGCCTTTGCGCGCGTGTAAATATTATGCATAATATAGGGTATAATAAAGCTGATCACTTGTTATACTTGCAAAGGGGTATGACTTAATCTTTATGGTTATCTGATACACCTTGGTATATCAAAGTAAATCTTTGATAGCTACTCGAGAAGAGAATTTCTAGATCTTGTGTGATCACTAAGCATAAACTCTGGAAAATATTTCCATCCTATTATTTGGGTATATCAGAGTAAATCTTTGATAGTTACTCGAGAAGAGAATTTCAAGATCTTGTAAGATCATTAATCATAAACTCTGGAGAGTACTTCTAAATTGTTATTCAATAGAATATCATAGAAGCTTTGAAAGCATTGTATTTTTTCATTAATGTGTTGATTAGTTTGCGAGAAGATTGGTTAGAGAGGAATGAATTGTTCGGCTATTTAAAAGTTCTTCGAACTTTGGAGTTATTCTATCGAATTAGATAGTCTATTGTTCTGATTCTTATACATTCTTTGTATATCTTAACTTCCGGGGCAAATTTGTTGCTCACCCTTGCTAAATAAAACATTTTAGCTTGGGGCAAAATGACTGGAGGTGCTGCGAAGAACAAAGGCAAAGGTGCTATGTTGTGATAGTTATGGTTAACATTATTATTATGTTGCTTTTGTAAACCCTTTTTGTATATCTAAAGGGTATGTTTGTAATATAAAGGTTAGATAACCTGGGACGAATGTATTAACTATATTAGTTAATGTGGTGTGAATTTATATTCATAATTAAATGGGTAGTTAGATGTTATAATTATTGTGGATCGTGAGCACCAAACTCGGGAGTCAGGTAACCCGGATTTTGGGGCGTCACAGGTTGGTATCAAAGCTGTAGGTTATAAACCTTAAGTTGGGGTGGGGGGGGGGAACAATCAAGTTATTTAAACTGATAGTAGGATGTCGGGAGAAGATGAGATGAGTAGTGAGATTTTAACGGTTGTTGCACCAGTGGCAGTAGTCGAGGTGTTAGCGCAAAGAGAGACAGTTGAAGAAGTGGGAAAAGATGAACCTATGATCCATCTGGGGAGTGATCATTATGATTATCCCGAGATGTATCAGAGTGGTGATAAGGAGGATGAGTCTGAAGAAGCTAAGGTGGAGAAAGAGAATAAGACCAAAGTTGGAGAACAGGAGCAAGAATCTGCGAAAGCACAAGAACTCCAGAGTAAAGTGTTTCTCTTGAAGGAGTTATGGAAAATGGAGCGAGCGTTACGCGAGATGATCGAAGAACGAAACGATTTGAAGGCGAAGGTAGAGAGAATGAAAGCTGAAGGTGGTTGAACGTCCGAGGGAACAGTCAAGAAGCAGAAGAGTAAGAATAAGAGAAAGAGGGACAACGATAGTGGTAACTTTAAAAATTCAAACCTGAAGAAGAAGTAAGTATGTAGCAAGTGTGGAAAGACTCGCGTGGGAGAATGCATGATGTGGAAGAATGTGTGCTTCAATTGTAAGCAGAAAGGATATTTTTCCCTACATTGTCCTAAGCCGAATATGAGGAAGTGTTTTTCATGTGGGAGAACGGGTCACGGATTCAGCAAGTATCCTAGTAAGAAGAAGACTGGTGAAGGGAGTGGACGGTAGATAGCTTAAGTTTAAGCGATAGTATCTTTTGATAGTGTGTGATATTAACGGTTGTAATATCGAGAATGATGTGTGAGCATATGTAAATATATATATTTGTATGAATGAAATCTTTATTTTTCTATATGAATATAAGATTAAGATTAATTTGTGAGTTCATAGAACTCATACTTATTAAGTTCATGATTCATAATTTTATGAAATCTTTTGAACCCCTCAGCGAATGGATGTCAAAGGTCTGACTAGGATAAGTTCATAAACTCATATAATTGTGGAAAGTTCCTGAACCCCTAGGTGTGGTAAGTTTGATGAACTGGGAATAGTTATGTGTGAATGAGAATTACGACTTTTTGGTTAAAGTCAGAAAATTACAACTTTTATTTATGGTTGTGTTGTTAATCCTGATATTTATGAAAAAGGGATAGTTGTATATGTTAAGTACTAAATGTACTATGTGCTATTTGAATAAATATGCGATTATATGGGAACTTTGTGTTAAATTCTTATTGTGTGATTAATAAGAATTTGTGTAGAGAAAGAGAATTAATGTAAGATTTTTATTTAAAATTAGATAATGCCGCCTAGACGACATAATTGAAATCAAAGAGAAGAGCAGTTTGTGAATAATGAAGGAGGTAGAAGTGCTAGTAGTAATCCAAACAAGAGAAAGTGGAGCGAGAATACCCAGTCGGGTAACAAGACAGAAGGGAATAAGAAAGGAGGGGAGTCATGTGCTACTTGTGGAAAGAATCAATCAGGAGTATATCTGAGGAAGAAGGGAGTTTGCTATAATTGTGGTCAAAAGGGACACATGTCACCCAATTGTCCCAAATCGAAGAAGTTACAAGGTTGTTTTGCGTATGGGTCGGCCGATCATCTGGTCCAGAATTGTCCAAAGAGAAATGTGAAGAGGGAAAGTGCCAACAAGGGACCTGGTAGCAGAACCTTGGCGATTAAAGGACTTGCTCAGCCAGGGAGACCAACAGCTCGTACATTTAATATGACGGCACAAGATGCAGTGGTTGCCCAGGAGGTGGAGATAGGTAACGATTTTGCTTAATACTTAATTATGCGAGAAATATAAGTTTGATATCACTGTGAATTGTTTTCTTTTATAGATCCAAATCACCGGTTAGAATTTGAGACACAAATTAATATTGTGTTGATAATAATGAATTGATGATACAACTTTAAAAGATTTTAGAGAATAAGAAAGCGGTGATTCCGAGGACAGAATCCTTATAAGGAGGTGAGAATGTGATAACCCGTGATTTTGAATAATCCAAATTTTACGAATAATTTTTATTTATTTAATATTGATATTGATTATCAATATTTTGTTGTGTATGGGTGATACGAGTTTTGAGAATTAGTCAATTTTTGTATTGACTGAGAAATAAGGGCAGAGTTGTGCTTAACTGAGAATTTAAAACCCTAACCCTAACTTCAGATACGGATTTGGTAGAAAATATAATGATCAATAATTGATAGGATAGGGTTTAGACTTAGTAAACCCTAATAAAGGATTAAAAACCTTAATATTATGTTTAAAAATTCTAACGTATAGTTAGGAACCTTAAACGAATGTCGGGAAGCCCTAATTTTAAATTTTGGAACCCTAAGCCCTAATTAAGAAACCCTAATCCTAATTAGTAAGCCCTAATGTGATTGATAACCTTTAATGTAATTAGGAATCACTAATTATATTTTTGGTATCTTAATTTCCTAATTTAAAAACCCTAATTTGAAAATCTTTGAAACTAAATTTGTAAAACCTAAAGGTTGGGACCTTAGGGTTAAACCCTAAGGGTTTGGCAAGTTACCTATATGCCATTAAAATTACATGTTCATTGACCGAATTGCCTTTTTTGTATTACTTTAATATATAACTTGCAAATATTGCCAAGGCCTTTAGTTGTTCACCAACTCTTGACTTGCATGACCTAAAACACTAACAACTCAGCCTAGATCAGCAGCTATGTAAGCAACATGCATTGTATCTAAGTATTATAAGAGATAAAGAGATAGAAAGGTTGCCAAAATTGTTCATTTTCTATTTAAGCTCTCAATAACTCTCTCTCTCTCTCACTAAACCTCCAAATTTCTTTAGTGTCTCAGTCCCAGATACAGCCCCTAAATCACCAAGATCAGTTAAGGAGATCTAAGATCAAATTAGAAAGGTAAAACCCTAAACTCAACCTAGATCATGTATGCTAAGTTCATGTTTGTGTTTATGTGTTTAAATTAGTGCTAAAAGATGTTTTATGATGATCTATGATGATATATCATAGATCTATAGCATCAAAAGGCTTTAAAATGGAGTTTTTGAAAAACTGTTCTTGAACCCTAAAGTCGTCTGACAAGCTAATGTCAGTGGCCTTAGATCTCTTCTTGTTTATGACTGTTCTTGTTTTATGGTTTAGATCCTTAGTCTGACATGTGGTCTTTGATCTACAAGTGAAATCACAGACTTCACATGTCTATATTTCATGTTATTCTTGGTCAAAACCGGTTGACCGTGCATGACCAGTCGATTTCTAGGTAACCCAGAAATCATAAAAACAGTGTCTGACATGAACTTATGGTGCCTTGATCTGTCAGGTGTTATGTTGTTTGATGATGTTGTTATATCTAGATTATAGCATGATATATGGACTCTAGATCCATGCTATTAGATCTCTTAAACAACAAATATGTTGGTTGTAGCGGATGGTCAAACCTGGCCATTCGGTCACGACTGCAGTTTCTTGAAAACCCAAAAATTGTATGAACAAGATTTCTGACAGCCTTTGACCGTGTAATAACTTATGATTTTGTTGTTGTTGAGCTGATCTGTTGTTGTGATGTTCCTTGACACAAGGAGTATATATTTGAACCATGAGATCACTTGAATCATGAATAGAACCTTGAATAAATCGAGCTAGAAAGTGTTTAGTCGACAATGTCTAGGTTTCTAGGTTACCCAGAAAACCCAAATTTGGTTTGACAGTAACTTTGTGAGCTCAGATCTTCGTGATGTGTGGTTAAATGACTCAGGTGATGATTAGAACTTGTAGTACTACATATCTACTACAAAATAGATGCATAAGAAAGCCCAAAAACACTTTGGATTGAAAATTCGAAGTGGTCAAATATGATATGTTAAACACTGAACTGTCAATGTTCTTGAGCTCAAGAACACCTTACACGACAAAAAAGTGTCGTTATAGCATTTTGCGACGGTTTCTATTATTTTTATTTTCCTAATTTCTGGAAAATGATTAAAAATAGAAAATAAATTCTAAAAATTACCAAAAGTTGTTTTAAAAATTATTTTAAATTATGAAAATTAACTTTTGATTATTTGGGATATTTTTCATTAATATTGATAATTATTTAAATATTAATTATATTTAATTTATTTAATTAGTATATTAAATAAATTAGAGAAAAAATTTTAATATTATAAAAGTCATTTTAAATAAGAATAAAGTGGTTAAACATATTTTGAGTTATAAAATGTAACTTTTAATATTTTTAGAGAATTTTTATTAATAATTTAATATTAATGATATTAGATTTATTTAATTTTTATATTAAATAAATTAGTTAAAAATGGTTTTATTGATTTAAAATTATTTTAAATTTGAATAAAGTGTTAGAAAATATTTTGAATTATAAAATGCAATTTTAATATTTTTGGAGAATTATTATTAATAATTTAATATTAATGATATTAGATTTATATTATTTTTTTATTAAATAAATGAGTTAAAATGGTTTTATTGATTTAAAAATCATTTTAAATTTGAATAAAGTGTTAGAAAATATTTTGAATTATGAAATGCAATTTTCAATATTTTTGGAGAATTATCATTAATAATTTAATATTAATGATATTAGATTTATTTAGTTAGTATATTAAATAAATGATGGGAAAATGATTTTATTAATTTAAAAATCATTTAAAATGAGAAAAATGATTTAAAAATATTTTAAGTTATAATTAATGACTTTTAATATTTTTATGATAAATTCATTAATATTTAAATAATAATGGTGATGGTTTAAAAATAATTTTAATTACTTTAATATTGGTGATTTAAAAATATTTTAAGTTATTATAAATAACTTTAATATTTTGACAAGTATGTCATTACTATTTTAATATTAACGATGATGGATTTATTTGATATTTAAATCATTTAAAAATGATTCCGGTTTTTGAAAAATTATTATAAATTATAATAATTATTTGAAAATTATTAAAAGCTTCCGAAAAAAATATTATAAACGATAATTGACTTATCTAATGTAATATTGAAGATTTCAGACTGAGTTTAATTGACAATATAAGTGTTAATTTTCGAATTGGGTGACCAGAACACCGGGAATAGACTGAAGTCCAACCAGACCGAACTAGTTAGACTTGATAAGTGTTTATATAGGTTATAAACACTGACGTGGCTATGTGGTAATGTGTCTAGGAGAAGTATTAATTGTAAATTACAATATTGTGTGTTGTAAATTATTGTGCTAATTGTAAGACTGATATTATGATTATAGGTCTTTCAAACGCAGATAAATATATTGTGTAGTAGTAATCAACGCTAAAGGCAAGTTTCCTAACTCAACCTTGAGTTACATCTGTTTAATTATTATGGTGGTTAATTATTGTTGATTAGAACACGTTTGAGAATTATTGTTGATTATTTGCAGTTAGTGCATGTTTATTAATTCAAATTGAATTAGTGATTCTGAGAATATATTTGGAGAATAATTATTGTTGGATATTTACATCCGTAGAAGCTATTAGTGATTGCAAATAGTACAGATAATTCCTGCCTATTGTTGAATCGTGTTGAGATGTGTCTTAGCTAATTATTCTGACTAGACGAACATTTGTTAGAACTTGATAGGTTCGAGAAGAGAAGAGAAGAGAATTTAATTATTATTAATAGATCGATGCCAATTGTTTCGGCTAGATCAAAAAAGAAAACTTGATAGTTTTGAGAAGAGAGGAGAAGAGAAGTGATTAGATATTGAAATCATAGTATTTCATTATTAAATCAAATTCTGATTCTAAAACTGAGAAGAACAACCTTTTATATAAAGGGAACATTTTTGGTCGTATATTCGGCCTTTGCGCGCGTGTAAATATTATGCATAATACAGGTATAATAAAGTTGATCACTTGTTATACTTGTAGAGGGGTATGATTTAATCTTTATGGTTATCTGATATACTTGGGTATATAAAAGTCAATTTTTGATAGCTACTCGATAAGAGAAGTTCTAGATCTTGTGTGATCACTCAGCATAAACTTTGGAAAATATTTTCATCCTATTATTTGGGTATGTCGGAGTAAATCTTCGATAGTTACTAGAGAAGAGAATTTCAAGATCTTGTAAGATCATTCATCATAAACTCTAGAGAGTAATTGTTATTCAATAGAATATCGTAGAAACTTTGAAAGCATTGTATCTTTTCATTAATGTGTTGATTAGGTTCCGAGAAGATTGGTTAGAGAAGAATGAATTGTTCGGCTATTTCAAAGTTCTTTAAACTTTGGAGTTATTCTATCGAATTAGATAGTCTATTGTTCTAATTCTTATACATTATTTGTATATCTTAACTTGCGGGGCAAATTTGTTGCTCACCCTTGCTAAATAAAACATTTCAGATTGGGACGAAGTGACTGGAGGTTGTAAGACCCTAAATTTTAAGAATAAAGATTTTATTTTCTCAAAATATTTTTTTAATATTATGGTATGGATTTGATATAATGTTATAGTTGTGGGTAGTATTTATAAATTTTTCAAAATATCCAAGTTGTTATAAAATATTTGTTTGGTCGGGGAATATTCTTTTTATCGGGAATATCCGTACGACGACATATTATTGCTATAGTAATTATTGCATCATATCTCTCATATTATTGATTCGATTATTGTAACAATATCATCTGCATAATATGATATATTATTAAATCAATAATTGAGACGACAAAGTTATTCATATTATTAAATTGCAATGTTTACAATGTCTAGAATTTCTGTCAATAGGGAACGACCTGGTTGTTAAATATTGTGAGTTATAATATTAATGATGAATAAGTTCATGTTGAATAAAGATGAATTTGATAGTTCCATTGTGTTGAAATTATTTGTGTTAGTGGAAATTGACTTTTATTTCGATAGTAATTGATGTCTGGAGGATATATTGTTCAACCGAGTATTTGGGGCACTTTTTGTGTCAGAGTTACTATTCACGAGTTACTATTCATGGGTTACTATTCACCCGATTACTAATCACTCTAGTATTGTCCACTCGGGTATTTGGGACACTTTTCGTGTCGGGGTACTATTCACTGGGTACTATTCCTAAAATACTATTCACGGGGTACTATTCACCCAAAAAATATATTTCTTTTTGGTCCAAATCATTTTTGGGTACAATATTATTCCATGAGGTGATGTGCTTATTTTTCAGTTGTACAATAGTATTTTACACAACAGTTGTATAATTAAGTTATATTTGATTTATGTACCATGTATTTGGGGATTCAAGATTGGTGATGTATACCTATTTTTGGGGGCGTCATAGTTGGTATCAAAGCTTAGGGATATGATCCTGGCTGAGATGTGAGGCAAGAACTAGGAGGAGAGAGACGGGGAATTCCTTTGCTAGTATAACCTACCTAATTTTATTTGTTATTTAATTGGTCTGTCAGAGTATAGGGATAATATATGATATGTTAATTAACCCTTGTTTTGTGGCAGTATTTGAAAATGACATCCGAGAATGTTGAGAATAACAATGGGACACATGAGACCGTTGAGACACCTTTAATCACTAACCAGGTTAGAGTGATGTCAGACGAAGAAGAAAATAGAGAAATCTACGTGGTGAGTGAAGAACTAATAGTTGCACCCGAGCTAGTTGAAGAGGTAGCAGCTGAGTGCGAGGAAGAAGAGGAAGAAGGAGAGAATTTATTAGAAGAATTTTATGATCGAAATTTAGAATTACAAAA
Source organism: Panax quinquefolius (assembly GCA_020205615.1). NCBI lineage: Eukaryota > Viridiplantae > Streptophyta > Magnoliopsida > Apiales > Araliaceae > Panax > Panax quinquefolius. Next base: position 93,676,720 of record CM035155.1, read on the forward strand.
TCGTATTCATGATTTTGAAGAGCAGGGTGAAGAACGACAGGCGGTCGTGGAGCAAAGAGATGTAATAATTCAAAATTGTGTTACTCGATGTGCGATGCTTGAACAGAAGCACTCTTGGGCAGAGTATAAGATATTAGAGCTGGAATCTAAGAATATTATGATTAAAGTTCTGATGAAAGCAGAAACAACTGAACAAAGGATTATAGATGATGCATAGTTAAAAGCCGCAAGACACGTAGATATTGTAGAAAATGACGTCTGATCCAATAAGTCCAAAATAGATGAAATGGATTTTGCTTTTTGGACAACAATTGGGAGAATCCAACATCGAATTTGGAATTACCCTGTACAGAGCAGTCAACCCCAATTCGATATGGATCGGATAATAATGATTCAAATCATGGATCGGGAATGGGACGAAGCACTTAAGGGTGGAATGTACCCTATAGCAAAGTCAAATTCGGCAGTTTAAGTGAGAGCGTTTGTCAAGAAACCCGAACGAAGTTATTACGAGTAAGTTAATTATAAACTCTTGCGAAGTCTATACCTTATTTGATACCAGTTCTACCCACTCTTTTATTTCTCCTACTTATGCTCAATGTTTAAATTTGATTCCGGATAAATTAGACTTTGATTTATCTGTTGAAACTCCATTGGGAGAAACCTTCATTACCTCCACTATTTATAAATCTTGTTTGATTCGAATTAACATATTCATGTTACATGTCGATCTTATCTCTTTGAAAGTACTTGCCTTTGATGTGATTTTAGGAATCGACTGGTTAACTACTCATCATGCTAAAATTGATTATTTTCAAAAGGTTGTTAGCTTTAATATTCCTCACCAACCTGTTATGCGAATTCAAGCAACCAAACCACTAAAGTCAATCATTGTCATATCACGCAATAAGTAAAGAGCCCTGAGCCTTTCGCTGGTGACTTCCTTATGTGGAAGGCACTGAAGCCGAACTTTCCGTAGGGGATGTCATGAATAACGATGGAAAGTTGATAGGTATCAATGTGACGTACTATCCAAGTCCTGGATGAGGGTCACAGTTTTGAATGATATTTCTATCGTTAATAAATTGCTGACGTATCCTTGAAGACTTCTTAGCCTTCCCTAGAGAGTAAAATCGAATATTGTATTGACCGCAGTACAAAACTTGTTTTGTATAACTTATAAATGATGAAGATATAGTTAAAGACTCTAGGGACCCACGTGAAGATAACGAATATATGAGTAGAATCGACTTTAATCGATAAAGTTAAAGCCGCTCCAGCTACACACCAGAATCTGATGAATGTGAATAAGAAGGTTCAATAGGGCGTTCTTCTAGAAGCAAGAATCGATGAAGAGAGGAAATCTCAGCCCTCGATTTTATTGGCCCATTTAAAATCCTCTATTGAGTAGGAAATGTGGCCTATAGACTCATTTTACCACCAAGTATGTCACGTGTTCATAACATTTTTCACGTATCGATGTTACATAATTATGTGGATGACCTGAACCACGTTATTGAATTAGAACAAGACAATATAGCAAAAGATTTAACGTATGAGAAGATACGTGTTAAAATCTTGGATAAGAAGGATTGTATTCAACACTCACAAGGTTATACCTTAAGAGTTAGAATCTGAAGTGAAGTCAAGGTATCCTCGTCTCTTCGGCATACTAGGTACGTACAGAAATTTCGAGGGTGAAATTTCATAAGGAGGGGAGATTGTAAAACCCCAAATTTTAAAAATAAATATTTAATTTTCTCAAAATATTTTTTTAATATTATGGCATGGATTTGATATAATGTTATAGTTGTGGGTAGTATTTATAAATTTTGCAAAATATGCAAGTTGTTATAAAATATTTGTTTGGTCGGGGAATATCCGTATGATAGCACAATCATTGGCAAACCCACAACGGAAGTATTATCGTATTTAGAAAACGACGGAATTATCTTTTTATAAAAATAACGGCGGAAGTGTTATCGTTAAAACTGTTGAACTACCCGGTAGTAAAAGTACGATGTACTGGCGTGGTTGCATAGTAGCACACTAGATGGTTATTGATGCTTACGTGAGAAGTCACTCGGTTATACTCAATTATTATTACAGTAATTGTTGCATCATATCTCTCATATTATTGATTCAATTATTGTCACAGTATCATCTGCATAATATGATATATTATTAAATCAATAAATGAGACGACAAAGTTATTCATATTATTAAATTGCAATATTTACAATGTCTAGAAGTTCTGTCAAGGAGAGGTTTGGTCACCTAATTGAGCGCCAATAGGGAGAAATCCTTATTGGAAAGCCCCCTCTTTCCTAGGAACGACCTGGTTGTTAAATATTGTGAGTTATAATATTAATGATGAATAAGTTCGTGTTGATTAAAGATGAATTTGATAGTTCCATTGTGTTAAAATTATTTGTGTTAGTGGAAATCGACTTTTATTTCTATAATAATTGATGTCTGGAGGATAGATTATTTAACCGGGTATTCGGGGCACTTTTTGTTTCGGAGTTACTATTCATCAGTTACTATTCACGAGTTACTATTCATGGGTTACTATTTACCCGGTTACTATTCACTTTAGTATTGTTCACTCAGCTATTTGGGACACTTTTCGTGTTGGGGTACTAATCACGGGGTACTATTCCCGAAATACTATTCACAGGGTACTATTCACCCAAAAAATATATTTCTTTTCGGTCCAAATCATTTTTGGGTACAATATTATTCCATGAGGTGATGTGCTAATTGTTCAAACCGTTAGTTGAAATTATAATAGTAAATCAATATAGATCGTTGGTTTAAAGTTTTAATAGTAAATCAATATGGATCGCTGGTTTAAAGTTTTAATAGTAAATCAATATGGGTCGCTGGTTTAAAGTTTTAATAGTGAATCAGTATGGACCGTTTCTTTAAGTTTTAATAGTAAATGAATATGGACCGTCCTTTTGAAAGTAAATCAATTTGACCCGTTCATGAATTAGTTACTATTCAGTCCATTCTCCTATAAATAGAAGCTCATTCCTTCATTATTTCTTACAAATTCACTGAAACTTTAGAGAGAAAAATTATAGAGAGAAAGAAGAAGAGAAGTCTGCTACCTCACTACTCCAGTATCGAGTTTCTTTTTAAGGTAAGGGGTATTATTTATTTCGTATTCATGAAGAGAACTTCTGTTATTCCATTCTTTATTATTCTATTGGAATAACCTGTATACGCGGACTCCCCTATACTTGGTGAAATTCTTCTGTTATTCCATTTTTTATTATTATGCTGGTATAACCTATCTATGCGAAGTACCGCAGACATGGTAAAATTCTTCTGTTATTCCATTCTTTATCATTCTCGTTGGAATATCACATGCTTGGTTAAGTATTACGCTTTGAGCTAGCTTCATTAATTATTATTCTGTTGGAATAACCTGTTCGTGCGGTCTATCGCATGCATGGTGATTTCACGAATGATGTGGTAAAAATCCTCAATGACCTGTAGTGCATTGATGGACAGTGTTTGGTATGATTATGACCAGGGATTATTCGGTATAGTCATGACCATTGATGATTTAATGAATATCCTTGGCCCGTAGTGCAAGGATGATTTGATGATGTGGTTTATTTATTAAGCGGAGTCTCAGCGATAAAAATTGATGAAAACATTTTAAATCATAGAAGTTAGTAGATTTTATTCTCTATTTGACTATTCTAATGGATTGCTTGTTCCGCTGCAGTTAAACTTGATGTCTATTGTATTTTATCAGTTTAACATTGTTGAAGACTAATGATAATTTATTCTGTATTATCTTAGTCATAATATTTCTTACTAGGCTAGTTGAGCTCACCATTTCTTTCACTGTTCTCTTTAGGAAATGAGAATATAACTGGGACGAGTTGAGAAACGGAGTGACAGTTCCGATGATAGCATTAGTAGTCCTCACTATTATGTTAAATACTGTGATAATAAATGTATTGAGGACTGAATTTGAGTTTGTATACTATCTATGAGGACTCCATTGAGAAAAGATATTGTCTAGAAGGCAATATTCTTGATTAAACTCTCAGTTTATGTTTTTTCGTATTTTACACGACAGTTGTATAATTAAGTTATATTTGATTTATGTACTATGTATTTGGTAACTCAAGATGGGTGATGTATACCTATTTTTGGGGGCGTCAGAAAGGTGCTGTGAAGAACAAAGGCAAAGGTGCTATGCTGTGATAGCTATGGTTAATATTATTATTATGTTGTTTTTGTAAACCCTTTTTATATATCTAAAGGGTATGTTTGTAATATAAAGGTTAGATAACCTGGGATGAATGTATTAACTATATTAGTTAATGTGGTGTAAATTTTTATTCATAATTAAATGGGTAGTTAGATGTTATAATTATTGTAGATCATGAGCACCAAACACGGGAGTCAGGTAACCCAAATTTGGGGGCGTCACAGAGGCTAAGGGTCCGTACACACCGCCACGAGAGAACTAAAAACTAAGCAGGCCAAGCAGCCATTAGGCCGACAATCCCATACTGGGAAGTGGCGCCGCAATTCGGTTGTGGTATAGAGCATTGGTGCTGCAGCGCTAAGACCATGGCCTAGACACTGTAAACCCGCGCTGCATCGCGATTCTTGTATGTAAAGCTGGCTCCGCAGCGCTAGCACTAGTGGAAAGACAGTAAAGAATGTTTTTGAATATGAAAGGAAAAAGCTAGTTGATTAATTGTGAATTACATCCATACTAAACCTAAAGTAACATCAATTAAGATGTTGAAAACCTTAAATAATACAACTAAGGGTCAAAGGAAGATTACTTGAACATGAATGTAAACACAATATAATACGGTAGAACGTAACTAATGTTAACAAATCTAACAAACGATTAAATTGAGAAGGGTAAGATATATTAGTAAACATACTTGATTATATATGACCTAATGTGGTATGTTATGTGATCATGAATTGTAGAGACCTTAAAGACTCAAAAGGAAAAGTATAATTACTGTAGAAGACGCTAAAGGCAAGTGTTTTAACCCTTGTCTATGTTCATTCTGGACAAGCTTTGTAATACATGTGCATAAATTGATGTATGATGAAGTCGAAGCCAATTCCTTCTGCTAGACTTAAGATGTTCTTTGGAATTCTTATAATCTATTGAACCGTTGTCAATGTTGTTAAGTTTTGCCAAACTACTTTGGTATGGTTTTTAAAAGAAGACTGAGTATGCTAAACAAATGTTTTGTCGTCAAACGACAGACACGCGAGGTTGCCAAAACTTAAACGTACATACGTTTAAAGAAAGTAGTGTTGTACAACATAGAGTACTATAGGCTTATCACCTAGACGTACTCGCAAGTAATGTCGGACTTACGGACTTGGTGCCAGGTTGTCCTATTTAAAGAAAGTATGAAATGCTCAAGGTCTTGGACCAGAATAGATGTTTTACTGAATGTTGTTCATTGTGAAATGTTTTAAGAAAAGAGAAATGCTATTTTGAATTATCGATAGTACTTCAGAACTATTGTTCAGTTATTGAAGATATATGATTTGTATGTTTCAAGCATGTTGTTTAAATGGAATTATCATACTTGTTGAGCTAGTTATGCTCACTCTTGCTTGAACCATATGAATGCAGCTAACACCAAAGGGACCGAAGGATCCGGTAACGATAAAGGGAAGGCTAAGGCAAACCTATAGATTACCTTTGTAATAGTATAGGTGAATGTTTTTATTATTTGATATTATGACAAGAACACATTTAATGGTTATAAAGAACCCAGGGAATGGTAATATTGTTTGGAATATATATATATATATATATATATATATATATATATATATATATATATATATAAACTAGAGAAACCAAATACTTTGATCAACTTTTGACGGCTGAGTCAAAAGTTGTCGGCCTCTTTGTCTAAAGTAGCCGAAAGCATATGTATTTAGTCAAAAGTTAACACTATTCATCTACAGTTATTTGTCTATAATGATTCATTTTGTAATAGTAACTTTGTAATAGTTCCTTTGCTTATTCTATAAAAGGAATTCGAACTTAGTTAGAAAAACGGACTTCGAAACTTAAAAAGACTCTGAGTTCCTTCTCAGACGAATCATTGGTTTCTACCGCTGTTTAGCCCATCTTAACCCCTCCTTCTCTTTCTTCTTAAATGTTTTAAGTTAAATTGTAAGTCACTTTAATTTTCAGTTTGTTTGTAAATATTTTCATTTATCAATAAATTTATTTCTATTTAGTAATTAAATTATGTTGTTTATATGCACTACTCTGTTTTTTCATTTTCTCTTTGCTTCCGCCCCGAAATGGTATTAGAGCCAAGTTGTTTTTGTTCTAGTTGCCAGTAAGATCTCAATAATCTGTTCATCTCCTTACTATTTTCAAAAATTCTCTTTTATTCTTGTTCCAAAGTCACCTAACTTTCTGTAGTCCACCTAGTTCGTGTCTAACCTTTGTAGGTCTCTTGGGTGAGCAGTGTCAGGTTATTGAACATAGGTATGAGTCTACTTAAGGTAGGAGGGTATGAATGGAAGAACATTGAATAAAAATTTATTTTGAAATCTGTAAAAGATGAGTAGATTATTTAGGTCTAACTCCACAACTAGTAATCGGTCAACTTTGCCCCCTGTCCCAGACATAGTTAACTAGGAAACACGTAGTTATGAAAATATAAGTCAAGCTTTACACAATTGGAACATACCTAGGGTTTCCCCTAAAGAAATTTATCAGTTAACCTTTTTAGATAATTTTAAAATAGATTATAATGTAAAAACTGTTGAAAAGGTTTATGCAATTAATAAAGAATATGAAAATTATAGTCTTTTATCTCCTAATGTTATCAAAAAACATAGGAAAAAGGGTTACAATTTTATTCACGTCGGCCTTGTTCAAGTTGCAGTTAAACCATTGAATATTAAAAGAATTAATTCAAGTATCTACCTCTGTCTCAGAGATACTATGTTCCTGAATTATTATCCGAGTATGATTGGTGCTATGGAATCAAGTTTGCACAATGGACCTATCCATTTTAATTGCTTTCCTGATTTCACATTAAGCCTAAGTGATCAACATTTATTAAAAGTTTTGACATTAAACATTAAAACTATTGGAGAAATTACTCATATGATTGAGGGTTCTCAGCCTATAGTTTTGATTAACAGGATTTATTATAAGACCATGAAAACGAATTTAAACGTTCATGCTCTTAATAAAAGTTCTAAAGATCAAACTGTATTAATTCAAAGTTCAACTATTGATGCTAATATTCAAATCCCGAGAACCATCCTCTGGAAAGATATTACATTGCCTAGTCAATGGACTTTACCCAGTGAAATTCCTCAACAACCTGTTGTTAACAACCTACTAAATATTGAAAATGTTAAACAATTTTCCGATGGAACGATCAAAATAAGTTTTGAGCGTACTAGGCGACCAGTTATTATAGAAGATTTTACTAGTTCTTCAGTACCTTCAGTTCACAGCCGAAGAGATACTGAAGTACTTAGTAACCCTTCTGTTAGGGATATTAAATTAAAGGGTATCCTTAATCAAGGTCAAGCTAGTCACCCTTGTTATACTCAAAAGGACCCTGTAGAAGAGGAAGATTCTTCTTCTCCTACCCCTTCCGAGTAACTAACTCAGTCAGATTTTGAGATTCCGATTAACAATCAATTAAGAGTTATTAAAAAAGAATTCAAATTAGATTGGGACAATCTTGTAAAAGATTTCAACTCCAAATCTAATAAAGAAAAAAGACATTTATTTAGATCTAATCATTTAACAGAAAAAGAGCGCAATAAAATTGTTAATAGATGGAAACGATTTATTAACAGTGAAAAGATAAACATTACTTTTTACGACTGGTATGATCAATATTAAGGTAAATGTAATGTTTTAACTAAAACTCAATGGATTAAAGAAGATAAGTCAAAGGTCTCTTCTAGTCATCCCCCGCTAGAAACAGTCCTACTTCCAGTTAAAAATACGTCTGTTGTTGTCAGTCCTTTTAAAATATCAGATGGCAATAAAGATGATAAAAAAATTATTGAACAATTAAATTTTAGTAATCAATATCTAGCAACCGTAGGAAGACAGCTAGATGGGATTGAAGAAAAATTCGAGGAAACTACTATTAAAAAACCCGATTCAAAAATTGAACTACCTCTATTAAAGTTACCAGAAAATAGAAGTAAATTAGGTTTACCTAAAAAAGATGGTGAACTCACTCAAGCTATTGATAAGCTATTTAAAAAACTTAAAAACTGAGCCTGAATCAAGTGGCACCATTGAAATCATTGATCAAGTTAAAACAGACAATGAAAGCAATAGCAAGTCAGATCATTCTAATACTTCTTCAGTCCCAGATTTTAATGATTAGTTAAATAAATTAACAGTTAAAAACACTAGTATAATCGGGAATTGGTACTCTAGACCTACTCCTCCGGATCTACAGTTCGAAGAGAGAAATCTAGATAAGCAATTCTCTGTTTCATCTAATAAAATTTATGAATGGAACATTGATGGTTTCAGTGAACAACAGATTTTAAACAAGTTAAATCACATGTCTATGGTAGCAAATAGCTATATAACTAAATTCAATAATCTGACTCAGCCAGATATTGTTGAGTTATTAGCTAGTGGATTCATTGGTATTCTCCGGTCTTGGTGGGAAAAATATCTCACTGAAGATACTAGATTATCAATAATTCATGATGTCCAGTTAGATGATGATGGCAACCCCATCATTGATGAAGATGTTGGCATTGGTCCGCCAGATGGAGTTAATACTTTAATTTTTACCATAATTAAACATTTTGTTGGCACTCCCAGCAATATAACTGAGAGAATCCACGATCAGCTTGGTAATCTCACTTGTCCCACTCTAAGTGATTTTAGATGGTAAAAGGATGTATTTACCTCTCGAGTTATGATGCTAAATGATAGCAATAAACCATTTTGGAAAGAGAAATTCGTCAATGGCTTACCTTCATTATTTGCTCATAAAGTCAGAGAAGTGCTAAGTAAAGATTTAGGGTATATTGATTATCATAACCTGACTTATGGTGACATAATCAGTTATATTCAAAAAATTGGATTAAAAATGTGCATTGATTTTAAATTAGCCAAACAAGCTAGTAAAGATAAGAAAAAGCCAAGTATGAGTTAGGGACATTCTGTGAACAATATGGTTTACCTCCTGTTGCTCCCTCAGAAGGAAGCACTTGCGTAAACATATTGATCATTATAAGAATCACATACGTTGTAATCATAAACAAAGTCATAAAAAAGATAAAAATCAAGATGAATACTGCCAACTTTTGACTTAATACATATGCTTTCGGCTACTTTAGATAAAGAGGCCGACAACTTTTGACTCAGCAGATGCTTTCGGTGGAAAAGAGAGAGAATCTTTTGACTTTAATGGCTTCACAAAGGTACAGAATCGAGCCGCTTTGATGGAAAAGCGATTCTTCTCGATTGATTAGGCATAGGGCGGTGCATGTGATTGGGAAGTCAGGCAAATGGGTCCTGAGCATCCGGTAGATTGATGGTGCCATATGGATCATACTGACCATCATCATCTGCAAACTGGCTAACTGAAGCATTCTGAGAAGAGGAAGAAGAATAAACAGAAGCTTCCTCATGTAGCTCATCAATTCTTTTGTTAAGTGCTTGGGCTATTAATTTTAATTCTTTACTAGAAAAATCCTTGAAATCAGAAATGTCACGAGAACAAGACGATCCAGTAGGACTGATTTTTGACTCTTTGGGTTTTGACTCTTTTGTTTGAGTGGAAGGTTCTTTGGATGAGACTGGAAGAACCTTAAGAGGGACAGTGGGAAATTCTAACTGAACTTGAATAACAATCCTATTAACATCAAACTTATCCCACCATTTGATGAAAAATTGTCGAGAGAGAAGAGGTAATGGCTCACAAAGGGTACAGGCATCCGCCACATTGAAATCTCGACCATGAGGATCAGTTACTTTAGTTGGGGTTTTAATGTCATACTGCCATTTAAGAATCCAGGGAATCTTATATTTACTAAAAAATTGAAGAATGACAGGGACGCCATCATACTTTGGATTGTATTTATTGTGGTTGCAAAAATGACTAAGTTGAACTTTCAATGGTTCATGAAGGAGATCATAAATGGAACCAAAGCTCATCCACCAGTGAAAGAACCAATGAGGGAACTGGCTTTTGAACTTATGATCGAACTAAAAAAACCATGTATGACTGTTTGACTCATTTTGAAAAAGGAAAACTCTATACCAGGATTCCATATAATCATAATAACAATAAGAGTTATCCTGACTTGAAAGCTACATAAGGTCAGAAGGATGTTTTCCCCAATCAGACATTAGAATGAACTGTTTAATATACAATGAATGATAAAGTACTTTGGTTTTATCATTATTGGCATAAATGGGTTTAACAAAGATTGACTCAGTTTCAACAAGGATATCCTTATAATACACAAGGGATTTATAAGGAGCCAAGGGCTGGAAATGCCATTCAGAAGGAAAGAACTGGGTGACCAATTTGACTGGGTCATCTTTAGGTTTCATATGGTGTTCAATATGAAACAGGCGAGTGGTCTATTTGAACATATACTCAAAAGGAGGATGACTGGGGTTTGAAACGGAGGCTTTTGACTAGAATGGGTCAACCGGAGTTGGGTTACTAGCTAAGGCTGAACTATATGGCTTGGGTATTGTTCCAAGACTGGTAAATTTGTTGGTGGTTTGATAAATTGGGTTTACTAGATGAGGAACCAAGGTTCCTTTTGGTTGATTAGTTAGGCCAGTAGGGCGACCCGGACCACAAGAGGATGATGCTCCTCGAGTACTCATGATGGATGAACAGTACCTATATTAATAAATTCCCGGGTGAGAAATTCAGGAATTGAATTGTTACTGCCTGTAATGTACTCAATCTCAAAATCAAAGATACTTAATAAGGCTTGCCATCTAGCAAAAGAATGTTTAGAGGCTATGTTTTAAACATCTTTTTCTAAAACATATTTTCCTGATTTGTAGTCTATGCGAACTAAAAACTTTTGGTTCAATAAGTCACTTTGAAACTTGTTAATACAATATACTAAAGAAAGTATTTCCTTTATAATAGTACTATAATTTAACTGCGTAGTATTCTATGTACCGAAATGGAAACGGACGATTTGTTCTGGGGAGTTGAGAGTATGTTTTTGCTTGAGAATTCCTCCGAATCCAATATCAGAGGCATCGATTTCAACAAATTTTGAATGCAGAATCATTGGAAATACCAAGGCAAGGCAATGCCTTGACATATTTTTTAACTTGTTGGACGACAGAAGTGTGAGTGTCAGTCCATGAAGGAGGATTGTCCTGCAAACGCTGAAAAAGAGGTTTGCAAATCTTCCTGAGGTTTTTATATAACTTGCCAATGTAATTGAGCGAGCCCAGAAACCGCTGTAGTTGGGTTTTATTGGTAATTTTATCTGGGAATTTGTCAACAAATTGAATAGCTCTGTCAATAGGCTGTATGAGTCCACGATAAATATTTAAACCAAGAAATCGAACTTTAGCTTGAAACAAGCTACATTTCGAAGGTGAAAGGGCAAGTCCATTATCTTGAACTATTTTGAAAAAAGATTTCAAATTTTTAATGTGTTCTTCAATAGAATTGGAAAAAATGAGAATATCATCAATGTAGATGATAATAAAGTGACTAAAAGTGTTCAAAATATCATTGAGAATATTTTGAAATTCACTGGGAGCATTTTTTAGGCCAAATGCTTGGACATTCCGTTCGTAATGACCAAATGGGGTAGTGAATGATGTTTTGTACCTATCATCTGGGTGGATTGCAACTTGTCAAAAACCAGATTTAAGGTCAAATTTACTGAAGATAGTGGCATTACTCAAACGATAAATAAGGTCGTCTTTGTTAAGTAAAGGGTACCTAATCCACTCTAAAACTTTGTTCAATGGCTTGTAATTGATTACTAGACGGGGAACACCTCTCTCCTTTTCTGCTTCATTGTTAACATAAAAGGCGGGACATGACCATGGGGATTTACTAGGCTTAATTAAACCTTTACTAAGAAGATCATTAATCTCCTTTTTACATAACTCCGTTTGTTTGTGATTTATTTGTATGGGTCTGGCCTTAGTAGGAATCAGGTGCTCTTTGAATTCCTTAGCATAAGGAAGCCTTACTACATGCTTCTTCCGATGCCAAAAGGCATTAGGAGAATCAGAACAAAGGATTTCTTTTAAATATATTTTTAACTCTTCAATTTTTTCTTGAACTTCTTTATTCTGAAGTTGTTCTTCAACAAGTTTGTACTTAATTTCTTCCTTTAAGAAATTTAAATGGGTAGATTTACAATTTAATAAATTTAATGATTTGGAAATAGATTCTTCTTGAATGAATTTTAAATCTCATTCTTTAGGTTTAATAAGGAATTTAAATGTTATTCTTTTTCCTAAATATTTACAGCTTAATCCTTCATTACTGGTAGTAAAAGGGTATAGTAAATATATAAACGGTAACCCTAAGATGATCTTATCAATAAGATTGCGGATTAAAACAAATGATGTTTTAAAGTACATATTATCTTGACAGATATGAACTTTAGGTAGTTTATATTTTATCTCCATTTGACTACCATTGGATGAATTTAACTTTTCATTAGTTTTCTTATAATACTTATTTGGGATTAAACCTTCCTGAATACAATTAAGATCTGCGCCAGTATCAACTAGAGCAGGAAGTTGTATAGAAAAGGTTTTATTAACAACTAAGTTAATGGAGATATAGCATTTTTGAATGGTGATATCTTTAATTCGTTTAAGAGAAAGACCTTGAACAAAAAGATCTGGCTCTTCTTTTGTTCCCGATGATTCAAGCTCATCGTGATCTTCATCACTAGAGGAGGAATCATGGACTTGAAGATAGGATTTTTTGTCTTCAAACTCTTTTCTTAAATTAGAGACTTCTAATTTTAAGTTAGAAATTTCTTTTTTCAGTTTATTGACTTCTTGATTCAACTCTGGAAGGGTAACTTCCTTAACTGGGGTTTTAAATCTCTCAAGAGTTTTATTAAGACTAAATACTGGTTTTTCTTTAGCTCTAATAATTTTATCCTTAACTCTATTGTCTTTAGTTAATAAATCTTTTAACGGTTTAGTGTATTGAGATTTTAACTCAGGATCAGAAATCTTACTAATTAGATCAATTAGCAAAGAACTTTCTTTATCTTCTTTAGTGATTACATTAATTTGTTTATAGCAACACTTCTCATTGCAATTGGTAGCACAAATAGTGACTTCGTCATTATCACTATCTATTTCGTGGTTACTAGTACTGCTATTAGATGAATGAGGGATATCAGAACCTTCATTATTACTGATATTGTTCTCTATTCTCATTAATTCTAATAGTTGTTTAGTATCTTCACTTGAGATATTTAATTGAGATAATTTTTTCTTGATTTTGCACTCATTTTTATAGTGCCCCTTCTGCCCACAATTGTGGCAAACAATTTTACTTTTATCAAATTTTTTAGATGATTTTTTATTATAAATTTTTCTTGTGGGTTTGGGTTTATTATAACTTTTGATAAAAGTTGATAAAAGTTGACAAAAGTTGATAAAAGTATTTGATTTATATATATATATAAGACATATTCGTTCTTTTGAGGCATTTCAATTGAATGTACGTGTGAACTGTAGCACCGTGTAGCACCATATATCGGGTTTGAAGATACCCGGATTTGGAGGGCATCACAACTAGCTCAACAAGTAAGATAATTTCATTAAACAACATGCTTCAATCATACAAATCATATATCTTCTATAATTGAAGCAACAGTTATGAAGTACTATAGATAAATCAAAATAACACTTCTTTTTCTTTAAAACATTTCACAATGAACCATGTTCATTAAATATCAATTTTGGTGCAAGACCTTGAGCATTTCATTTTTTCTTTGAAAAGGACAACCCGACACTACGTCCGTAAGTCCAGAATATCTTACGAGCACGTCTAGGTGATCAGCATATAGTACACTATGTTGTACAACACTTCTTCTATAAACGTATTTACGTTTAAGTTTTGGCAACCTCACGTGCCTGTCGTTTGACGACAAAATGTTTGCTTATTAATACTCGGCCTTTCTTTGAAATCCATACCGAAATAGTTTTGCAAAAGATAATAACATTAATAACATTTTGATAGATTATAAGAAATCCAATAAATATATTAAGTCTAGCCGAAGGAATTGGCTTCGACCTCATTATACATCAATTCATGTGTAAGATACATTAATCACAAAGCTTGTCCAGAATGAACATAGACAAGGGTTAGAACACATGCCTTTAGTGTCTTCTACAGATTAAATACTTTTCCTTTTGAGTCTTTAAGGTTTCAACAATACATAACCAGGTAACATACCACATTAGGTCATATTCAATCATGTATGGTACCTAACGTATCTTACCCTTCTTCTTAATCTAATCGTTCATTAGATTTGTTAACATTGGTTATGGTTATCGCATTATTTCTTATTTACGTTCAAAGTAATCTTTCATCAACCTTTAGTTGTAATTCTCAATGTTATAATCATCATTGAGGATGTTACTTCAAGTGTAATAATGTTATAATTCACCATTAATCAACTAGTATTCTTTTTGTAACGATCGAGAAATTCGAATTTATTATAAAATAATTTTATTTAATTAAATAATGAATATTATTATATTATATGTTATTATTATGTGTTAGTAAGATGAATGTTGTTCTATAACCTAGATATGTCGGAATATCATAGAATTCTGGCTACGTGAAGGAATTAAAGTGTTTAAATTTCCAAGACGAAAATAAAAGTTTTCCGAGAAATTTTTTGAAAAACATTATTCACTGATTTCAGCTCGGAAATTTTTTTTTGAACATCTGAGAAATACAGAATGATAGAATATCAAGGAAGGATGGTGTAACGTGTGAGACCCCAAATTTTATGAATAAAGATATAATTTTTGCGAAATATTTTTTTCAAAATTATGGTGTGGATTTGTGATAATGTTACAGTTGTGGGTAATATTTATAAATTTTGAAAGTATGTAAGTTGTTGTATAATATTCGATTAGTTGGGGGAATATTCTTTTTGTCGGGGAATATCCGTACGACGAAAAACCTTTTAAATCATAGAAGATAGTAGATTTTATTCTCTACTTGACTCTTTTATTTGATTGCTTGTTCCGCTGCATTTAAACTTGATGTCTATTGTACTTTATCAGTTTAACATTATTGAAGGCTAATGATAATTTATTCTGCATTATCTTAGTCATTATATTTCTTACTAGGCTAGTTGAGTTCAACCTTTTACTTTCATTGTTCACTTCAGGAAATGAGAACGTAGCAGGGACTAGTGGGAAACGGAGTGACGGTCTAGATGATAGAATTAGTAGTCCTCACTATTCTATGAAATAGTGTGATAATAAATGTAATAAGATAGAATTTGAGTGTGGATATTGTCCAGATGACAATATTCGTGTTAAAATTCTCAGATTATGTTTTGTCGTATTTTGAGTTTGAATACTGTCTAGAAGACAATATTTGTATTAAAATTCATATCTCATGTTGTATAATTAAGTTTGTAATTGAATTTTGTACCATGTATCTGGCGACTCAAGATGGGTGATGTATACCTATTTTGGGGGCGTCACAGTTGGTATCAAAGCTTAGGGATATGATCCACTGGCTGAGTTGTGAGACAAGAACTAGGAGGGGAGAGACGGGGAATTCCTTCGCTAGTATTACCTACCTAAGTTTATTTGGTATTTAATTGGTCGGTCAGAGTATAGGGATAATATGTGATATGTTAATTAACCCTTGTTTTGTGGCAGTATTTGAAAATGTCATCCGAGAATGTTGAGAATAGCAATGGAGCACAGGAGACCGTTGAGTCTCCACATATCAATAATCAGGATAATGTGCATCAGGAAGGCGACAATCCTCAGGCAAACAACAACACTGACTAAATGATGAACGATGGAATGTTAGAGGCTTTATGCAATTCATGCAACAACAGGTAAGAGAGACTCCTGTTCAAAATATAGGGGGAAATAATTGCAACCCACGGTCGGTCACCGCTAAGCAGTTCAAGGAGCTGGGACCACAGGAGTTTTTGGGAAAGCCAGAACCACTTAAGGTAGAGACGTGGTTAAAGCAGATCACCAAGATATTTGATGTTTTGGGATGCTCAGAGGAGTAAAAGGTTCCCTTCGCCACCTTTATGTTGCATGAAGAGGTAGATTACTGGTTGGAATCTATAAACCGCACCCAGATTGATGCAGTCAAGATGTCTTGGGAGAAGTTCCAAGAGCTGTTCAACGACAAGTACTTTCTCGAAAGTGTTTGTCACATGAAGGAGGTGGAGTTCATCAAGCTAGAGCAAAACAATATGACAATGTCGCAGTACGAGGCTAAGTTTGCTGAGTTGTCTCGGTTTGCATCCCATTTGGTCGATAATGAGGAGCGAATGACGCGAATGATTCTAAGAGGTTTGAAACCCAATATACGACAATACTTCATTTCTCACAAACTTTGTTTATATTCAGATGTTGTGAATAGGGCTCAGTTATTGGAGCGCGATAATGAGTCTACACAACCAAAAGGTAACGACCAACAACACAATAATAATCGTACCGGTGGAAACGGCCATCGGAACAACGATAACAATCGTGGGGGAAATTATCATGCCAAGAATGGTAACCATTTCGGTGGTAATCAGGGCTAAGAAAATAGATGTAGAAATTTTAAGAAGAGAAGGTCACCTAGCCCGATTTTGTCGTGCACCAAAGTCAAGTCCAGCTGGGACGGTGTCACCAAGGGCGGATACGGACAAAACAAAGTCAGTGGTTTCAGGAAGAGAATTTTTCGTGACTTCTCAAAAACCGAGTAACCCGAACTAAGTTAGCACGGGTTAGTTAATTATAAATTTTTGCGAAGTCTATCACTTATTAGATACCGGTTCTACCCATTATTTTATATCTCTTACTTGCGCTCAACGTTTAAATTTGACTCCGGAGAAGTTAGACTTTGACTTATCGGTTGAAACTTCGTTAGTAGAAACCTTCATTTCATATGTTATCCAAATCTTAGATGAGAGGCACAGTTTTGAATGATATTTCTATTGTTAATAAATTTTTTGACGTATTCTTGATGATTTCTTAGCCTACCCCTAGAGCGTGAAATTGAATTTTGTATTGACCCCAATACAAAACCCATTTCTAAAACCCTCAAATATTTCTTCACCTAAAATGATCGTAGCATGCGCCAAAGATGTTGGCTCGAGCTGTTGAAGATTACGATCGTACCATTCAATACCATCGCGGGAAAGCGAACGTGGTAGCTAACGCGTTGAGTAGAAGATTGTATGCGTTTACGAGTTCGAATATACAAACCTACATGAAGATAACTAATATACAATTAGAATCGACTTTAATCGATAAAGTTAAAGCCGCTCAAGCTACATACTCAGAGCTGATAAATGTGAAGAAGAAGGTTCAAGAGGGCGTTATTCTAGAAGCAAGAATCGATGAAGAGAGGAAATCTCAACCCTTGATTTAATTGGCTCATTTGAAATCCTCGATCGAGTAGGAACTATGGCTTATAGACTTGTTTTACCGCCAAGTATATCACGTGTTCATAATATTTTTCACATGTCGATGTTACGTGAATATGTGGATGACCCGAATCACATTATTAAATTAGAACTAGATGAAATAGCAGAAGATTTAACGTATGAGGAGATACTTGTTAAAATCTTGGATAAGAAGGATCGTATTCAACACTCAAAGGTTATACCTCAAGAGTTAGAATCTTAAATAAAGTCAAGGTATCCTCATCTCTTCGGCATACCAGGTATGTATGTTAATTTTGAGGGAAAAATTTCATAAGGAGGGGAGATTATGAGACCCCAAATTTTAAGAATAAAGATTTAATTTTCTCGAAATATTTTTTTTTTCAAAATTATGGTGTGGATTGAGATAATGTTATAGTTGTGGGTACTATTTATAAATTTTGAAAGTATGCAAGTTGTTGTATAATATTCGATTTGTCGGGGAATATTCTTTTTGTCGAGGAATATCCGTACGATGGTACAATCATTGATGGACCCCACAATGTAATTATTGTTTTGATCGAGAAAAGCGACAAAAATATTTTATGAAAATAACGGTAGGAAGTTTTACTGTTAAAACTATTGAACTACTTTCAGTAGTAAAAGTACAAGAATACGCTGGCGTGGTTGCACAAAGAGCTCACGGTATTGATTATTGATGCTTACATGAGAAGTCACTCAATTTTGTTCAATTATTGCTGCAGTAATTATTGCATAGTATCTCACATTATTTGATTCAATTATTGTCGATATTTTATATATTATTAAATCAATAATTGAGACGACGGTTATTAATATTATTATTTACAATATTAACGATGTCTGAAGTTACGCCAATGAGAGGTTTGGTCACCTAATTGCGCCATGATAGGAAGAAATCCTTATTGAAAGCCCCTCTTTCCTGGAACGACACAATCGATTAATATTGTGAATTATAATAAAGGTGATAAGTTTTGTTTTATTATTATTATTAATGTAATAAAATAGAAAAGATTTTTATATAAAACAGATACTTTTATAAAGTTATTTGTTTTATTAGACAATAATTACAATATATTATATTCTATTATGCGTAGTATTTTGTATAGTAAAAAAATTTTTTATATAAAATAGAATACTTTTATAAAGTTATTTGTTTTATTAGATAATAATTAGAATATATTATATTCTATTATGCAAGTGTTTTGCATGGTAAAATCTTTTTATATAAAACAGAATACTTTTATAAAACTATTTGTTTTATTAGACAATAATTAGAATATATTATATTTTATTATGCATAGTGTTTGCATAGTAAAATCTTTTTATGTAAAACAAATACTGTTTATAAAGTTTTGTTTTATTTGATTATAAATAGAATATATTATATTTTATTGCATAGTGCAGCATAGTATCCTTTCTATTTTCCTATAAATAGGATGCTTAGTTAGAATTGAAAACCACACCAGAAGTTCAGAGAATTCTTCTATAATCTCGAGCATATTTCTTTAGAGTTTTAAGAAAGCTTTGAGCGTAGTGCAAGTTTTGTTCGAGTATATCCTCGCCCTACCAGTCGGAATACTCTTCTTTCAAAGGTAAGGGGTATTATTCTTTCTTCGAGTATATCCTCGCCCTACATATTTATGCGAAGTACCGCATACATGGTGAAATTCTTCTGTTATTCCATTCTTTATTATTATGTTGGAATAACCTGTTTATGCGAAGTACCGCATACATGGTGAAATTCTTCTATTATTTCGTTCTTTATCATTCTATCGGAATATATTGTCTGTGCGTTTACGCCGGACCTGGTTCCATCATTTATTATTCTGTCGGAATATCCTGTCTGTTTGTTTACGCATGACCTGGTTCCATTCTTTATTATTCTGTTGGAATAACCTGTTTGTGCAGTCTATCGTATTCATGCTAATTTCTTATATTATTCCATTCTTTATTATTCTGTTGGAATAACCTGTCTATGTGGATTATCACATGCATGGTGAATGATCCTTTGTATTCATTCCTTATTAAATTGTGGAAATGATCATGCAAGTGGATTACGCCGTGCGATTTAAAAAAAATCCATTTGTAGTTTCATATATTCTCTTATACTCAGTTGGTTAAAGCTTTGACTTCTATACTCCATGAAATTACTGGAATATCCTTGATATTTGCGCTTCATCCAGTATCTTTTAATGGAAATATTCTTCTGAGCATTCTTAAATTTTTACTCCACAAAGCAGTATCATGTTGACAATTTGGACGTTATTGGTTCCTGGATAAATTAATTCTTGAACTTATTTTATTGAATTATTATGTCATTGTCATCATCCTCATGTTTATATTATGTTGAAAGTCATCTGTGGCCTGTAGTGCATAGATGGACTTGGTATGATTATGACCAGGGATTATTTGGTATAATTATGACCGTAATGTTACAAATGATGTGGAAAAAGTCCTCATTGGCCCGTAGTGCATTGATGGACAGTTTTTGGTATGATTATGGCTATGGATTCTCTTCGGCCAAGGGTGCAAAGATGAATTATTTTATGGCATGATCAGGACCGTTGATGAAAACATGATTATCTTTAGCCCGTAGTGCATGGATAATTCGTGGTCGTGATACTAAAGAATATCCTTGGCCTGTAGTGCATGGATGATTTGAAGATGTGGATTATTTATTTAGCCGAGTTTCAGCGATAAAAGTGATGACAAACCTTTTAAATCATAGAAGATAGTAGATTTTATTCTCTACTTGACTCTTTTATTGGATTGCTTGTTCCGCTACAGTTAAACTTGATGTCTATTGTATTTTATCAGTTTAACATTGTTGAAGGCTAATGATAATTTATTCTTCATTATCTTAGTCATAATATTTATTACTGGGCTAGTTGAGCTCACCCTTTTACTTTCATTGTTCTCTTCAGGAAATGAGAACGTAGCAGGGACTAGTCGGGAAACGGAGTGACGGTCCAGATGATAGCATTAGTAGTCCTCACTGTTCTATGAAATAGTGTGATAATAAATGTAATAAGATTGAATTTGAGTGTGGATATTGTCTAGATGACAATATTCGTGTTAAAACTTTCAGATTATGTTTTGTCGTATTTTTAGTTTGAATACTGCCTAAAAGACAATATTTGTCTTAAAACTCACAGCTCATGTTTTATAATTAAGTTTGTATTTGAATTTTGTACCATGTATCTGGCGACTCAAGATGGGTGATGTATACCTATTTTGGGGGCATCACATAACGTCCCCATATCTATACTCCCACGGTATCCGGTATGGTGCTTACTATGAATCAATATATAATGCATTTAAATCTATGCACTCATGGTATCTGATTATAAGCTTATATTAAATTGAGTGACTATCTGTGACGCCACCAAATTTGGGTATCTTCCAACCCAACATATGGTGCTACACCGTACTCATAACTATACAATCATTCCATTGAAAACACAACATAATGAATGTATTAACTATCTTTTTATTACAATCAAAATGAAATCCTTTCCCAGGTTCATAAACCGATTACATCGTTCGTTGTTCATAAGTATAATACGTACAATCATACTAATCTATTGCAAGATAGTGAACTATCCATCTTAGCCTTGACCTTATTTCTCTTAGTATTCTCAGTATGCTCGGCTTTAACTGCAATCATATAATTCAAGCAAGAAGTGAGCATAACAAGCTCAGCATGTCTAACAGAGAATAATATCAATACCACATTCGTGAATTATATGAAAATCTTTCATAACTATAAAAATAGTCATGAATTCTTATGAAACATTAATACTTAACAATTCATAACATCAATTCCAAAAGTATATACTAGTTTAGGAATTCTGAACCGATCGAAAGACCATGATCATTATCTTTTTATTTTCATACTTGAAAAGGACATCACAACACTAAGGTCAGACATCCCAAGATTACTTACGAAAGCGCTTCTAGGTGATCACTTTATATAGTACTCTATGTTGATCAACATTCATCCGTTAAACGTATTTACGTTTATGTTTTGGCAAACTCGCGTGCCCATCGTATAAACGATGAAAAATACTTTTGTTTGTTCATAGACAAACCTTAACGTTGAATTTGTACCAAATACTTGGCATAGGATAACGTTACCATTTCTATATAGAAAGACATGAATACAAATCAATCTATCTCTTACGAATAGTCTAGCCGAGTTAAAACTGTCATTGACCCTTTCTTTTAAATCATTCATGCAAATTAGTACAATGAATCACAGAAAACTTGACTAACACAGAGGTTAGAAAAGCATTAAGAAAACTTGCCTTCAAGCG
This sequence comes from Panax quinquefolius, assembly GCA_020205615.1. Lineage (NCBI taxonomy): Eukaryota > Viridiplantae > Streptophyta > Magnoliopsida > Apiales > Araliaceae > Panax > Panax quinquefolius. The sequence continues at coordinate 93,698,715 of CM035155.1, forward strand.
TCTTTGAATAATTTATTTGACTGTTCTCAGCCTTTACAGAATCTACATGATATATTCACATAGCACCCTGTAATTAGCTACCAAACAATCAATCACATTGTTTCTACCAACTTCTTTCTCTTCTATGTCTTAGTTAACTTTATTTCATTAATAATGTCAATTCGACTTATTACCCTTCATCCCGACTTGTTAACGATCTTACGTTACTAACCGAACTCAATCATCATTGGTGAAGTACCAATGTCGATCACCATTCACGGTTTATTTATTAACACTTCGTGTTCATCATTATCATACAAACAACTCGCGTTCAACTCCTAAGTTTATCACCATATACAGTAGTATATGTAACATAGGAATAGTTTTAGTATGCTTACTAAGTATATAAACATAACTTTAATAGGTCTCGGAACAATTAAAGTTCAAACCTAACTCATTTACAAATGCCTCCCACCTCTACCACCGACGCGTCGCTTTTATGCAACACTAGCGCCCCAAGACACAACATCTAAGAATAAAGTCCGGTAACAATGTTATAGGCAAACCCCTACCAGAATAACCGTGAATTTTAAGTCACTATATATGTATGTACATTATTGATATTTAAAACTTTGTATTATATAGTGATTTAATATGTGACAACATATGTGAAGTGGTGCATGGATCAATAAACATATATATTATAGTTATGGATATATACATGTATAGATTTCATTAAAAATGAAAGCTTCGTAACCTAATTATACATTAGCTGAGACAATTAAATAACCTAAGGGTTAGGGTAATAAGGAAAGGTTAGTATTTAACATGTATACTAACTTAAGTGGATAATCTTGTTATTTCAAGTGACTAATAATTTTAAACATATTTCTAGTAAACCTAATTTGGGTTAGGAGCTAAAGTCACATGTATAGGTAATTAAATTTTATAAGATTGGGAATGGAAACCCTAAATAAACAATTTGGGTAACATATATTAAAATTGTTAGACTATGTTTATTACATAGCCCAAAACAATTAAAGGAGAAGCCCAAAAGAAATAAAATGCAAACCAATACTTAGCCCACTTGATTAAGGGTATTTTAGACTTTTGATTAATCAAATTTGTGCATTAAAATAAAAGCAAAATGGGGAGATAATGGAGCAAAGTGACCGGCCCCATTAGGCCTTTTAAGGCAACAAAATTATGCTAATCAAGTTCCATAAGTAGAAATCTTACACGCAAGGACAAGTGTGTCATGCTCCCATTGGTGGAAAGCTTAATTAGCACCCTTAATCACATGATTAGGCTTAATCAGAAGAGATAAGGTGAAGCCTTTTATCCAAGGGACAATTAAAGTATGGGGGATATTAGTTAATCACCCCATTTCATTTGCTAGATCAGTTCATTTCTCCTATTATCCTTCTTCTATTTTTCTCCCAAGCTACCAAACTTCAAAGAGAGAAAAGAGAGAGAGGGTTCGGTTTTTCTTGAGAGGGAGAAGAGTTATTCTTCATGCTTCCTAAATTCATAACCTACTTTGGAAGATCAAGAAGGATAACAAAGAAAACTACGTGAGGTTCTCTTCCACTCTTTTTCTTATTCTCCTTCTATTTTCAGTTTTTACCTCAACATGTATGGGGGTTATGGTCTATTACTCAAAGTACCCTATTTCTACATGTCTCATATGTAGGACTAAGTATCTTGTGTATTAGACTATAGATTTAGAGGAAGGAAATGAGCATATGTTCTCCAAGGGGTGAAACTCTTGTTTTTCCTCCACTAAATCTTGTGTAACTCAAGTTTTACAACTTGGATTTGTGATCCGTCGAAGGGGAGGTTCTAGATACACGAGTTATCTAGTAAATCCAAGTGGTAGAACACAAATCTAGCAAGTATTGAAGTCATGGGGGCTGTTTTCCCCAAAATAGTCCACATAGAGTATCAAGGTTTTAAAAACCCTAAAAAGCTATTGTCCCCATTTTTCTTAGGACTGTTTCGAATAGTTGCAAGTCTTTTAAAAATCTGGGAAAAATCCTAGAGGTACCTTGAGAAGTTATCTACGTGTAGGAAAAACAACGGACAAGTTTCGATTTATAAGTTGTGCATAATAGCTATTTCCGTAAAAGACTCCTAAATATTAATACCCAATTATCCCACAGTGTATACATGGGAAACATCCGAAAATTTTACAGTATGTTCATATATGTTATGAGAGCATACCCTAAAAATGTTAGAATTTTTGGAGCAAAACTCGATTTATGAAAAATGAAGCAAGCTCCGAGTGTTTTAAGCACTTTAAAATTAGTAAATCATTTTCTAAAATTCCAGAAAATTTGGGAATCATTGTTGGGTCATATACTATCCAAATCCAGAAAAGAAGAATTTTTAGAATCAGTTTGGTATTTTTCCTAAAAATGATGAAGTTATGAATAAAAGGAAATAAAAAATTAAATGATGTCTTAAATAAGAAAATTTTGATTTTAATGCTTGAATAATCCTAATATATAATATTATGACTATTTAGGGCATTTTGGTAATTTATAATAAAAAATATTATTTATGATGGATATTAAATAAGAGGTTTTATAAATGGTGAACAATTAGAATACATTGTTTATCGATCTAAAATATTATTAAAATGTTATTATGATATTAATAATATTATAATATGATAAAAATATTAAGATTAAAACTTCATTAAAATATTATTAAATGATTAATAATATTAGATTAAAATATTAATCTAAGATTAAATATTGTTAAAAGATTAATAATATTAAATTAAAGTATTATTAAATGATTAAAATATTATTAAGAAAATAATAATATTCTAGATTAAATAAAATATTATTAAAGGATTAATCATTCTAGTAAATGAATAAAATATTAATACTATTGGTAAATGATTAAAAGTATTATTAATTGATTAATGATACTAAAGCATAAGTAAGATATTATTAAAGTAATAATATTAATGTATGATTAAAATATTATTAAGAGGATTAATAATATTAGTAAAATATTAAAATATTATTAAGATGTTAATAATATTAGTAAGCGAATAAAAGTATTATTAGGAAACTAATAATACTAAGAGGTGAATTAAATATTATCAAGATTAATAATATTAAGTGAATTAAAGATATTTTTTTTTTAATAGTAACATTATCGAGGCAGTATAATATTTCTAAGAACTAAATATAATATATAATATATATGTGATTATATGATCTAATGTTATGCTATGGCTAATTGAAAGATTAACTATAGGTCTCCCAAAGGAAGATAATTAAACTGCATAGTGGATAGAATTTAATTGCGTAGTCGTAACCTACAAACGAGGCAAGTCTCATAACTCAAACTCGAGTTATTATTTTCAAAGCATGTTAGTGAATTGTTATTGATGATTATTCACATCTATAATGATTATTGAAATTCGCACTTTGTGCAATTGAATTCATGTCCTATTATTATTGAACTGTGAATTAAATTAAAGTTCTTTCATTCATGAACTATTTATGAGATAGATCTATGCTAATTGTATCAGCTAGATCAATCATGTTTAAATTTGTTAAATCAAATGTGTTTTAAAAAGTTGTTCTTATTAAATTGATATGATAAGAACTCTTGACTAAGAAAAGGACAAATTTAATTAAGGCATGATATTGATGCTGGATTATTAAGTGTTTATGCATAAATCACGGGGTATGAAAGACTGATCCCCTTGAATACCAAAACTTATTAAGAGGTCCAGTTCAAATGACTGAGATCCTTAGCAAATGTTCATGGTTATTTCAAAACCACTCAGTACACATTATTCAATTATTCGAATATTCAATTGTTGATTATTAATTCATGTTCCTTCACAATCTTATACTATTGTTGAACATTGAAAGCAAAACTTCTTTCTAGTCATGATATATCTCCCTTGTATATAAACTTGTTAAGAAAATTAGTTGCTTACCCTTACTATATAATGACATTTATTTCAGTTAAGCCTGAAGGATCCAATACGAAGGACAAAGGCGAGGGCAAGATCCAGGAATAGTTTTGAATAAATGTTAGTTGTTATTATCTGATGGAATTTCTTATGTAAACCGTTTGTAATATGAATGGTGTGTTTAAGTTAAGGTTAAGAAGACCTTGGGACTATGTTATGAAACTTTATTATAATGAACAATGTATGTTTATTATTTAATAATAGTTATAGAATGCTTATGATGATGATAGATGTGAGCACCGAATCTGAGTTTAGAGAACCTGAATTTGGGGGCGTCACAGGTTGGTATAAAAGTTGTAGGTTATAGACATTAGGAATGTGAAACCTAGGTTATAACCTTAGTAGAAAACTCATATCGAGTATGTAGATGATGGGTTGAGGAGATCCATCGAGTTTTAGTTGTACTAAATAAAATATCATTTCATTTTATCAATGAATATATTTTATTATGGTACTAATGTTTGTTTTATTTATGGTGTTTGTAGGATGTCTGAAGAACACCAGGGCAGTCACTTAGTGGAGTAAGAGCCCATTGAGCGCGAGGTCACGGAAGAAGCCCCTCATGGTCCTCCGATAGGGGATTTGTTGAGGAGAATCAATCAATTAGAAGGCAGAGTGGCAGAACTAGAGGTTAAAAACCACACACTCCAGTTCGCGGAAGGTCAATATAAGGATGCAGCTTATCAAGCCCAAATGTAGGTAGTCGAACAAAAGGCAAAGTTTGGAGGACTGAGCGTAGAGCATCTGGCGATGCGGGGTGAGTTTGGCGTGGAGATTGCAGATAAGATACGCTTGGAGGAGGAATTTTATGAGTCAGCCAAGCGGGTGGACCAGTTAGAGATAGAACTGCAGGCCATGAAGGTCAGGGTCGAGACTTTAGGACTGGCGCTAGACGCAGCATATGAGAGCCAGCGCAGTGGGACTAGGAGGGTGCATATCGAGATAGGGGAGTCGAGTCGATCTATTCGGCGTAGAGTTATGGAGGGGTTGTTTCCCCAAGAGCCTGTTCAGGTGACATAGCAGGGCCACCAGTGATGATTATGCAATGGACCAGTGTAGATAGATGCATTAGTACCCCTTTTTGTGTAAAAGGGTTTTATGATGTTGTAAACCTCAGCAGGTGTGAGGTAGTAGGTAGTTAGGTAGTATCCCTATTTGTGTATATAGGGAAGTATCATTTTGAGTTAATCCCATCTTTTGTGTTTAAAATGGGATAGTAGCATTTATAAAAATATAACTGTATTGAACACGTGAGACACTAAAGATTTGTATATGAATATAAATGCATTATTATTATAATATGTGTTGGAAAATTTAAATAGTAAATTATCTATTTTAATGTTATGTGAATCCAGTAGCCTGAATTGTAGATTTTTAAAACAAACTTAACCCACTAATCAGGGAGAAAGACTTCCAATTCTTGGTAACTTAAAACTCTCACATAATGATCATCTGATTGTTTGAATACAGTAACATGTTACATGCTAAGTACTTATATGATAATAAACTCGAGTAACGTGTTAGAATTTTGTATCACTAGCTAATGCCACCCAGACGTGTACTAAGGAACCAAGAGATCGAAGAGTTAGTTAATAATGTAGCGAGAGCTCAACCAAACTCAATGCAAGACTTTATCAACATGATGGTTGAAGCTATGAGGAATCAAGCTCAACCTGCAGGAAATCAGGCGGGAAACTAACTAGTCAACTTTAAGGACTTCAAGGCAGTAGGACCACCGGAGTTTAGAGGAACAGCAGACCCGATAGAGGCCCAGACGTGGATAAAGGATATTGAGAAGGCCTTCATTATTGCTAGAGTAGCAGAAGAGCAGAAAACAATTTTTGCTACCTACTTAATGAAGGGTGAGGCTAAATATTGGTGGGAGGCCAACAAAAGCAAAGCTAGAACTGGAATCGTGACTTGGGAAGCGTTCAAGATGTTGTTCTTTGGGAACTACTTACCTGAGAGTACACAAGCGAGAATGGAGATCAAGTTTTTGGAATTGAAACAGGAGAATATGTTAGTGTCAGGGTACGCGGTGAAGTTCAATGAATTGGCCAGATTCGCTCCACATCAGGTGGACACGGAGGTGAGGAAAGCAAGAAGGTTCAAAAATGGACTAAATCCGTGGATTTACAATAAGGTAGCAGTTTTACATATCATGTCATTCTCAACTCTGTTGGAGAAAGCTCTCATACGGAAGGTGGAAGCGAAGCGGTCTCAAAGTATAATCGGGAGAAGAACAAGAAGAAGGTAGAAGGTTGGAATTAGAATGTTAGCAATGGTGGTAGCAACAACAAGAAGCAGAAATGGAGCAGTGGGGGTAGTAATTTGGAGAGTCAGCAAGGTAGTGTGCAATAAAAGAAGCCGGTGTGTGGAAAATGTGGAAAGGGTCACTCGTGAGAGTGCTTGAAGGGAAAAATTGTATGTTATACCTGTGGGCAAGAAAGGCATACCTCACCCAGTTGTCCTAATGTGAAGAAGGGAGGTTGTTTTAACTGTGGTGAAGCAAGACATCGGATCAAGGATTGCCCGAGGAAGAAAAGCACGGATGGCAGAAAAGGCAACAGGGGCAATAACATTAGGACAACCAGTGGAGGACCAGCCCAGCAAAACAAGCCGATAGCGAGGACATTCAATATGACAGTGCAAGATGTCGTGGCATCCAGGGAGGTGGTGTCAGGTATAATTTTGATCAATGATATAAATGCCTATGTGTTATTCGATTCGGGAGCTTCATGTTCCTTCGTATCTAATGAATTTGCTCAAAGATTAAGTTTACCTCGTAAACTATTAGAACACCCAATGAATTTAGAAGTAGAAAATAAAGAAATTATCCCTGTAGACTACATCCATAGGAACTGTTGTGTTGATGTAAGAGGGTTTAAGCTTAATGTGGATTTGATATAGACTCATCTTGGAGAGTTTTATGTAATCCTCGAGATGGATTGGTTATCAAGTCACGAAGCGGTCATTGATTATAAGAAAAATTACGTACACCTAAAGACTCCAAATAAGTCAAAGGTGGTATTTCATGGTAGTAAATCGCCGTAGAAAGGGTAGTATAGGTTATTTGGCTCATGTTGTGGATACCCATAGAGTCGAGGGTGAACTAGGTCAGATACCTATTGTAAGGGAATTCGTTGATGTCTTCCCAAATGAGATTCCGGGATTGCCACCAGATAGAGTGGTAGAGTTTGTTATCGATTTGGCACCAGGGACATCACCAGTATCCAAAGCGTAGTATGGTATGGCTCCGGTAGAAATGAAGGAACTGATGGTTCAACTACAAGAGTTGTTAGATAAGGGATACATTCGACCGAGCGTATCACCGTTGGGAGCACCAGTCTTATTCGTAAAGAAGAAGGATGGGTCCTTAAGGCTTTGTATCAACTACCGAGAGTTGAACAAGGTCACCATTAAGAACAAGTACCCATTGCCCAGGATCGATGATTTGTTTGATCAGATGAAGGGGGCGAAATACTTTTCAAAAATCGACTTGAGGACTGGTTATCACCAACTGAAGGTGAGGCAGGAGGATGTTCCAAAGACGACATTCAGAATTCGGTATGGACACTTTGAGTTTCTGGTAATGTGTTTTGGATTGACGAATGCGCCAGCATCATTCATGGACTTGATGAACAGAGTGTTTAATTAGTATTTGGATAAGTTTGTTTTCGTGTTCATCGATGACATTCTGGTATATTCAGAGACGGAGGAAGAACACACTGAACATCTAAGGATTGTGTTGGAGACGTTAAGGAGGGAGAAGTTGTATGCAATGTTCTCCAAGTGTGAGTTTTGGTTCCAAGGAGTGCAGTTTTTGGGTCACGTTATCAACAAGGATGGTTTTTCGGTGGATCCAGCAAAAGTAGAAGCGGTTATCAATTGGGAATAGCCAAAGATGTCGACAAAAATTAGAAGTTTCTTGGGATTAGCAGGATACTATCGGAGATTCATCCAAGATTTTTCAAAGATAGCATCGCCGTTGACCAACCTTACTAGAAAGACGGTGAAGTTCGTTTGGACGGAGAAATGTGAAGAGAGTTTCATGGAATTGAAGAAGATGCTCAGTCAAGCACCTGTGTTGGCTTTACTAGACAACACGGGAGGATTTATAGTGTATAGTGATGCGTCACACAAGGGTCTTAGCTGTGTACTGATGCAGCATGGCAAGGTCATTGCGTACGCTTCACATCAACTGAAGGACTATGAGAAGGGTTATCTAACTCATGACCTGGAGTTAGCAGCAGTAGTTTTTTGCCTTGAAGATTTGGAGGCACTATTTGTATGGCAAGAAGTGTGAGATATATACGGATCACAAGAGTCTGAAGTATATCTTTACGTAGAAGGAGCTAAATATGAGGCAGCACAAATGGCTAGAATTGATCAAAGATTAAGATTGTGAGATTTTGTACCATCCAGGCAAAGCAAATGTAGTGGCAGATTCCTTGAGTAGAAAAGGTAGAGAGAAGTTATTGAAGTTGACCATTCAAGAGGAATTGGTGAAAGATTTTGAATGACTTGACTTTGAGGTTAAGTATCCGATGGAAACCAATGAGAAATTATTTACAGTGGCAACTAGCCCGACTTCATTAGATAAGGTTAAAGAGGCTCAAGAGAAGGACGAAGATTACAACAACATCAAGAAGCGGTTAGCTGAAGGGGATGAATTGAAATACAAGATTAATGGCACCGGACTGCTGATATTCGAAGGACGAATTTGGGTACCATTAGTACCAGAACTAAGAGAAGAGATTTTGCAAGAAGCGCACAGTACGAGGTACTCGATACACCCAGGAAGCACAAAGATGTATGAAGATTTGCGTCAACACTTTTGGTGGCCAAACATGAAGAGAGAGGTTGTAGAATGCATCAGCAGATGTCTAACTTATCAAAGAGTCAAGTCAGAGCATCAATGACCAAGTGGATTACTACAGCCTTTAGAGATTCCAGAGTGGAAATGGGAGCACATCATGATGGATTTTGTGGTGGGACTTGCAGCAACGCAAAAAGGGCACGACGCCATATGGGTGATTGTAGATCATCTTACGAAGTCAACTCACTTTTTGCCGATCAAGATCATATATAGTTTGGACCAGCTAGCCAAATTATATATCAAAGAAATTACCTCGAGACATGGCGTACCCGTATCTATTGTATCAAATATAGATCTGCGATTCATGTCAAACTTCTGGAAGAGTCTTCAAGAAAGAATGGGGACGCAACTACGGATGAGCACTGTGTATCATCTGCAGATCGATGGATAAAGCGAGAGAATGATTCAAACGCTTGAAGACATACTTAGAGCTTGTGTGATGGACTTCAAGGGTAGCTGGGAGGATCATCTTCCATTAGTAGAGTTCGCATACAACAATAGCTATCACACCAGCATCAGAATGCCGCCGTACGGAACACTGTATGGGAGGAAATGTAGAACGTCTTTATGCTGGGATGAAGTGGGTGAACGTCGACTGTTGGGACCAAAACTGTTGCAGCAGACCGTAAAGATCATCAAGGTGATAAGAGCCCGACTGGTAGCAGCTCAAGATCGCTAGAAGAAGTATGCAGACTTACATCGCCAGGAAAGAGACTTAAAATGCGTAAACGATAGAATATCGAGATAAGATGAAATATCTGATAATATTTCATTTATGGCAAACAGAGTTTTTGCCTGCGGACTTAAAACCTAAGGGTTGAGTATATTGATTTCCGAGAAGGAAATGAAATGCGTAAAAGAATTGTGTTATAGTTAAAGCGAGTGTTATACAATTATGGTACTATTTAGTATCTACGTATAATACGACGAGTAAATATGAAGTACAATAAGATTATTGTACGAGTAGTATATGGAGAGAATACGTGAATTGTACGTATAAAATACGATTTGTATTATATAATTAAGTTAAGTCTTATTGTTAATTCATTTGAGTTGGATTATTAATTAGTCCAATTATTTGAATGAACAAGCCCAAGTGATTAGTGGGTTAAGCCCAAATCAAGACCCAATGTTAATTTAGTTAAGCCCAATTCATGAAAACCGAAACGTGGATCGAACTGGTGGGTCACCGAATGGGTAAAACCTATGGTGCAACCCATGGAATGACCCATGGCAAGGGTGGGCCAGCCACCTTGATGTGCAAGCCAAAAATAAGGCTTGGTCACCAAGCATATTACTTGGTGACCAAGAGTGAATAGTAAGGAGGTGATGGTAGTTTATCCAAACTGCCCTCCATTCTATTTTCCTATAAATAAGAAGCTAGGTTAGTTCATTTGTGAGTTTTTCAATTGCCCAACTGAGATTATTTGAGAGAGAAAGAGAGCTAGACTACACAAATCATACACTTTGGAAGCTTGAACTTAGAGTTTTCCAAGAGAGTTCATAAGAGTTCTTGAGGTAATAATTCGTATCTTTCATTTCCATCTCTTTTGATTTTCTTTTATCTTGGAGAATCATAAAATTGGTGGTATATATCTTGTATAGTGTAATAAAGATGACTTACTATAAATTCAATCTCTATAAGTCATGAGATGACTTAATGTATTAATGTTTCAAACCATTAAAATATTGATTGTTGTGATAGATTGTTGTTAAACGATTGAACTCCATCAATACATTAATATATGCATGTTGCTTGGTTAGGATGTAGATTTGAAATCCATGGAGTATTCCATGTGATTTGGCCTAGAGAACGTTAGTAACGAAGTTATGTCGAATTTCACAGAATTAGACGTTAAACGTCAAAAACTTTGAAATTCTGGATTGGAGGTCGAAAGTTAACGTGAGACTTGAAAATGTTGTTTTTCAATGTCAACACATGAGATAGGGTAATTAAGGGTTGTGGGTTCGAGAACTGTCGAATTTCGACTTAAAATGAAAAAAACGAGCATTGAAGGCTCATTAACGTTTACGAACATTTAGAAATTGAACTTAATAGTGAATTTTTAGTTACTGGATTCAAAAGTGTTGAATTCTTATATGAACGTGTAGAGTATGTCATTTATGACATGTAGGCTTTCAAACAAACCAAATCGGGCTTATAACGAAGAAGTTATGACCGTGAAATTTCATGAAATTTTTAAAATCTGCTGAAATTTTGAGATCGAGATCCGCACATCGCTACCGCACGTAGTGTAAAAATGATGCACCGCAGCGCTGGCACAATGTATTTGGCCACTGTTAAATGGCACCGCAGCACCACTATTTGAGTAAAGTCTCGCGTCAAATACCGAGACCGTGGTTAGCCATCGCTAACCGCACCGCATGCATTAGTCTAAGATTATAGAGACCGCATCATCGCAATGCAAGTGTAAGGCTTTGAATAGGGACTTAGGTTTTGAACTTCAATTATTCAGAGACCTAAGGGAGTAATGTTTGTACACTTCATAAGTGTATTACAACTATTCCTATACTACCTATACTAAGGTATATGGTATTGAACTTAGGAGTTGAATGCTTGTTAATAGGTTATGAATGATGAACGAAGTTGGTACTTTATCAACAATGTTCGAGTCCGGTTAATAACGTCAGTTGAGTAATGAACCGGGACGAAGGGTAATGAGTCGAGTTGACTTTATTATTAATATTAAGTTAACTAAGACATAGAAGAGAAAGAAGTTGGTAAAACAATGTGAACATTTATTTGTTAGCTAATTATAGTGTGCTAAGTGAATATATCATGTAGATTCTGTAAAGGCTGTGGTCAGTTGATTAAATTATTTGAAGATGCTGAAAGGCAAGTTTTCTTAACGCTTGTCTGACTTTCATATTAGTCAAGTTTTATGTGATTTATTGTACTGAATTGCACGATTGGTTTCAAAGAAAGGGTCGATGCCAGATTTAATTCGGCTAGACTACTCGTAGTATATAGATTGATTAATATTCATATCTTTCTATATAGAAATGTTAACGTTATCCTATGCCAAGTACTTGGTACGGATGTGAAGGTAAGGTCTGTCTATGAACAAACAAAAGTATTTTTCATCGATTATTCGATGGGTACGCTAGTTTTCCAAATATTAAACGTAAATACGTTTAATGAATGAGTGTTGATCAACATAGAGTACAATAGGCTGATCACCTAGAAGTGCTTGTAAGTAATGCGGACGTAACAGCTTTAGTGGTGTGAAATCCTTTTCAAGTATGAAAACTGAAAGTTACTGTTCATGGTCTATCGATCGGTTCAGAATTCCTAATCTATTCTATACTTTGGGAATTAATGATATGAAATGTTAAAGTATTATTGTTTCATGATACTTCATACTACTGTTCAGTTATGTAGGAATTGTAATATAATTCATGAATGTGGTATTACTGTATTCCTTTGTTAAACTTACTGAGCTGTCATGCTCACTTCTTGCGTGAATTATATAACTGTAGTTAAGGATTAACGTATTGAGAATGCCAAGAGAGTTAAGGGTAAAGCTAAGATGGATGCTTAGCCATTGTGTAATAGATTAGTAAGTTTGTATGTATTATACATTATGAACAACGAACGATTTAATCGGTTTATGAACCTGGGAAGGATTATACTTTGATTATAATAAGAAGATAGTAATTACATTCATTTTGTTGTATTTCAATGGAATGATTGTATGAATGTTAGTACAGTGGAGCACCATTTGTCGGGTTGGAAGACACCCAAATTTTGGGGCGTCACAAAGGGTTATGGTAATAAGGAAAGGTTAGTATTTAACATGTATACTAACTTAAGTGGATAATCTTGTTATTTCAAGTGACTAATATTTTTAAACCTATTTCTAGTAAACATTGTCGACGTCGGGATTTTTGGTGTCCCTTTCCGTTACTTGTTCTTTGGTGTTCTCATGTTAATGTGAGATTTGTTTGAAAAAACAAGTGAAAAAGGTCTGACATGTATAATGTTGACGATTTGACTTTAAGAGTCACCAGTTGGTGTATTTAACTGGTTGCATCAACGCAACCGAAAAGGTTTGCACATTGACCCAGTGATGAGACACTACTAATCGGGTCTCTGAAACCGAGATTCATCTGGGTCCGGGGGCTTGATTATGTGGAGGGAAGGTGTTAGGCACCCCCCGACATCTGGGTTTCCACGGTGACGGCCACTTTTCAAAGAAACTGTTATATGAATGTGTGTGTGTGTGGATCAATGTGCAATTATTTGAAAGTAGTGCTACACTTCGTTCACACCTATTTACATAGGGTTTGAATTTATGAAAAATTTAGTTTTAAGCTGGATATAACAATAAAGTTTTATAAAAAGAGGTTTTTCAAACCCTGTGCTCAATAGTAATTGAGGCCTTTGATACTTCCATTTTATTATTAAATGTTTAGCTTGTTTGCTTTTATTTTTGAGATGTGAAGCATCTTCGAGAAAATAATATACAGCAGTGCCGAACTCCTCATGGGCATGACAACCATCCAAGGAAATTCAGACACTGTAAAATAATGTAGAAGCTGCTCACAGCTAAAAAAGGTCCATCATGGGAACCGAATCTAGATTCAGTAAACTAAATCTGTGATCACATGTAACGCCCCCAAATCCGGGTATCTTCTAACCCGACATATGGTGCAATACGGTACTACCATTCATACATTTGTTCAATTGAAAAGCTTCCAAAGAACGAACATGACTTCTATGTATTCAAAGTAATATTTACATTTCCCAGGTTCTATACCCATTACAGAGGTTCTTTGTCATAATATCAAAATATATTACAACAATAAACCTATACTATTACATAGACCGATTAACGATCTGCCTTAGCCTTTCCTTTATCCTTATTCAATCCTTCAGGACGTTCAGTCTTAGCTGCATTAATATGGTTCAAGCAAGAGTGAGCATAACTAGTTCAGTAAGTATTATAATTCAATAACAACATGCTTGACACATAAGAATCGTATATCTTTAATAATTGAACAATAGTTATGAAGTACTATTGATAATTTAAAATAGCACTTCATCTTTCTTTCAAATTGTTTCATAATGAATAATATCCAGTAAAACATAAACTCCGGTCCAAGACCTTGAGTATTTCATTCTTTCTTTGAAAAGGATAACCCGGCACTAAGTCTGTAAGTTCGGTATCACTTACGAGCACTTCTAGGTGATCAGCCTATAGTACTCTATGTTGATCAACACTACATTCATTAAACGTATTTACGTTTAATTTGTGGCAACCTCACATGCCTGTCGTAAGACGACAAAACATTTGTTTATCATACTCAATCTTCTTTTGAAAACGATATCGAGTAGTTGACAAAAGATAACAACATTTGATAACAGATGGATAGATTATCAATAATCCACCAAATGCATTAAGTCTAGCCAAATAAATTGACTTTAACTTCATCACACATCAATTCATGCGTAAGGATACATGAATTACAAAACTTGTTCAGATCGAAGTGAGGCAAGGTTTAGAATACTTGCCTTCAGCTTCTGCTACGGTATAATTACTTTATGTTCGAGTCTTTCAAGTCTCTACAATACATGATCACATAACGCCTTACATTAGGTCATATATAATCAAGTATGTATACGACTATATCTTACCCTTCATCTCAATCTAATCATGTATTAGATTTGTTTACTATCAATTCCGGCTTGACATTCTACTTGCATTCATAGTTGAATAGATTATCATCAACCTTAATGCACTACCCTTAAGGTTTAACAAAATTTTAACAATGTTATATTAAGTTCCTTAAGGTAGATTCACTTTGAATTAATCTCATTCCTATGCTTTATGCTCATTTTTATTCTTTACTTTCTTTTATCAAGGACTAGCGTTGCGGCGCCAATCATAGGCTTACATCCGTGCTGCTGCATGAAGTTAGCGATAAAGGGTGTCCCGAGACATATGGCAATCGCAGTCATGAGTCCTTACTCAATTGAGACATACATTTCCACTTTTTCCAAAGAGGGTTATAGACTATTCACGGCACTGCGGTGTGACAAATTGGCCTTGGGCTGGCACCGTGGCGCCAGTTCTGTGCACCAGATACTTTGGACAGTTTTTCAACTTTGCAAAATTCTCGGGCTCATAACTTCTCGTTATAAGTCTGAATTGGCTCGTTCAAAAGCCTACGGTTCACAAATTACATACTTTACGCGTTCACGCAAGAATTTCATGTATTTGACTTCATTTTCTAAAAATCCACCTATTGGTTTATTTTTAACGAAAACGATAAACGTTCGTGAATGTTCAATGCTCGTTTGTTCGTTCTAAGTAGGAATTCGGTCATTTTCGAGTCCATAAGTCTATAATGCCAAATATGACTTGTCTCCATCGAAAAATAATTTTTTCGAGTTCAAACACAAAATTTGACTTCTATTCCGATAATTTCACGAATTCGACGATTATCGTCCAATCGTGCAATTTCCGGCAAATCTTCATTTACTTATGATTTGTTCATTACTTCCAATGAATTCAATTCATCATATGAACATCTCAACATACTTATTACAACAACTTATTTTCATTATGGATTTTGACTTATTCTTTCATGAGCTTATAACTTATTAAAGTATAAACTACTTATAACTTCATTGTTCATGACTTATGAAAATTAAAGTCTTTTAATCATCAACTTTATATATTCTAAACATATAATTTCATTCATGAACATAGGATACAAGTTCATACAAGTTCTTTATTTTCATACTACTTCTTAAGATAAACTCATATTAAATTCATATATCTTCATCATAAGTTTATAACTTATGAAAATTTAAATGACTTATTTCGACATTTGTTAGAGAATATAAACTTATGAGCTTACATTTGTGTTTGCATATAGTAAAATCTTTTTATATAAATCGAATACTTTTATAAAGTTATTTGTTTTATTAGATTATAAATAGAATATATTATATTTTATTATGCATAGTGTTTGTATAATGCTGCATAGTGTTTGCATAGTAAAATCATTTAATATAAAACAGAATACTTTTATAAAGTTATTTGTTTTATTAGATTATAAATAAAATATATTATATTTTATTGCATAGTGCAGCATAGTATCCTTTCCATTCTCCTAAAAATAGGATGCTTAGTTAGAATTGAAAATCACACCAGAAGTTCAGAGAATTCTTCTTCTATAATCTTGAGCGTATTTCTTTAGAGTTTAAGAAAGCTTTGAGCGTAGAAATAGTGCAAGTTTTCTTCAAGAATATCCTCACCATACCAGTTGGAATACTCTTATTTCTAAGGTAAGTGGTATTATTTGTTGTACTCGTAAGGGATATTATTTGTTGTACTCGTAAGGGATATTATTTGTTGTACTCGTAGGGGGTATTATTTCTTTCGTATTCATGAAGAGAACTTCTGTTATTCCATTCTTTATTATTCTATTAGAATAACCTGTATACGCTATCTAACCTATACTTGGTGAAATTCTTCTATTATTCCATTCTTTATTATTATGTTGGAATAACCTGTCTATGCGAAGTACCGCATACATGGTGAAATTCTTCTGTTATTCCATTCTTTATTATTCTGTTGGAATAACCTGTATACGCGGGCTACCCTATACTTGGTGAAATTCTTCTGTTATTCCATTCTTTATCATTATGTTTGAATAACCTGTCTATGCAAAGTACTGCATACATGGTGAAATTCTTCTATTATTCCATTCTTTATCATTCTGTTGGAACATCCTGTCTCTGTGAATTACGCATGACCTGGTTCCATTCCTTATTATTCTATTGTAATAACCTGTATACGCGGACTACCGTATGCATGCTGAATTCTACTGTTATTCCATTCTTTATTATTCTGTTGGAATATCCTGTCTGTGGGGATTACGCATGACCTGGTTCCATTCTTTATTATTTTGTCGGAATATCCTGTCTGTGCGTTTAAGCATGACCTGGTTCCATTCTTTATTATTCTGTTGGAATAACCTGTCTGTGCGGTGTATCGCATACATGGTGAATTCTTCTGTTATTCCATTCTTTATTATTTTGATGGAATATAATGTCTGTGCGGATTACACATGACCTGGTTCCATTCTTTATTATTCTGTTGAAATAACATGTCTACGTGGATTACCGCATGGCGGGCGAAAATCCATTTGCAGTTTCGTAATTTTTCTAGCCCTCAAAAATTTTGAAAAAATTTAGAATGATAATTTGATGAGTTTTCTATATTATGTCCAAAAATGGCAATTTTTGGATATATAGATTAAGAGTTATGAATTTTATGGGAAAAGACTATTTTAAAACTAAACCCTTATAACTCCTTGTGGTTAACTCCAAAATTGGTAGAATATTTATTGGGAGTACATGTATATAACAGAAGTATACTGTATAAATTTCGGAATTTTTGGACAAAAGTACAATTTATGATAAATGTCTAAATATTCTGCAGTTTTAGCTATTTAAAAATAGTAAATGAATTTTAAAAAATCTGAGAAAAATATATGTTCAATATGGGACTATATTCTGCTAAATTCCAAAAAAAAAGAAATATTTTTGGGACTGATTTGGTATTTTTTATGAAAATGAACTAGTTATGAGTAAATGAATTAAATATGTTATGTGAAGTAATAAAATTGAAAAATAGGATTTTATGGCTTGGGAATCCTATATAGGATATATGCAGATTTTTGATGAGGGATTTGATCATTGATGATGAAATCTTATGAGTATGACATTTTTAAATGATTAAAATGCATTATTTGATAAAGTGTAAACAATTGAAATCAATTGTTTATAAGTTTAAAAAATGATTAAAATATTGTTATAATATTAATTATATTAGATTATGAGATTATTAAGTGATTGATAACATTTGGTTATTATTGAACGCTGGATAAATTATATTATAAATGTTTAATATTTATCTTTTATCTCATTTGATTGATTCTTTATATCATTGTCATTATCCTCGTGCTTATATTATGATGAAAGTCATCTGTGGTCTGTAGTGCATAGATGGACTTGGTATGATTATGACCAGGGATTATTCAGTATAATCATGATCGTAATGTTACAAATGATGTGGTAAAAGTTCTCATTACCCCGTAGTTCATTGATGGACAGTTTTTGGTATGATTATGTCTATGGATTCTCTTCGTCTAAGGGTGCAAAGATGAATGGTTTTATGGCATGATTAGGATCGTTGATGAAAACACGATTATCTTTGGCCCGTAGTGCATAGATAATTTTTGGTCGTGATATTAACAAATATCCTTGCCCTGTAGTGCAGGGATGATTCGATGATGTGGATTAATTATTGAGCTGAGTCTCAGCAATGAAATATTAATTCATGGATGTGATATTAACGAATATCCTTGACCGTAGTGCAGGGGTGATTCGATGATGTGGATTATTTATTAAGCTGAGTCTCAGCGATAAAATATTGATAATAAATTTTTAATTCGTAAAAGATAGTAGATATCATGCTCTACTTGACTCTTCTAAAATACAGTTGTATGTCTTTGGCCTGTAGTGCAAAGATGAATTGTTAATGAATATCTTTGGCCGTAGTGCAAAGATGAATTTATTAGTATGATTATGAGCAGAAATTGTGATTTGGTATAACCATGATTTTTGATGTTTCAGGTGAAGATAGGTGATGAAAATTATCTTCATCCTGGGTGCGAAGAGGAATTTAGAATCACAATTATGATTATGAGTCATTCATATGATTGTGGATAGGAATTGTTGATTAATGTTACAAGGATAAAACATTATTGGTGGACTTTTAATGTGGAGAAAATAATAGACCTGATGGTCTATTTGACTCTTCTAATGGATTGCTCGTTCCGCTGCAACTATGGTTGAAAAATTTTATCATCTACCATGTGTTCTAAATCTCTGATTTATTACTGATGAAGGCTATTGATGATGTAAATTATCTTTAGTCATGATATTCTTTATTGGGATAATTGTGCTCACCATTTTTTCTTCACAATTCCTTTCAGGTAATAAAGAGTCTTTTAATCGAAGGGGATAACAGGGGAATAGAAATATGGTCTCACAAATTGTTGAGGTTCTCCCTAAATAGTATGGAAATAATTTTATTGATGACTTTAGATAAGTGTGTCGTATTGTATACGTCATTTGATATTTAATTTTGGTGAACCGAATAGGGTGAGGTGAACCCAACTTTGGAAGGGTATTTTGCCACTATCATACAAGATGTCTAATGACATACAACCTCGTGTTATCATAAGACAGGATTGTGAACATCCACTTGCTGAGTATATCTACGAGCACTACCTATATGATCTTGGAGTTTATTTGAAATATAATTTTCACTTAGAGATATTGGAGATAGTTATATGTCAAGAGAAGACTCACCAATGGAAAGATGATGATAGTAATCTTCTCGTTTTTCTTCGGGGTCTATTAGGTTAACCAAGGATAATTCTGTGGACATATGATATCTATCATAACCTAGACGCATGGCCTCCCATGTACGAAAGTTTTCTTGAGCACTTCCCAAATATTTTAATTTCTAAAACAATTTTTGACTATACTTTTATGTAAAGTATCATTGTAAGGATGTGGTCGAGGCACCATGAGAGTTAAATACATTTGTATTAAAACTCACAGTTAACTATGGTTGTATTCTATACGACAATTCAACAGTTGTATAAATGAAGTTTGTATTTAATTTTTATAGTGTGATATCTGACGACTCAGAATGGGTCATGTGGACCTATTTTGGGGCGTCACAACGTCACAGTGCTACTCTTGAATGGCCACCTAGTCATGCCTATGTGCACGTGGATAGTCCCATTTACAAAGGGGGCTATAGCAAAATTTTCTCAAAATGTAGGCATTGGATAGTCATGCATTTTTAACTCTAATGTAGATGTATGTTAAAATAATGCATGCATGCATTTAATCATAAAATGCCTTTTAAAAAAAGCTCCAGGTAAGAATTTACCACACCCTTTCTGAGGTGATTTGAAGACTTGTTGTCCAGATATTATGGATCCGAATCAGCCAAGTAGTTCCCGTAGGACTACTTCTGGTGTACGGCGGAGGGATTCTAAAGAGCCTTAACGCCGGTCTGTTAGATAGCCCCGTCGTTTGGTGGAGGCAACGATACATCCTATTCGCGTTAAAGTGTCAAATGTCGAGGACGAGGAGGAGGATGTACCGATCGAGGTTCCTACTCCTACGGTACGTGTTCCCCGTAGGGAATTGCCAGGCATTCAAGTGGCGCACTCAGATCTTCTAGGTGACTTGATTAGGCATCCTTCAGCATACCTACACGTAAACGAGGTATGACATTAGATCTTTAATCTTCCTTATTTCCTATTTATGAGGAGTCAAGGATTCTGATGTTGATCTGCATTTGATGTAGGTTCCCAGCTTCACACAACGTCGAGGGAACTGGTTTAACATCCACTCTATGTATCAGGCTTTGCATGATGACTATAGAGCGATTGTACATGGCTGGGGATTCGGGACATTCTTCTCCATTCTTCCCTGTCGTTGTCCCTTAGGTTACCTCATGGCATTGTATGAGCGGTGGTTTCACCAGACTCAGTCACTCCATTTGCTAGACTGTGAAGTGATGATGACGTCGATGGATTGGCAGTTTATCAGAGGTATGGAGTTCGGAGGGGATCCAGTGCCTTGAACAGCGAATATTACCCCTACTGCCGTCAGATCCTTGTTGGGAGTTCCGGCGGAGGCGCTCAACGGCAGGACTATTCGCAGGGGTCCTTTTAGCGTCGTTGCTATGAGCGGGCTGTTGAGTGAGCCCATACCCAATGATGTGAGAGTCAAGGATCACATTCTTCGGCGATTGTTCCTGATGATCATTAGGGGCTGATTCATAGCAGATAATTCCTCTACGGTGTCCTTCTCTTTGATCAACGCCACTCGACACGTGGACCATATAGGAGAGTATGATTGGGGTTCCTACACCTTGCCTACTTCCTCAGGGGAATGCGCATGCGATCACAGGGCTTAACTGAGGTGTGTTTAGGATTCTACCAGTTTCTGCTGGTGAGTGTTTTTCTTATCTTTTCCTATGTATAGGTTAAGAGTGTTGACTTACAACAGATGTTGCTTTTATGTTAGTAGTTTTGGGCCTATGAGAGGCTTCCATGTTTGCGTCCTGTGTGCGTGCTAGGTTTAAACACCTATCCATGAGGACGAAGATGGCATCATTCCATACTGGCGGAGGTCTTTGTTGCTGAGGGTTTCACTCATTGTCGCGTACCGCTTGAGTTGTTGACAGCGGATGTCATCGTATGGGTTCCCTACTCTAGAGAGCATTTTGGATTTGGATTTGAGGATGGGTACCCGACTGGAGTTGAGTACGTCATTTCCACCCGCAGGATTCCTCTCTTCACAGATGGAGGATGGGAGCTCTATTTAGGAGAGTGTGCTATCAGGAGCACTACAGGAGAGGTTCGTATGCCGGTCTTGCGTCTTGCTAGGTGTTATTAGCCTATTTTGATGTCACCTGTCATTGACATCCCATTGATGGGGATTGGCGGTTTTACATTGTCAGAGGGCCCCTGGTCTCAAGAGATGTTCCAGCATTGCTGGATCCCTCGTACTATTTGAGCTCAGACCCGCGCAACACAGTTTATGGGGGATATGGTTCCAGGATCCGTGATGATTATGGATTGTCTAGCCTGTGTCAGAGATCCGACTCATACGACACAGATTGATAGATTGACCCGGCAGCTTGACCGGACACATCTTTTTATTTGGCATTTGGGCAGAGATCCTTAAGAGGTAGATACTTTTGATCCTTCCAGCTCTGGCTCTGGCTCCTCAGGTGACCCATATGGCTTTTCCGGTGTAGATCCTCCCTTGTATAGGCCTGACATCTCTGTATATAGAGATCCAGTGACTCAGGAGGAGTTACATCAGGTGGACAGGATCGATGATGTAGACATCGACACCATTGACTTTTCTGATGTATTTCTCGTTATCTCTTTTGATAGGCCTCTCTTAGCTGCTAGGTAGCTTCGCCCCATTCTCGCTATATCTTTTGATAGGACTCTGTTAGTTGTTGGGTAGCTCACCCTATTTCCCTGTATTTTAGCTGTACAGAGATGTATTAGATGATGATATATTTAGGAATGTATGCACAGTTTTTCATTCCCTATATCATATTGCCATCTATTGTATCACGCATGTTATTATGTTATGCATATGTCTGTATGTCCAGAGATATTCAGCATTGACCCCTGGATGGTCTTATGACATAGCCCGTACAGATGTCTTCTTCGGTAGTTAGCCGTATTGATCATACCCCACCATATTTGGTGGTATCTGGTATGCGCTCATGGTATGATAGTATATCACCATCAGACATGGTGTTCGTACATGATTTCCTACAACATACTATGACCCTGTTGATGTTTCATGTTACCACAGGATTTGTAAAGGGTATGCTAGAGCATTGGGTACCGGAGAGACATGTTTTCCGATTTGGGACCCAGGAGTTGACTCCTACTTTGGAGGAGTATGCATGGATGATGATGCTACCAGCGGACAGACCTTGCGTGTATATGGCTATCGGAGACATGAGTAGACAGTTCATGACCCTCACCGGATTGAGACGTAGAGTGGTACAGGGCGAGATTACATCCGGCCATGTGATATCCCATCATTTTTTCTTTGACAGATTTGGCTCTGATGATAGTTATGCACGACATTCTGTGTATTACACTGCATTGGAGGACCATTAGCGTTCAACCAGGGTGGATGTACTGCTTTTATGCGTATTGTCATACGTCTTCATGCCGCGGTACATGGATAAGTTGGATATCGATGTCATTATGGCAGTGAGAGCTCTCAAGGAGGGTTATACCATTATACCGATGATCATTACAGAGACATTGAGGTCAGCTACATACTACTACACTTATCCGGCAGGAGTGTTCACATGTAGCTCAGTCATGCTGTATGTGTGGTTTAAATCACACTTGAGACCGATTGACACCCTTAGACGATAGGGTTTTTGTTTCACCCATGATATAGCCATATCGTACTCTTTTCAGCTTGCGGAGTGTACAGATGCTGCATCGTGGTCAGCTTTTCTGGTAGGGATTAGAGATCTATTTGCTATATTACCGTGTTCAGGGATTAGCTCACCCTACAGCCTCATTACTCATGCTCCGGGCATGGATTATCTCCCTTTGGCTGGATTGAGGGGCATGATTACTTACCATCTACTGGTCGTGATGTGTCAGTTTAACCAGTTTCAGGATTTTCACCCTTATGAGGGGCACGAGTCGGTAACTTCGCTTGACGCTTTATCGGTGAGACGAGATCCGGGTTGTATGCCTATTAGGATCGGATGAAAGAGTCGGGTTGGATTTTTCGTCACATCATCCGGTTGTTCTGCAGAGTATTCCGCATGGATGGAGATAGAGACTGCATTGGCTGTGATAGTATCCGCAGTGCAGGAGACTGATTCTGACAAGGAGGAGCCTATAGAGGAGGCTGACATTCCCATCGATGACTTGACTGCATTGACAGCTCTTGATGAGAGAGACGCCGCTCTGTTAAAGAGGGATGAGGCTAGATCAGCTAGGGATGCATTGATTGCAAAGCGGGATGCCGCCTTGTCTGCTAGGGTTGTGGCCATTGCAAAGAGTACTTCAGTGAGATCCTAAATGAATGTCAGTCTTACCGACATGAATGCTTACATTGTTGAGCATTATGCCACCATGCAGTTAGCCTCTGATCTGCTAGCTCGTAAAGATACCCTTTGGCAGGAGCTTGTAGCACTACCTCCGTCTTCAAAGAGGGATGCCATGTTAGATCTGATAGTCTGCATATATACTGATTTGTTGATAGCTTTGTATTTTCCTGCACAGACTAGCTTAGCCATTTTGTCATGTATAGTACAGATGTATATATCAAACAGTATTATGTATGGCAGGGAAATATATTTTGATTCACTTCCCTTTTAGTTATGCCTTGATATTTGCCTATTTCTTCAGGGCCTTGTGATCTTGATGTATTCTGAACTTATCCTTGATAGGTGGATATTGAGACGTCGCAAGATCTCTCAGAACGGATCATTGATTTATGTATATCCCTACCATCTTTGGTGTCTTGGGAATAGTATCTATATGGAAGAAAGGAGAGGAGGGTAGTTTTTCCTCTCTGAGATTGACCGCACCACAAATGGTCGCCCGTACTTCTATTTATGAGAAGCCTAGTTAATTCCATCTCTTATTGGTTGGTATTTCACTTTGAGGCAGGATCGCAGCTTTGATGGTCACCGAATCTTCTATTTGTGAGAAGAGGTTGGGTAATTCCATCCCTTTGATCTAAAACCATTGAAATGTTGTTAATTAAAGGTTGATCCCAGTACCGTATGACAAGAAGTTTTGTTCTGGTAGGGGTTAGACTGAACCATAAATGGCTGCCTACGTAATCATATTGAAGAGGAGATCAAGTCTGCGTAGTTCGAACCTGGTGCAAGAGGATTAATGCTAAATGTGAAAGGCAGATGGGTGTAGGAATATTTTTGTTGTTTTTATTGTTTATTACGACCGTACCATATAGAATATGGTTGCCTACGTACCCCCGGGTATTAGGGAGATCAGGTCGATGTGCAAGCTATACTGCGGGGAGAAGAAAGTTTGATCCCATAATGGGGATAAACTGTAGGTGTGGAAAAAGTTTGATCCACTCTTCAGGACAAACTGCAAGCGTAGAAAATTTTAATCCCGTCTTCGGGATAAACTTCAAGTGTGAAAATGTTTAATCCCGTCTTCAGGATAAACTGCAAGTGTGAAAGGTTCAATCCCGTCTTCAGGATAACCGAAATTGTATGAATGGTTTGAAATGAAGTGAAACCAGGCTACTGGTTTGAAGTGTATGTTTCCCTGAGGGGCAGAAGAGCATCTAGCAAGGAAAGGGTTCAAAACCGGAATGATTGGTGATTTGATGATCAAAATAAGGATGTTTGTTTGATGATAAACTCATATATAGTACCATTTTACGGTGTCCTAGTTGATAAGCTATGGAAATTCATGGCCATCCATTTTTCTGCAATCTGAGAGCACCTCATGTCAATACCTCCTTGACAACAAATGGGCCTTCCGAGATAGGAGCGAATTTTCCCTTAGATTGATCTTGGTTATCAATGATCTTCTTTAAAACCAAGTTATGTTGTTTAAACTACCGTAGTTAGACTTTTTTATTGTAGGATCTGAAAGTAGTATGCATACAAGCCAATCATGTTTGATGATAAAGCATATACTTTGTAACAATCTTATTCATTTATTAATAAAAAGTATTAATTTATTAAAGGCTTTTAATTATCTACATGATGCTGTTTTATAATATGTGATAAACCCATAGTTTTAAGCAATGCTTTTAGAATAATGATGATGATCATTCTAATGAGATCTAAATTCTTAGAAAGCTTAAAAACTAAAATAGTTCCCAATCATTGGATTACTAAATTGGGGATTAGTGAACTCCGAATAGATTGGTACATACGTTTGCTTGCTCATTGGATGAGGATGATTGATCTCATGATCATTTGTGTGGAACACTAAAGCAAGTATGTAGGTGCTTATTAGAGAATAAGTTCATTTGAGCGTTGGCTCGCTAAAGAATACCTAATGGAGTTTTATTTGCTGTCGATAGGAATTCTGTAGTGATAGTAGTACTGGTGATCCTTGGACTTGAGATCATCATAGTATCTTGTGTATGATGAGTTATACTTTGACTTATTCCTTAAGACCCTTAGGGTATATCAAAGGGGTATGCTTGGGTATAATAAGTTGTACATGGAGATAATGTATGATCGATAAAGAATCTACCACTTCTAATAAAGAAGAAAAATGTCTATGTGATTCGATAAATGACAACCCGGTAGTCCTTGGCGGCGGCGAGAATGAAATTAGAAAGGAGTTTCTAATTTGCATTATTTGAGTTGTGCATTTAAGAATCGAAATCATATAATTAAATAAAATAAGACTTGTGATGTAATTCCATCTTATATTTAATTGGGACATTGTATGGTGGAAGGATTGAATTGTCAGGTAACTATTTACTCAAAGGTTCTTTAATGATTAATGTTGAAATCTATATTATCTGGAAAGTCGTTGATCATTAGGGAGGCTTATCCTATTGTAGAATAAATATTATTTATTTAAATAAATTAATTTTTTAATTTATTTATTTAAATAAGATTAAATTGTTCTAATTGATTTATTAACAACCTAGTTTAATATGGAGAACCTAAAGGGTCACACCATAAAGGAAGAATAATTATTTAAGAAGTTAATGGCATAATTGTAATAATATATTAAGTATATTTAATTTAATCTATGGTGATAGAATAAATTAAATAGCTTAATATTATTATTTAATATTTTAGAAATATTAAATATAAATTAATAAGAGGAGTCTTATTAATATTATTACAATTATTATTATTTTAATCTCTAAAAAGAGTTTAGGAATTAATTTAATATAAGTACTCTCATTTATTCCTAATTGGATTAGGAAGGAAAATTAGTTAAAGGAGTTTAATTAATTATCCCTAATAAGATTAGGGAGCTTAATTAATTAAAAAATTTAATTAATTAAATAAAACCCAATTCCTTAATTATTAAGATGGGTTTGCCCACATCTATAAATAAGAGGAGTCTTATTATGGGTGGTGGGGGGTTGTTGACTTTTCAACATCTGACATAATTCCATTTATTTGAGAGTACCCTTTTCTATAGAGATAAGAAAAACTAGGGTTTGAGCCAAATACCCATCTTCTTGAATTCTTATTATTCCTTGGTGGATCACCTCTAGAGGCCAAACATATGGGTGGCTAACGTTGATCAAAGGAAGAGAACAAAACCGGTGGATTGAAGTTGAGCGAAAAAGTTTGGAGGTGAACTTGTACTTGGGAAGCTCGATCTTCAAGGGTATGATTTTATTCTTTATCTTTTCGTTTAATTAATAATTGTGCATAAAGGGTGATATGGTTTGTAAAATTTTTTAAACTCCGGGTATATGGTTTGTAAATTTTTAAACTCTAATTTTTACATACTTTAATTGGGCATAATTTAATTGCATTATTTTGCAATTTGATTGCGTTTACAAAGTTTAATGAATATTACAAACCTAACGATGGCATCGAGCCAAACCTTTATGCAAATTATTAATTATTTTAATTTGATATGTATATTGATATGTGTTTAGAACAATTTAATTGGGCATAATTTAATTGTATAAAATTAAAAAAAAAAAAAAAGTAATACGGTTTTGAAAATCGAAAATTAAAAAAAATTTAACAATCAAATATAATGATTTAAAGAATGGCCTCAGAACACGGAAATCATAGTGCATGATTGGTGATGATTCTGACCGCGAATTGAAGAATCGATTGTTTATTTTCAAAAGATGTACGATTTTAAAAAAAAAAAAAGGCAAATCAAATTCTTTGCCGTTTTAAGGGATCAGCGTGGTTCTTCTTGGGTTTTCATTTATCATCAAATGATTTCAAATTTTTGATCGACCATATATCGGATCTTTAAATCAAGGTAATGATGGCGATGATTGTTAATGATTATCTAATGATTATATATATATATATATATATATATATATATATATTTTATCATTATGATTTATTTAAAATAAAACCTATTGATAAATACTTGACAATATATCCTAAATTATTTTTTATAAAAAAGTATACTTTCTTTTGATACCAATAAATAAGAGATTATTCTCAATAATTAATTCAGGCTTCTAAAGGCCCAAATAGAAGTAAAGGTGGATTGAATTTCATTTAATTGGTAATCAAACAATCCTTATAATCATTCTTCGAATTTAGAGGAAAACTACCCTCCTCCTTTCTTCCATATTTCCATTTTTCCATGTGGGTAACTAATTGGAGTTGAAATTGGATTCTATTTTTCCTTAAATAAATGAGTTTATTTAGATATGAAATAAGATTTCATATTATTCAAAATAAAGGAGTTTATTTGTGAATAGGAAAGAATCCATGTTTCCTTAAAAATAAAGGAGTTTATTTAAATATGAAATAAAGATTTCATATTATTCAAAATAAAGGAGTTTATTTGTGAATAGGAAGTAAATCCATGTTTCCTTAAATAAAGGAGTTTATTTAAATATGAAATAAGATTTCATATTATTCAAAATAAAGGAGTTTATTTGTGAATAGGAAAGAATATCCGTGTTTCCTTTAATAAAAGTTTTTTTACATGGAATTGGATTCCATAATTAATTAAAACAAAAGAGTTTATTTTAATTAAAGATTTTTATATATGGAATTGGATTCCATAATTAATTAAAATAAAGGAGTTTATTTTGATTAAATTTTTTGATTAAAATAAAATACTTTATTTTATTCAAAATTTGATAAATTAAAATAAAATAGTTTTATTTTGATTTAAATTTGGATTAAAATAAAGGAGTTTATTTTGATTCAAAATTAGATTTTATACTAACTAAATTTGCCCATTAAATGATATCAATATATATATTAAATGTTTATTATTCATAAGATGAATGTTATTTATTGATGCATATGGTGATGTGTATGATAATAAATGGGATTGATTATGGACTATTGACCAATGTGATTGGATTTTATTTTAGTTGGATGCATGAATGTATGGGTTTTATTAAATGGGGTCTGCGTACCTCGTCTTCTCTAATTTTTCTGAATGTAAATTCTATCTCCCTCCTATGTACTTCCCCTTGACTGCTGATCAAGGTTTCTATTTATTTTAAATAGTTTTGTAATAGGAATAGTTAGAATTAATTTTGAAGAATTGGAGATCAAGGAGCAAGGAGCGCTTGAAGACCCGTTTGTAATGGAGCCCGGGTTTAAATGTAATAGTTATATTTAAATATTATTTCTTGCACCCTAGGGTTTGACCTTTTGGTTCACTTGGTGGCTCTAGTGAACCAAACTAGAATAAAAGTCCATAATCAATCCGGGTAGAATATAGTATTCTATATGTGTATGCTTATACTATATATATTATATATTATGCAAACATGCTTCGCATGTTCATTAATATGACGCGTATTTTATATATATATGTGCATGCGCGCTAAACAAGATGAGACAAATTAATAACAAAACCCTCAAATTTTTATATTAAGTCCTAAGCGTTCAAAGATATTTGGAATATCGAGCGTCAGCCTTCTAGCATGATAAAATTAATAGAGTATTAAATATTTAATATGAGTTTGTTGTGTCACCACAAGCCAAGTATTAAGTATTTAAGATGTTAATTTATCACATTTGATGCTTATAAAGAAAATTGAACAATATTGTTTTGTTGTGTCACCACAAGGATGATATTTTCTTTTTTTGAATATATGGAGTGCTAGGTCGGACTTAACTTGGATAATTTTGATTCGGATGTGCCACCACTTGATCAAAATAATCTAAGAGGCAAAATACAAGGAGTTGCATAGTTGATGTAATTGACAAAAGTTGTCTACCTATTTATTTATATATAGTTTGTTGTGTCACCACAAGGCTATATACATTTGAAATGGGATCCTTATTCTCACTAGCAAATCTTTAATTAGATTTTGCCGAACTATATAAGTGAGGGTAATATAGTTTGAAGAAAATAGTGGGAGATACCAATCTAAAACAAGACCTAAATTATTTTGGTAATTAATAAAAGAATGTATGTTAAAATGTTGTTAATTACAAATTCATTTACAGAATTTTACAATGTCTAAAATTTACTATCACTGCGAAGCATATTAGATGCTAAATTAACTGGGGCCAAGAATTAAGCGGATTGGTTAAGGAATTTGAGAATAGTTCTCATAGGTGAAAAGCTATCTTATGTCCCATAATCGCCTATCCCCTGCAATGGTTGCGAGATAATGCCTCTGAGGAAGAGATTGCTACTTTTAGAAAGTGGCAAGATGATGCACATTGGCTCGATGCATCATGCTCAGTATCCATGAGTAACAAGCTTCATACGTCGGCTAAAACTATGAATACTTCTACTATACTCCCTTGCACGTCAAGTAGTTGATGGTGAGGAAAGTAGGACCGATAGATATCGATATCTAAGGAGCTCTTCCGATCTAGAATGGCCAATGGCACTATATATGCATGACATAAAAAGTTCTTAACATAATCAATTTGATTGATCAATTAGACAACCGGTTTTGTCATGAATGGAGAGTTGAGCCCAGATTTGATCTTGCACTCACTCCCAGGACTCCTTTCATTAATTGTTGTGAATTTTTCATATGAACAAGCTAGATATCGGCTTTCTTGATTTGCTTAACATGTTGAAAAATGTTGAGAGTCACTTTCCAACCAAGAAAGACCATGTCTTCTTGGTAGGGGCCAAAGGATCTTCTAAAAAGAAGAACAATTCAAAGAAGGTAAAAGCGAAAGGCGTAAACAAAGGATAATACTGAACAAAATCGATATGGATGGCAAAGGAGTTTGCTACCACCTGCAATAAGCACAGACACATTTGAAAGAAATCTGAGAAGCATCTTGCGAGCTAACCAAAAGAAGCTTAGTGAAGTTTCAGATTACAAATACAATTTTGTTCATAATTTAAAATAAATTTTCTTTAAGTCAAGGTTCTACTTGGGTATTGGATACCGACTTTGGTTATCATAAATATAGATTTATGAAGGGACCAAACAGTAGTAGAAAGCTAAACAAATATAAGTAAATCTATATGTGGGAAATGAAGCAAAGGTTCTTTGCGTTAGCTATAGAAACTTATAGTTTAGCATCGCTTACGAAGCAAATCTATTAAGTCAATAAGTTGTTATTGTATTCCAATTCTTGTTAGAAACATTATTTCCATTTTATTGTTGACAATAAAATTTTTGGTATTATAATTAAGAACAATTGTTGTTCTATTTATAATAATAATGTTTTGTATAGAACTGGAATATTACTTAATAAATTTTGTATACTTGACTTACATGAAAATAATTTTGCATATTGAACAAATTAGTATAAGAAAAGGAGATAATCATTCAAAGAGTTGAATGTGTGTATTTGCTAAAATACAAGTATGAATTATTTGAAAGGTTCAAAGAATTCAGAAGTGAAACAAATTGACAATGTATTAAGATTCTTTGATTAGATCAAGGAATAAATACTTGTGCAATAAGTTTCTAGATCATCTCAAATAGTTTTCTCATAATGGACACATCCTGATATGCAATAATTGATTGATGTATCTGAAAGAAAAATCGTACCTTGTTGGACATGGTGCGGTCCATAATGATTTTACTGACATTCCAAAGATCCTTCGGGATAATGTCCTAGAAATGGTCAGCATATCTATGAAAAGGTAACCTCAAAATCCATTTCAAGACTCCATAAAAGTTATGGATAGGGAGGATTCCTAATCTTAAGTATGTTAAGATAAGGGGTTGTCCAACTTATGTGAAAAAGTTTTGAAGGATAAGCTTGGGACAAAATTTGACATGTACATATTTGTGGGACATCCTAAAGTAAGTTTAGGGTATATGTTCTATAATTCTACTTAGCAAAAGGTGTTTGTTACGAAACACGCTGCCTTCTAAGATAAAGGTGTTTATCATTAAAGGGGCTAGTGGGAGGATAATAGATCTTGAAGAGTTCAAGAACCACAAAATACTATAAGTCAAATAAGAGGAACCTGTAGATGGACCTATTGTACCACAACCGAATCGTAAATCTGGAATAGTACCAAAGATACCTAGGAGGTGTGGATTCATCATAGATGATGATGATGAGGTACACATCATAGATGATGATGATCCAGTTACATACGATGAGGTAAGTGTTGTAGACACACTTTCGGAGAAATGGATTGAAGCAAGTTTCTCAAATATGGAACATTCGTTTTGATGAGGCAATCAAAAGAGTTTGATTTTATCAAAATAAGAATGAACCTAGTGTGTACAATAGGTTCGATGGGAGCGTCGTGAAATTTCTAGTATTATATGTTGATATACTACTACGATAAGGAATAACATGCCAATACTGAATCAATAAAGATAAAGTTGTCTAAAATTCCTCCATGAATGATTTGGAAGAGTATCTTAGTTGGGGATATAAATCAATATAGATAGATTTAAAAGGATGCTCGACTTAACCCAAGGAACGATATTCATTTGATGCTAAAGTCGTTTAGCATGGCAAACTCAAGAGATGTCTCATGTCGATGAGCTATGGAGTGTATCTCTCTTAATAGTCCCCACAGACTCACGAAAGAGAGGTCGCATGAGTGACAATCATGTATGCAATGAAATATAATAGACCTGATTTTGATCAGTCATATTCTGGAGAAGTTCACTATGAGTCGGTGAAAACATCTTAAAGTTCTTAACCCAGGCACTAAGGATGTGAGCATATATGGTGGGTCCGAATTAAAACTAGAGGGCTTTTACGCAGACTCAAGTTTTTCGAGACAGAGACCAAGACGACGTAAAAAATCAACTTTAAGGTAAAGCGTTATCTTGAATAAGTGGTGCGATGAATTGGAAAGGTTCCAAACAATGAAA
The DNA here is from genome assembly GCA_020205615.1 of Panax quinquefolius. NCBI lineage: Eukaryota > Viridiplantae > Streptophyta > Magnoliopsida > Apiales > Araliaceae > Panax > Panax quinquefolius. Next base: position 93,731,166 of record CM035155.1, read on the forward strand.
GAGTTCTTTGGTTTAGTGATAAAGACAAAGTATATAGCTATAAATGAAGTCGCAAGTTGATTGTTTGGATTAAAAGTTCATTCTGTAACTAGGAATAGTTCCTAAGTCTCATCTTGGATCTAAACATGTGTTGTGGCACTTTCATTTGATTATTAGAATCATTGAAAGATGGGAAATCACTATAGAGATGGTGGACTCTCAAGAACAACATTACATATCCATTAACTAAAGCTTATCCAACAGCAGGATAATCGTCACTTAGAGAAGAAGAGTATAAGATACAATGGCGATTGGCTTTAGTGCAAGTGGGAGATTGAAAGTAGTGTGCATACAAGCCAATCATGTTTGATGATAAAGCATATACTTTGTAACTATCTTATTCATTTATTAATAAAAAGTATTAATTTATTAAAGGCTTTTAATTATCTACATGATGCTGTTTTATAATATGTGATAAACCCATAGTTTTAAGCAATGCTTTTAGAATAATGATGATGATCATTCTAATGAGATCTAAATTCTTAGAAAGCTTAAAAACTAAAATAGTTCCCAATCATTGGATTACTAAATTGGGAATTAGTGAATCCGGATAGATTGGTACATACGTTGCTTGCTCATTAGATGAGGATGATTGATCTCATGATAATTTGTACAGACACTAAAGCAAGTATGTAGGTGCTTATTAGAGAATAAGTTCAATTGAACGCGTGGCTCAAGCTAAGGAATACCTAATGGAGTTTTATTTGCCGATCGAAAGGAATTCTGTAGTGATAGTAGTCTGAGTGATCCTTGGACTTGAGATCATCATAGTATCTTGTGTATGATGAGTTATACTTTGACTTATTCCTTAAGACCCTTAGGGTATATCAAAGGTATGCTTGGGTATAATAAGTTGTACATGGAGATAATGTATGATCAATAAAGAATCTACCACTTCTAATAAAAGAAGAAATGTCCTATGTGATTCGATAAATGACAACCCAGTAGTCCTCGGCGGCGCGAATGAAATTAAAAAGGAGTTTCTAATTTGCATTATTTGAGTTGTGCATTTAAGAATCGAAATACATATAATTAAATAAAATAAGACTTGTGATGAATTCCATATGTCTTATATTTAATTGGGACATTGTATGGTGGAAGGATTGAATTGTGCGGTAACTATTTACTCAAAGGTTCTTTAATGATTAATGTTGAAATCTATATTATCTGGAAAGTCGCTGATCGCTAGGAGGCTTATCCCTATTGTAGAATAAATATTATTTATTTAAATAAATTAATTTTTAATTTATTTATTTAAATAAGATTAAATTGTTCTAATTGATTTATTAACAACCTAGGTTTAATATGGAGAACCTAAAGGGTCACACCATAAAAGGAAGAATAATTATTTAAGAAGTTAATGGCATAATTGTAATAATATGTTAAGTATATTTAATTTAGTCTATGGTGATAGAATAAATTAAATAGCTTAATATTTATTATTTAATATTTAGAAATATAAATATAAATTAATAAGAGGATTCTTATTAATATTATTACAATTATTATTATTTTAATCTCTAAAAGAGTTTAGGAATTAATTTAATATAAGTACTCTCATTTATTCCTAATTGGATTAGGAAGGAAAATTAGTTAAAGGAGTTTAATTAATTATCCCTAATAAGATTAGGGAGCTTAATTAATTAAAAGAATTTAATTAATTAAATAAAACCCAATTCCTTAATTATTAAGATGGGTTGCCCACATCTATAAATAAGAGGAGTCTTATTATGGGTGGTGGGGGGTTGTTGACTTTTTCAACATACGACATAATTCCAATTTGTTGGAGAGTACCCTTTTTCTATAGAGATAGGAAAAACTAGGGTTTGAGCCAAATACCCATCTTCTTGAATTCTTATTATTCCTTGGTGGATCACCTCTAGAGGCCAAACATATGGGTGGCTAACGTTGATCAAAGGAAGGAACAAAACCGGTGGATTCAAGTTGAACGAAAGGATTTGGAGGTGAACTTGTACCTGAGGAAGCTCGATCTTCAAGGGTATGATTTTATTCTTTATCTTTTCGTTTAATTAATAATTGTGCATAAAGGGTGATCCGGGTATATGGTTTGTAAATTTTTTAAACTCTAATTTTTACACGCTTCCGCATTATTTTGCAATTTGATTGCGCAGATGAATGTTACAAACCTAACAGGATCGTCCTATCCTCTGCTGATATAACTAACCATGGAAGATAACCGCAATTCGCCTTTCGTGTATTAGAGACAATTGGTGATACCTGTCTTGTACCCACTGGTCTTCATCCAACTGAGCATCCATCAACACTCTGAGGGATTCCATTTCCACCTCTATGGGGAGCACTGCTTCCATCCCATAGGCTAATGAGTAGGGGGTTGCCCAGTGGAAATACGTATAGAAGTTCTATAGGCTAATAAAGTCAAAGGCAAGAGGTCAGGCCATCCTTTGTGATTGGTGAACATTTTCTGCATGATCTTCTTGATGTTTTTATTAGCCACTTCAATAGCTCCATTCATCTTTGGATGGTAGATGATGGAGTTAAGGTGTTTGATGTGGAATTTTCTGCATAACTCCTCCATCATTTTGTTGTTGAGGTTCTTAGCATTGTCTGACACAATGACCTCTGGTTGTCCATATCGACAGACGACATTATTTCTGATGAAAGTAATGATGACTTCTTTAGTAACCCTGGGGAAGGATGCTGCTTCTACCCATTTGGTGAAGTAGTCGATCATGGTGAATATGAATCGATGTCCATTATTGGCTTTGGGCTCGATGGGCCTTATCACGTCCATTCCCCACATTGAGAAGGGCCACGGCGAACTCATATTGTGGAGTTCCCTTGGAGGGGCGTGGATAACATTCCCATGAATCTGGCATTTGTAGCACCTCTTAACGTGATCATCACATTCAGCTTTGAGTGTAAGCCAATAATGCCCCGTTCTGAGTATCTTCTTGACAAGTAGGGGTCCACTCATGAGAGGGCCACATACTCCACCATGGATTTCATCCATGAGTCTCTGATCTTGGTCTTTATCCAGACATCTTAGGAGACCTAATCCCGCATCTCTTTATAGAGTGCATCTCCGCTCAGGTAGAATTTCATAGCAAGTCGATGAATCCTCCTCTTCTCAGTTAGGCTAACCTCAGCGGGTGTAGATCCATCTCGCAGATATTCCTTGATGTGCTGATACCAATGGTTGTGGATGGGAGGTAGTTCATCCGATACTTCTCCAACATAATTCCCATAGACTGGGTTTTTTGCAGAACAAACGTGATGCTTGGTATGTTTTCCTTGTTAGGTATGTGAACCAAGGAGGCCAACGTTGCTAATGCATCCGCAAAATCATTCCTATTGCGAGGAATGTGTAGAAATGAGATTTCTTCAAACTCCAAAGCCATCTGTAGAACTTGCTGATGGTAAGGCAGTAAATATAATTCTTTGGTTTGATAGATTCCTGCGGATTATCTGATTACCAATTCAGAAGCCCCAAAGACAGTTAACCGCCTGACGCCCATTGAATGGGCAAATTTTAGCCCCATGATACAACCTTAATACTCAGTTGTGTTGTTGGTGCTGACAAACTGCAATTTGACGGCGACGGGATACTGCTCCCCCGTACCACATACTAGAACTGCTCCAGCTCCATAACCTTCTATGTTAACAGCTCCATCAAAATACATTTTCCACGTATGGAATGTATCGTACTGATGTTGTTGCTGAACTGTCATTACCCCTTCATCGGGGAAGTATGTTTCCAAGGGTTTGTAGTCCTCTGCAGGTGCGGCGGCCAGTTGATCCGCAATTCCTTGACCTTTGACAGACTTTTCTGTCATGTAGACAATGTCAAATTGTTGTAGGATCAACTGCCATCTAGATAGTCGACAATTCAGTATGGGCTTACTGAACACATATTTGAGAGGATCCACACGGGATATGAGATGGGTTGTGTGACCATGGAGGTAATGCTGTAACCTCAAGGAAGCCCATGCTAAAGCACAACAAGTCTTCTCAATCAGAGTATACTTGTGTTCACTAATGCTGAATCTTTTGTTGAGGTAATAGATAGCTTGTTCTTGGCGTCTATCTTCTTTTTTCCCCAGCATACAGCCCATGGCATTGTCATTTATGGACAGGTACATGAACAGGGGAACATCATCCCTGGGAGGTACCAAAACAGGAGCGTTAATCACATGCTCTTTAATGGCGAGGAGGCTTTTTGACACTCATCGTTCCATTTCATGGAGGACTTCTTCCTTAACAACTTGAAGATAGGCTCACAGGTTGCTGTGAGTTAAGAAATGAACCTGCTAATGAAGTTGATTCTTCCCAAAAATCCCTGTATTTCCTTCTCTATCTGTGGAATGGGCATTTCCTTGATGGCTTGGAATTTGGTAGGATCCAGTTTAATCCGTTGTGGATGACTAGGAAACCTAGTAACTTGCCTGATTTAACACCAAAGGCGCACTTGGCTGGATTCAACTTCAAGTTGTACTTACGCAACCTATTGAAAAGCTTTCTGAGATGGTCTAAGTGGTCATCCTCCTTTCGAGATTTGAAAATGATGCCATCCACGTAGATCTTTCTTTGTGCATTAAATCGTGGAAAAGAGCCATCATAGCTCGCTGATAGGTTGCCCCGGCATTGATGAGGTCGAATGACAACCGTCTGTAGCAAAAAGTTCCCACGGTCCTCCTCAGCGACCATAATTTGATGGAACCCATAAAAGCATCGACAAAGAAGGAGTACATGCCGTATTGAGCGATGATTACAATAAGAATGTGGATAAATGGCACGGGAAAGCTATCTTTAAGGCAAGCTTTGTTCAAATCCCGGTAATCCACGCAGACTCGCACCTTTCCTCCTGGTTTAGGCACGGAAACAATGTTGGGTATCCACTCCGGATATGTAGACACCATAATAATGCCAGCTTGAAATTGTTTCACAATTTCTTCTTTAACCTTTAAACTCCAATCAGGTTTCAATCACCTGAGTTTTTGCCTAACTGGCTTAAATCCTTCTTTAATGGGAAGGCGATGAAAGACAATGTCAATGGACAAACCCACCATGTCTTCATGAGACCATGCAAACACATCTGGGAATTAGGTTAATAGTGCAACCATATCATTCCGTTGATTTGTGGTAAGGTCTGAACCAATTTAGATTAGCTTAGGGTTGTCTAAGGTTCCAAGATTGAAAGAAGTGGTTTGATCAAGATTGGGTTTGGGTTTGTCTGCAACCCATTCTTTAATCTCTTGAGGTGTCTCAATGTCCTCTTAGATATCCATCAAGTCTGAGTCCAACTTTGCATCAAAGTTACAGCCCTTGTGGAGAGAAGGCACCTCATCAGCAAGTACATGCACATCTAAATTTAGAGTCCTGAAACAAAATATGCTTTCACTTAATATATGCAATTATTTGATCATACAAAAGTGTTAGCATGTACTTGATAAAATAACTACTAGTACTGTAAAGGAAAGCAAGCAATTAAATTTATCTATAGGGCAGAGGGATTTTTCTGCCCATTTTACCCTCATCGACCAATGCATGGAGTGCTGCTCCAATTGTCGAGGGCAAAGTCCTGATGGACTGCAGTGATGGAAGGATCATCATTGTCCTCCTTCTCCCGAATGATAACCATAACATCTGGGCAATCATCGTCTGGGGTGTATCTGTTTGTATGTTCATCATGAGCAGTGACGCGTATGCCTGCCATCATCAAGGCAATGTCATGTTTACGTTTTCGTTCCTTTTCTTCCACTTTGGGATCAGGAATCAACACATCTTTAGCTTTGATTGGCACTGGTTTAGGAAACAGCATGGCTACAACATGGGCTGGTACTTTTTACTGGAGACTGTATCAGCTCATGTGGTAAAGTTATAGAAAATCAACGTGCGGCTGAAGCTTGAGGAACCTGTTTGTGCTTATGAGGATTCCTGTGATTGGAACTGGCAGAATAGCCTAGTCCAGCTGTTCCAATTTGACTGGACACTTGAATAGGGTGCTTAATACCGTGCTTATCTTTACCAAGCCCTTATCCAGGTTGATAACCCAATGACATCATTTCTTGAGTGGCCGACATAACCTCGGCAGAAATCTTGGGTATGGGAAGTGGCGCTCCAATAGAATGGTATTGCGTGGTACTCACTTCCAGAGTATAAAAACTGGCTGGTTCAACTTCTGAATTGAAGCTGATGATTGGTAGAGTTCCTTGTTCAGGACATTCCGGCTCAGCGTTGACAGTGACTAGAATGTTATTGACAATGTACTTGAGTTATTGATGTAGCGTGGAGGGAACGACTCGAGCCATGTGTATCCATGGTCTCCCCAATAGCAGGTTGTATCCTGAATCTATCTTGAGGACGTGGAAGGATACATTGAATGTATTTGGACCAATCTCAATTGGCAATTCAATCTTTCCAACAGAATTTCGTCAGGATCCATCAAAATCTCTGATAACCGTATGGCTACTTTGGATCTGCTTGAGATTGATATTCATCTTTACCAAGGTTTCATAAGGACATATATTTAGAGATGAGCCTCCATCTATCAAAACTCCACCTAGCATATTCCCGGAAGACAAAACCGCAATGTGTAATGGTTTGCAATGACCAATCCCTTCGGGCGGTATATCGTCATCAGTGAAGGATATCACATTGTTGTTGAAAATGTGATCAACCAGATGTTGAAATTTTTCCACATCCACTGATTCTGGTAAATAGGCTTCTTCCACATCCACTAATTATGATCCTCAGAAGAGAAAACCAAGTGTAGTATAGATATCTGGTGTGGAGCTTCTCGCAAGCTTAAAACCACCCTGGCTTCATTATGACCCATAATGCGGAGGAATTTTTCATTCTTCTCCATGGGAACCTTACGCTTTGCTTCGTAAGTAGGTTTCATAACCCATTGGGGAAAATACAGTGGATTTTCCCTCGACACTGTAGCAGAGATATGAGACGTGGATCCTTCAGCTTCTCCATAATTCCATGGAACTTTGTGTAAGCTGACAACAAGATGTTGTGGTCTGAAAGGTAATGAAATTGGCTCTGGTGCAGCCACTTTCAAAGGATTGTCAGCTCCTTTAAGTTGAATTGGTTGTATGGGAAATACTTTGACAGTCTCATCATCCACTTCAGATATAACTGCTACTGATCCCTTCCATTTGGTTGGACATGCATTCCCACCCTTGATTTGCACAATGTAATCATCTGCTATTTGTAGGATACCGCTATCAATAAGATTCTGAATGAGATGGTGGAGTGCCCAACATTCTTCTGTGCTGTGACCGCGAGAATGTGAATGATATTGACACACTTCATCAGAATTGAACCATCTTGAACGGGGATTGATTGGAGGTAGAGGGAAGGTAATTCTTTCTTCATTGATCAACATTTGCAATATCTCCTCCATAGATTGGCCAATATAGGTAAATTCTCGTTGATTGGCAAAATCCCGATGGGCTTTGGCATTAGCTCTCTTTGCAAACTTATCCTCTATAGCTTCGCTTTCTGAAGGTGGTGAGGGAATTCATGACGAAATGAAGGAGATAGGCATGCTCCTACCTGATTAATTTGCGGGTGACTTGATGATGGGGGGTCACCAGTTCTGCCAATTGCTCAATTTGTTTACAAAGAGCTTTCATCTTTCGTTCCATAGTGAACTGGAACTATGCATAATGCCATCTGTCAACACCGTCTTTGAGGGTTTGGGATGATTCACCATTAGAATTGGAACTCTGTCCAGTGCTATGTTGACCTCTTCTTCTTTGTGTTAAGGAAGAGGGTTATCTTGCACATGAGGTTGATCTGGTTTGGTGGCCACGATCTCACCATTTTTTATTAAATCTTGGATCTTGTGTTTCAAGGCCCAACAATCTTGAGTATCATGTCTAGGTGCTCCGGCATGATAAGCACATTTTTGAGTAGCATTAAAACCCCTCCCATTAGGTTTGGCTAGGTGAAGAAGATGTGTAATCTTCTTCTAAGTAGTTAGAAGAGCAAGAATATTCTCGAGCGAATCCCCTATGGGTGTGAACGTTCGAGGACGCTTTACTTGTCCACCTTTAGGAAATGGAGGGTTTGAAGATTTTGCTTGAAGAGGGCACGCTTTGATTGCGTTTTTAACCTTGTAATATCAAGGAAACATCCTCCTCTTTCTTTTTATGGATCCTCCGGGGGTTGTTTTAATAAGATCCGGACTGGATGTGCTCAGCAACAGCTTTAAGAGCTGTTAGGTCTTGAATTTTACCAGACATCAATCCCATTTCAGCCATCTCTCCGTGTTTGATCATTTCAGAGAATGGATTGCCAATACCAGCTAAAAATCTCTCATAGAAAGGAGCTTCCTGTACATCTATGAACGTCATGACCATTTCTGATTCCGTCATGGAAGGAATAACTTGAGCAGCAAGCCGCCTCCACCTTTGAGCATACTCTCTGAAAGACTCATTAGACTGTTTCTTGACCTTTGGTAATTTGGTACCGGTCAGGAGCCATCTGAGATTGAAAATTGTATTGAGAGAGGAAGGCGTGAGCCAGCTCTTCCCAACTATGGATCTTTGAGTTGTCTAACCTGGTATACCATGTGATAACCCGAGAATTTAGACAATTTTATAAAATCTTAAAAGATTGAATAGAGGTTAAAAAATACACCTAGACAGAAAATAAGTGTATGTATTTAACATTTTTAGGAATTAATTTTGTGAATTTAAAAACTGTTGGTGAAGGTCTACAGTGTTAAGAGAATCTGTGTATATGGTCATATGTGTGTACAGTATGTAGTTTAGGGTCAAGGATTGACCGGATAAATTATCTCAATCACAAACCCTAATAATATTTTAGAACCTCGACGTTTAACCCTAATGACTGAGAAGAAACCCTATTACCAGCTATGGAAACCCTAATTTCAGTTCTGGAAGTCCATAACCCTAATTTGGAATAATAAAACCCTAACTGGGAAGCTTGAAGAAAAGTATAAAGTTTTTATGTTATTAATTTTAAGTATAATTAGGGATAACCCTAATTAATTAATTAGAAAACCCTAATTTCTAATGTTAGAAACCCTAATGTACAATTAGAGAAAAACTAATTATTAATTTATATAGTTTAATGTTAATTAGGAAGCCTTAACCCTAATTAGCAAGCTTGAACGTGATTAGTAAACTTTATTATAATTACAGAACTCTAATTATAATTTTCTATTTTTAGAACCTTATTAGAAAAGTCTAGAATACATATTTGTGTAATCTTAGGGTTAAACCCTAAGGGTCAAACCGTAAGGGTTGAAACCTAATGATTGTGAGAAGTTACCAAGTTGCCATTCACTTTATGAGTCAAAAGACCAAACTACCATTTCTAATATTATAATGAGGTGGAGTGTAGATCTAACCCTACTAATGGTTGGTGACCAACCCTATGCTAGACACGTGGTCTAGTAACCCACTTTAATCATCAAATATCAGCCATCTTGCATCCTACAAATTCATTGAACCTAAGATCAAAGTTAAAAAAGTAAGCAAAATTCACTTACTTTACTTTTCAACTTAGCCAAGACCTTCTCTCTCTAAAATTTTGAAAATGTAGAGTGAGAGTGAGTGATAAGTTAAGCCAAAGTCAGTCTTTAGCTTTCCAAGAACAAACATCAAAGATCAGAATCTAGATCAAGCTTTAAAAGAGGTATAAACCCTAAATTTGAAGATCCTTGTATTTTATGTTAGATGTTATGATTAAGTGTTTAGATATGTTGTTTGTAGTTTATATTAGTGATCTGGGTTGTAATATCACAGATCCATATCATCTAAATGCTCGAAATTAAAGATTTCAAAAATCTGGTAAAGTTGAAAATTAAGGTCTGACAAGTAAATGTTAGAGCCTCTAGATTCTTCTGTGTTAGATGTTTATGGTGTTTTATGTTATGGATATGTTGTATGTCGTGTGGTCTTTAGTCTGCAACTTGAATCAACCTCAGATCATGTCTAGATTTCGAGTTATGATCGGTCAAACAGCGTTGACCGAACACAAAGTCGTGTTTCTGGGCAACCCAAATTTCCCAGAAACTCTGACAATCATTTTCTGGGCTTCAGATCTTACTTCTGTTAAATGTTATAGCCATGTTGTTGTTTTACAGTTGTTGTGTGATATGTAGGCTTCATGTTGATGTATCTAGATACCCCAGATCATTAGCAGAATTGTAGATAATCTTGGTCAAACTAGGTTAACCGAAATGGCTTATGAAGGTTTTCTGGAAAACCCAGATCTTCATCAGCCGAAATTTCTGACATAGTTTGACTAGCTTGGATCTTGCACGTGTTATGATGTTAGACTGAAATGATAGCATGTTATTGTACCCTGACACCTCTACTACACATTTGAAGTCATATATCACATAAATCATTCCTATAATCAAAGATATAAGGCCACCAAGTAGGTACCCTCACATTGCTCAAGTTTTTGGAAAACCCAGAAACTCAAGAACAGCGTCTGACATGTTTTTGGAGACTTAGATCTCTATGATCTGATGTTGTATAGCCATCGAACAAGTTGGTAACTATAATATTACATTAGTACTTTAGTTCTAACCAAATTAGAAGCCCAGAAACGTAGCGAACATGAATCTAGAACCGGTCAAACTAAGCCCATCGATAACTGATATGGTTTTCTGGGCAGCTCAAGAACGTGCTCAATAACACCTATAGCGACTATTCTGTCGCTATAGGGCCCTTTAGCGACAGTTTATTTTCTAAAATTATTATTTTAATAAATAATTAGAAATAAATATTTTTTAATTATTAAAAATACACTATAAATTATGAATTATTATTTTAAAGCCTGAAAAATAGTTTTTAATTATTTTGAGTATATTTCAAAAATATTTAATATTTTTAGAATATTAAAGGTATTTATTTATTTAATTATTAATATTAAATAAATTATTTAAAAATGGTTTTAATTCATGAAAAATTATATTATGATATTATAAAATATTTTAAGTTATTTTTGATGACTTTTGATATTTTGTGATGAATTTCATTAATAAATTATTATTAATAGTAATTAATTTATTTAATGAATATATTAGATAAATTATGGAAAAATAGAATTAATGCTTTAAAATTATATGAAAATAATTTAAGTGTTATAAAAATATTTTATGTTATAAAATATAACTTTTGATATTTTGCCATGAAAATATTAATATTTTAATATTAATAGCAATTATCGGATAATGGATTTAAGTGTTTAAAAATCATATAAAAATGATTTTAAGGTATTAAAAATACTTTGTGATATTATAAATATATTATAATACTATGTTATGATTTTCATTGATATTTAATATTAAATTAATATTAATGATTAAAGAATTATGTGGTATTTAAATTATATAAGTACGTTATTAATGATTGAAAAATCATGATAAATAGTAATAATTACTTGAAAATTATTATAAGCCTATGAAAATTATGTTGACTGATTTATAAATTACCTAAGATAATTGCTAAGTGTTAGGCAGAGTTTAATTGAACTTAAACTTGATAATTATCCGACTAGGCCGTCGGGATGTAATATTAGTACCGAACTCAACTCAGACTGCAATAGTTTTATACTGTGATGATATTATTCTAATATTTGGAGATCGGTATTATCTATATTAGGTCTTCGGATAAAGCTAAGTTATATTTCGTAACGGTAATCAACGGTACAAAAGCAAGTGTTTTTCTTAACTCTACTAAGAGTTGTTTCATTCAGATATGCTTATGGTTAATCATTACTGATTGCCATATAGAATTGTACTCTGTACATCTTGTATGTATAAGTCAGGTATGAAAGGCTGATCACCTTCATTACCTTTCGGTTCAGATATAATTGTTCATGTTTAATACTTGTTCAGTCAAAAGTTTGTTCGTGCTAGTTCTCAATTACATTGATGAATTATAGCCAGCCTATTATTCAGACTCTTTCAATCTTGATATATCCTTAAATTGTATTTAAACTTGTTGGGTAACTTTCATGCTCATCCTTGCTATATCATGATAAAACATTGCAGATTAAGGCGAATGCGTCAGATACAAGGAAAGGTTAAAGACAGTTCCAACTTTAGTTTACATGTGCAGATAGATTGGTAACAATAATGTATGATAAAATTTATTTATGTCAGATAGGATAATGAATTGTGTATAAGTTATGGTTAATCGACCTTGGGATAGTGTATAATGTTTAATGTATAAACAATTTATGTTTATATCTTCCGCAATAGTTATAGAAATAGTGCACCAGATCCGTGGTGATTTAGGACCCGGATTTGGGGGCGCTACATACCACGAACGGACTTTTCTAGTCAGACTCTTCTGAAACAGCTGCATTCTGAGCTTTTCATTTTCTGTGTAAGACCCAAGTTCTCCAATGAACACTTTCAAATGTGTATAAGGATCCCCTAATCCGTCATACTTTTCAAAATCAGGGATTTTGAATTTCTCTAGATAATGAACATCAGGGAAGATGCAAACGTCAACATATGAAACACTTCCATGTGTTCAATCCCTTTGAGAACACGGATAGTTTCTTCCATTTGGAGTACTTTCTTCCTGATATCACCGGTGCCTGGATCTCCTTTGAGATGGGTGCTTTGAGGGTCTTTGTTGGTTTAATCCAACTGAGGTTCTGGACTTGTTTTATCCAAACCTTGTCTTCCTCCTTGTGTAGAGGATTTTGTATGTGGAGGCATCTTTGTACCCTGAGTGGACTCATGCAATTCTTTAAGAAAGATAGCCAAATTTGTGATTTGCTGACTTAATCTATCAAATTCCTCATGAGAAATAGGATTAGACTAGTCAGACAAAGACATGATTGGCTGTAGGCTCGTGGCCTTTTCGGATTTTGAGCGGGTAACAGGCCCAATGATTTCCCTACAAAAGACTTATGTTGTTTAGTATTAGGGTAATGTAAATGTTATCATAACATGTCCATTTTAGGAATATTGTCCTACAAAACTTGGTGTTAATTGATAACATGCATGCACAGATAATCTTCATATTTTCCATCACATAAAGATGAGCATAGAATAAAATTATAAGTAAATGCTTTTACAAGTAATTGAAAATGGAAAGCATGAAGAGACTTTTCTCCGCGTTTGGTTTATCAGAGGTTAACCTATCTTAGGGTTTCTCTCGCATATTTTTGGCATGAAGGTTACCAGATCATCGCAATCTACTTGACGGGAAGTTAATCCGGTCTTTCAACTAGAGCGAATCTGGGTGGTGCCTTTCCTGAGCCCCATTGGAATTATTCTTCCTACGAGTCCAGTAATAAAACACCGACAGGATAGCCTCCTGATGGAGGAACCACACAACATACATTAACATACAATGTGTCTCACCGTTTATAAAAATGATGACATGTATAGTGTAGTAATATCACAGATAGATATAGTATAGTATAGTAAGTAAACAGTTTTGAAAAGCTTGTAATAGCGGCTTAAGCCCTCTTACTGGAGTCCCCAGCAAAGTCGCCACCTATCGACGTCGGGATTTTTGGTGTCCCTTTTCGTTACTTGTTCTATGGTGTTCTCATGTTAATGTGAGATTTGTTTGAAAAAATAAGTGGAAAAGGTCCGACATGTATAATGTCGACGATTTAACTTTAAGAGTTTAGTTAGTGTATTTAACTGGTTGCACCAACGCAACCGAAAAGGTTTGCACATTGACCCAGTGATGTGACACTGCTAAACGGGTCTGTGGAGGGAAGGTGTTAGGCACCCCCTGACATCCGGGTTGCCACGGTGACCGCCATTTTTTAAAGAAACTGTTAAATGAATGTGTGTGTGTGTGTGGGTGTGTGTGGATCAATGTGCAATTATTTGGAAGTAGTGCTAGACCTCGTTCGCACCTATATACATAGGGTTTGAATTTAAGAAAAATTCAGTTTTAAGCAGTATATAACAATGAAATTTTATAAAAAGAAGTTTTTCAAACCCTGTGCTCAATAGTAATTGAGACCTTTGATACTTACATTTTATTATTAAATGTTCGGCTTGTTTGCTTTTATTTTCGAGATGCAAAGCATCTTCGAGAAAATAATATACAGCAGTGCCAAACTCCTTATGGGCATGACAGCCATCCAAGGAAATTCAGACATTGTAAAATAATGTTCAAGATGCTCACAGCTGAAAAAGGTCCATCATGGGAACCGAATCTAGATTCAATAAACTGAATCTGTGATCACATGATTCCTAGGCTCACATGATACTGCAGTTTGTATGGAAAGAAGTAAGCAGTTATATATATAAAAGCTATTTATATATATATATAAACTTGATCAACCACCATGAAGCAACTCCATGGGGGATCAGAAATGTAAATATATAAAAGCAATAAATATATATATATATATGGACATGATAAACCACCACGAAGTAAACTCCAGGTGGGACGAAATGTAAATAAAGCTGTAAAAGAGATCAACTGCCACGAAGTAAACTTCAGGTAGGACGAAATGTAAATAAAGCTATAAAAGCGATCAACAGTCACGAAGTAAACTCCAGATAGTATGGAATGTAAATAAAGTTATAAAAGGTCACAAATTAAACTTCAGGCCTGACAAAAATGTAAATATATATATATATATATATATATATATAAAAATATAAATATATATAAGCAATAAACGCACCGGATGCAAATCCAAGCTCATCAGATATGTCCGAAAACAATTATATATATATATATATATACGTGTATATATATATATAAAAGAAAATAAACGCTCCAGACATAAGTCTAGGCTCAATCGAGGCATAACTCGATAATGTTAGTCCATATATAAAATATATACATATATATAAGTATATATATACAAATTGAAATGAAAACTACAGACCGAAGTCCGGGCAAACACACACTACACGACTCTCAACGTGTATAACAGTGTGTGTTAATATGAAAGAAGGCTTTATAGAATATGAGAAGGCTTACAGTGGGCTACCAAAGTAGACTTCTATGACTCTATGTAGATAAACACTCAGCTCCAGCCGGATAAAAGTGTAGCTATATGTGAGCTAAATGGTGTTTAAACGGAGGAAACACTCAATATGGGTGTATACAAAGTAAATTGGACAAGGCTTCCTCGCCTTTTCTCTCTCCTTCCTCTTCTCAAATGGCTGACCTCAACGTCTATATTTATAGACTGATGGCCGCAGGCACACCTGCGGCAGCCGCGGTTATACATGCGACTGGTCGTGGTGCATCTGGGCCTCGCGGGTCCCATCGCCTCGAGGTACGTGCATCCATGCACTGTAATGTCTACTTAAACTTGTAGAACTTCAATTCGAGCATTCGAATGAGGTATATGTGACCTTCTTCGGACCGCTTGTGTCGAGAGTTACGCAATGCCATGGATTAGAGGTTGTACGAAGTCAGGAAGAGGGGTCCATGCCCATGGTCTTCAAGCTTCAAATTTTATCCAAGGTTGTCATACGTAATAGTCACTCGAGATTGTTACTCCTCGGTTCTTATGGGACATCATTGGATGTATGTATGTATGAAGTGTTGAGATGACGCGCATGTGTTGAAGGGGCAAGATGACGTTTGACTCTTCGTCGGGGTTATCACCGGTTCGAGTATAAAGTAGACGTTGCTCAGGGTTACATCTGAGATTAGACTACTTATATGTATGCTGCGATATCATCTTGTGAGAGAAAACGTTGAGGCGGTAAGATGACGTTTGACTCCACACCGGGGTTTCGCCGGGTTCTGTTGGCGAGCGTTATTGCTCGAGGTTATATCTGAGATTGGACTGCTTGTTCGACTGCCTCACTGTCATCTGTGGATGTGCCTGTCTGCCCAGTATTAGCTCCGGGTTTGAGGTATGAGTGCCTCGGCAGGAGATCTGAGCTTGAAGCTAATAGCATGTATTTTTAATAAGCATTTTCGGAGTTATCGCCAGAACTACAACAGCATTCCTTGGGGTTATCACCAAGGACGAAACTCGAGGTTATCTACGAGGTTGGAAATGATCCTTCCGGTGTGTGTTCCGGGGTTAGAAATGATGTTTCCAATGTGTGTTCTGGGTTTCAAGGTTGAACTTCTAGTAGTATCCGGAATGGATGTAAGCTATCTTCCAGGGTTATCTCCGAAAGACGAATTTGCCCTCCTACAATGTCAGTAATAGGCGTGCTAAAAATTTTGAGTGTCTACAAACCTAATTTGGGTTATGAGCTAAAGTCACATGTATAGGTAATTAAATTTCATAAGATTGGGAATGGAAACCCTAAATAAACAATTTGGGTAACATATATTAAAATTGTTAGACTATGTTTATTACATGGCCCAAAACAATTAAAGGAGAAGCCCAAAAGAAATAAAATGCAAACCAATACTTAGCCCACTTGATTAAAGATATTTTACACTTTTGATTAATCAAATTTATGCATTAAAATAAAAGTAAAATTAGGAGATAATGGAGGAATGTGACCGGCCCCATTAGGCCTTTTAAGGCAACAAAATTATGCTAATCAAGTTCCATAAGTAGAAATCTTACACACAAGGACAAGTGTGTCATGCTCCCATTGGTGGAAATCTTAATTAGCACCCTTAATCACATGATTAGGCTTAATTGGAAGAGATAAGGTCAAGCCTTTTATCCAAGGGACAATAAAAGTATGGGGGATATTAGTTAATCACCCCATTTCATTTGCTAGATCATTTTATTTCTCCTATTATCATTCTTCTATTTTTCTCCCAAACAAGCAAACTTTAAAGAGAGAAAAGAGAGAGAGGGTTCGGTTTTTCTTGAGAGGGAGATGAGTTATTGTTCATGCTTCCTAAATTCATAACCTACTTTGGAAGATCAAGAAGGATAACAAAGAAAACTAGGTGAGATTCTCCTCCATTCTTTTTTCTTATTCTCCTTCTATTTTCAGTTTTTACCTCAACATGTATGGGGCTTATGGTCTAATACTCAAAGTACCCTAGTTCTACATATCTCATGTGTAGGACTAAGTATCTTGTGTATTAGACTATAGATTTAGAGGAAGGAAATGAGCATATGTTCTCCAAGGGGTGAAACTCTTGTTTTTCCTCCCCTAAATCTTGTGTAACTCAAGTTTTACAACTTAGATTTGTGATCCATCGAAGGGGGGGTGCTAGATACATGTGTTATCTAGTAAACCCAAGTGGTAGAACACAAATCTAGCAAGTATTGAAGCCATGGGAGCTGTTTTCCCCAAAACAGTCCACATAGAGTATCAAGGTTTTAAAAACCCTAAAAAGTTGTTGCCCCCGTTTTTCTTAGGACTATTTCGGATAGTTGCAAGTCTTTTAAAAATCTGGGAAAAATCACAGAGTTACCTTGAGAATTTATCTACGTGTATGAAAAAGAACGGACACGTTTCGATTTATAGGTTGTGCGTAATAGCTATTTCTGTAAAGGACTCCTAAATATTAACACCCGAATATCTCACAGTGTAAACATGGGAAAAATCTGAATTTTTTACAGTATGTTCATATATGTTATGAGAGCACACCCTGTAAACTTCAGAATTTTCGGAGCAAAACTAGATTTATGAAAAATGAAGCAAGATCTGAATGTTTTGGGCACGTTAAAATTAGTAAATTGTTTTCTAAAATTCCAGAAAAATTTGGGAATCATTGTTGGGTCATATACTGTCCAAATCTAGAAAAAAAGAATTTTTGGAATCAGTTTGGTATTTTTCCTAAAAATGATGAAGTTATGAATAAAAGGAAATAAATAGTTAAATGATGTCTTAAATAAGAAAATTATGATTTTAATGCTTAAATACTCCTAATATATAATATTATGACTATTTTAGGATATTTTGGTAATTTATAATAAGAAATATTATTTATGACCTTTTATAGATATTAAATAAGAGGTTTTATAAAGGGTGAACAATTAGAATAAATTATTTATTGATCTAAAATATTACTAAAATGTTATTATTATATTAATAATATTATAATATGCTAAAATATTAAGATTAAAACTTCATTAAAATATTATTAAATGATTAATAATATTAGATTAAAATATTAATCTTAGTTTAAATATTATTAAAAGATTAATAATATTAAATTAAAGTATTATTAAATGATTAAAATATTATTAAGTAAATAATAATATTATTCGAGATTAAATAAAATGTTATTAAAAGTGTAATAACATTAGTAAAGGAATAAAATATTATTAAATGATTAATAATATTAGTAAATAAATAAAATATTATTAAATGATTAATAATATTAATAAATGAATAAAATATTAATATTATTGGTAAATGATTAAAAGTATTATTAATTGATTAATGATACTAAAGCATAAGTAAGATATTATTAAAGTAATACTATTAATGCTTGATTAAAATATTATTAAGAGGATTAATACTATTAGTAAAGTATTAAAATATTATTATGATATTAATAATATTAGTAAGCGAATAAAAGTATTATTAGGAAAACTAATAATATTAAGAGGTGAATTAAATATTATCAAGATTAATAATATTAAGTGAATTAAATATATTTGTTATTTAATAGTAACATTATCGTGGCAGGATAATATTTCTAACAACTAAATATAATATATAATATCTATGTGATTACATGATCTAATGTTATGCTATGGTTAAATGAAAGATTACCTATAGGTCTCTCAAAGTAAGATAATTAAAATGCATAGTGGACATAATTTAATTGCGTAGCCATAACCTACAAACGAGGCAAGTCTCCTAACTCAAACTCGATTTATTATCTTCAAAGCATGTTAGTGAATAGTTATTGATGATTATTCACATCTATAATGATTATTGAAATTCGCACTTTGTGCAATTGAATTCCTGCTCTATTATTATTGAACTGTGAATTAAATTAAAGTTCTTTCATTCATGAACTGTTTATGAGATAGATCTATGCTAATATTATCAGCTAGATCAATCATGTTTAAATTTATTAAATCAAATGTGTTTTAAAAAGCTGTTTTTATTAAATTGATATGATAAGAACTCTTGACTGAGAAAAGGACGAATTTGATTAAGGCATGATATCGATGGTGGATTATTAAGTGTTTATGCATAAATCACGGGTTATGAAAGCCTGATCCCCTCTAATACCAAAACTTATTAAGAGGTTCAATTCAAATGACTGAGATCCTTGGCAAATGTTCATGGTTGTTTCAAAATAACTCAGTACACGTTATTCAATTATTTGAATATTCAATTGTTGATTATTAATTCATGTTCCTTCACAATCTTATACTATTGTTGAACATTGAAAGCAAAACTTCTTTCTAGTCATGATATATCTCCCCTGTATATATAAACTTGCTAAGCAAATTAGTTGCTTACCTTGGTTGTATCATGACATTTATTTCAGTTAAACCTGAAGGATCCAATACGAAGGACAAAGGCAAGGGCAAGATCCAGGAATAGTTTAGAATGAATGTTAATTGTTATTATCTGATGGAATTTCTTATGTAAACCGTTTGTAATATGAATGGTGTGTTTATGTTAAGGTTAAGAAGACCTTGGGACCATGTTATGAAACTTTATTATAATGAACAATGTATGTTTCTTATTTTGTAATAGTTATAGAATGCTTATGATGATGATAGATCGTGAGCACCGAATCTGAGGTTAGAGAACCTGGATTTGGGGGCGTCACAGGTTGGTATCAAAGCTGTAGGTTATAAACATTAGTAATGCGAAACCTAGGTTATAACCTTAGTAGAAAACTAATATAGAGTATGTAGATGATGGGTTGAGGAGATCCATCGAGTTTCAGTTATACTAAATAAAATATCATTTCATTTTATCAATGAATATATTTTATTGTGGTACTGATGTTTGTTTTATTTATGGTATTTGTAGGATGTCTGAAGAACACCAGGGTAGTCACTCAGTGGAGCAAGAGCCCATTGAGCGCGAGGTCACGGAAGAAGCCCCTCATGGTCCTCCGATAAGGGATTTGTTGTAGATAATCAATCAATTAGAAGGCAGAGTGGCAGAACTAGGGGTTAAAAACCACACACTCCAGTTCGCGGAAGGTCAATATAAGGATGCGGCTTATCAAGCCCAGACGGAGGTAGTTGAACAAAAGGCAAAGTTTGGAGCACTGAGCGTAGAGCATCTGGCGACGTGGGGTGAGTTTGACAAGGAGATTGTAGATAAGATACGCGTGGAGGAGGCATTTTATGAGTCAGCCAAGTGGGTGGACTAGTTAAAGATAGCACTGCAGGCCATGAAGGTCAGGGTCGAGACTTTAGGACTGGCGCTAGACGCAGCATCTAAGGGCCAGCGCAATGGGACTAGGAGGGCGCATATCGAGATAGGGGAGTCGAGTTGATCCGTTCGGCGTAGAGTTATGGAGGGGATGTTTCCCCAGGAGCCTGTTTAGGTGACCCAGCAGAGCCACCAATGATGATTATGCTTTGGACCAGTGTAGATATATGTATTAGTACCCCTTTTTGTGTAATAGGGTTTTATGATGTTGTAAACCTCAACAGGTGTGAGGTAGTAGGTAGTTAGGTAGTATCTCTATTTGTGTATGTAGGGAAGTATCATTTTGAGTTAATCCCATCTTTTGTGTTTAAAATGGGATAATAGCATTTATTAAAATATACCTGTATTGAACATGTGAGACACTGAAGATTGGTATATGAACATAAATGCATTATTATTATAATATGTGTTGGAAAATTTAAATAGTAAATTGTCTATTTAATGTTATGTGAATCCAGTGGCATGAATTATAAATTTTTAAAACAAACTTAACCCACTAATCAGGGAGAAAGACTTCCAAATCATGGTAACTTAAAACTCTCACATAATGATCATCTGATTGTTTGAATACAGTAGCGTGTTACATGCTAAGTACTTATATGATAATAAACCCGAGTAACGTGTTAGAATTTTGTATCACCGGATAATGCCGCCCAGACGTGTACTAAGGAACCAAGAGATCGAAGATTCAATTAATAATGCAGCGAGAGCTCAACCAAACCCAATGCAAGACTTTATCAACATGATGGCTGAAGCTATGAGGAATCAAGCTCAACCTACAGGAAATCAGGCGGGAAACCAACTAGTCAACTTTAAGGACTTTAAGGCAGTAGGACCGCCGGAGTTTAGAGGAACAACAGACCCGATAGAGGCCCAGACGTGGATAGATGAGATTGAGAAAGCCTTCATTATTGCTAGAGTAACAGAAGAGCAGAAAACAATTTTTGCTACTTATTTAATGAAGGGTGAGGCTAACTATTGGTGGGAGGCCAACCAGAGCAAAGCCGGAACTGGAATCATGACTTGGGAAGCGTTCAAGACGTTGTTCTTTGGGAACTACTTCCCTGAGAGTACACAAGAGAGAATACATATCAAGTTTTTGAAATTAAAACAGGAGAATATGTCAGTGTCAGGGTACGCTATGAAGTTCAATGAATTGGCCAGATTCGCTCCACACAGGTGGACATGGAGGTGAGGAAAGCAAGAAGGTTCGAAAATGGACTAAATCCATGGATTTACAGTAAGGTAGCAGTTTTACAAATCAAGTCATTCTCAACTCTATTGGAGAAAGCTCTCATAGCAGAAGGTGGAAGCGAAGCGGTCTCAAAGTATAATCAGGAGAAGTTATAAGAAGAAGGTAGAAGGTGGGAATCTGGATGTTAGCAATGGCGGTAGCAACAACAAGAAGCAGAAATGGAGCAGTGGGGGTAGTAATTTGGAAAGTCAGCAAGGTAGTATGCAACAAAAGAAGCCGGTGTGTGGAAAATGTGGAAAGGGTCACTCGGGAGAGTGCTTGAAGGGAAAAACGGTATGTTATACCTGTGGACAAGAAGGGCATACCTCACCCAATTGTCCTAATGTGAAGAAGGGAGGTTTTTTTAATTGTGGTGAAGTGGGACATCGGATCAAGGATTGCCCGAGGAAGAAAAGCACGAATGGCGGAAACGGCAACAAGGGCAATAACACTAGGACAACCAGTGGAGGACAAGGCCAGCCAAACAAGTCGACAACAATGACATTCAATATGATAGTGCAAGATGTCGTGGCATCCAGGGAGGTGGTGTCAGGTATAATTCCGATCAACGATATAAATGCCTATGTGTTATTCGATTCGGGAGCTTCATGTTCCTTCGTATTTGATGAATTTGCTCAAAGATTAAGTTTACCTCATGAACTATTAGAACACCCAATGGATGTAGAAGTAGAAAACAAAGAAATTATCACTGTAGACTACATCCATAGGAACTGTTGTGCTAATGTAAAAGGGTTTAAGCTTAATGTGGATTTGATACCGTTTCGTCTTGGAGAGTTTGATGTAATCCTTGGGATGGATTGGTTATCAAGTTACGGAGCGGACATTGATTGTAAGAAAAAGTGCGTCCACCTAAAGACTCCGAATAAGTCAAAGGTGGTATTTCATGGCAGTAAATTGTCGAGACAATCTTGTTGTCTGACGATGGTGTAAGCAAAGAAGTTTCTTAGGAAGGGTTGTATAGGTTATTTGGCTCACATTGTGGATACCCGTAGAGTCGAGGGTGAACTAGGTCAGATACCTATTGTAAGGGAATTCGTTGATGTCTTCCCAAATGAGATTCTGGGAATGCCACCAGATAAAGAGGTAGAGTTTGTTATCGATTTGGCACCAGGGACATCACCGGTATCCAAAGCGCCGTATCGTATGGCACCGGTAGAAATGAAGGAACTGATAGTTCAATTACAAGAGTTGTTAGATAAGGGATACATTCGACTGAGCGTATCACCGTGGGGAGTACCAGTCTTATTCGTAAAGAAGAAGGATGGATCCTTAAGGCTTTGTATTGACTATCGAGAGTTGAACAAGGTCACCATTAAGAACAAGTACCCGTTGCCCAGGATCGACGATTTGTTTGATCAGTTGAAGGGGGCGAAATACTTTTTAAAAATCGACTTGAGGACCGGTTATCACTAACTGAAGGTGAGGCAGGAGGATGTTCTAAATACGGCATTCAGAACTCGGTATGGACACTTTGAGTTTCTGGTAATGTCTTTTGGATTGACGAATGAGCCAGTAGCATTCATGGACTTGATGAACAGAGTGTTTAATCAGTATTTGGATAAGCTTGTTATCATGTTCATCGATGACATTCTGGTATATTCAGAGACGGAGGAAGAACACACTGAACATCTAAGGATAGTGTTGGAGATGTTAAGGAAGGAGAAGTTGTATGCAAAGTTCTCCAAGTGTGAGTTTTGGTTGCAGGGAGGGCAGTTTTTGGGTCACGTTATCGACAAGGATGGTGTTTCGGTGGATCCAGCAAAAGTAGAAGCTGATATCAACTGGGAATAGCCAAAGACGCCGACATAAATTTGGAGTTTCTTAGGATTAGCAGGATACTATCAGAGATTCATCCAAGATTTTTCAAAGATAGCATCGCCGTTGACCAACCTTACTATAAAGATGGTGAAGTTCGTTTGGACGGAGAAATGTGAAGAGAGTTTCATAGAATTAAAGAAGAGGCTCAGTCAAGCACCTGTGTTGGCTTTACCAAACAACACGGGAGGATTTGTAGTGTATAGTGATGCGTCACACAAGGGTCTTGGCTATGTACTGATGCAGCATGGTAAGGTCATTGCGTACGCTTCACGTCAGCTGAAGGACTATGAGAAGGGTTATCCGACTCCATGACACGGAGTTAGCAAAGCAGAGTTTTACCTTGAAGATTTGGAGGCACTATTTGTATGGCGAGAAGTGTGAGATATATACGGATCACAAGAGTCTAAAGTATATCTTTACGCAGAAGGAGCTAAATATGAAGCAACGCCAAGGCTAGAATTGATCAAGGATTATAATTATGAGATTCTGTACCATCCAGGCAAAGCAAATGTAGTGGCAGATGCCCTGAGCAGAAAAGGAAGAGAGAAGTTACTGAAGTTGACCATTCAAGAGGAATTGGTGAAAGATTTTGAACGACTTGACTTAGAAGTTAAGTATCCGATGGAGGCCAATGAGAAATTATTTACAGTGGCAGTGAGCCCGACTTTATTAGATAAGGTTAAAGAGGCTCAAGAGATGGACGAAGATTATGACAACATCAAGAAGAGGTTAGCTGAAGGGGATGAACTGAAATTCAAGATTGATGGCACCAGACTGCTGAGATTCGAAGGACGAATTTGGGTACCGTTAGTACCAGAACAAAGAGAAGAGATTTTTCAAGAAGTGCACAGTACGAGGTACTCGATACACCCAAGAAGCACAAAGGTGTATCAAGATTTGTGTCAACACTTTTGGTGGCCAAACATGAAGTGAGAGGTTGCTGAATACGCCAACAGATGTCTAACTTGTCAGAGAGTCAAGGCAGAGCATCAATGACCAAGTGGATTACTATAACCTTTAGAGATTTTAGAGTGGAAATGGGAGCACATCACGATGGATTTTGTGGTGGGACTTTCAGCAATGCAAAAAGGGCACGACGCCATATGGGTGATTGTAGATCATCTTACGAAGTCGGCTTACTTTTTGCCAATCAAGATCAGGTATAGTTTGGACCAACTAGCCAAATTATATATCAAAGAAATTATCTCGAGATATGGCGTACCAGTATCTATTGTATCGAATAGAGATCCGCGATTCACATCAAACTTCTGGAAGATTCTTCAAGAAAGAATGGGGACGCAGCTACGAATGAGCATCGCGTATCATCCACAGACCGATGGATAAAGCGAGAGAACAATTCAAACGCTTGAAGACATGCTCAAAGCTTGTGTGATGGACATTAAGGGTAGCTGGGAGGATCATCTTCCATTAGTAGAGTTCATATACAATAATAGCTATCATGCCAGCATCAGAATGCCGCTATACGAAGCACTATATGGGAGGAAATGTAGAACACCCTTATGCTGGGATGAAGTGGGTGAACGTCGACTGTTGGGACCGGAACTGGTGCAGCAGACCGTAGAGATCATCAAGGTGATAAGTATCTTAAGATTACCAGAAGAAGTATGCAGACTTACATCGCCAAAAGAGAGATTTTGAACTAGGAAGCTATGCATTTTTGAAAGTATCTCCCTGGAAAGGGGAGATAAGGTTTTGAAAGAAAGGTAAATTGAGTTTGAGATTTATTGAACCCTTCGAGATCTTGAGGAAGATAGGCAAAGTGGCGTACGAGGTAGCTCTTCCTCCTGAACTGGAACATATTCATAATGTGTTTCATGTGTCAGTGCTCTGATTACAAGCACGTGATATCGTACGAGCCAATTCAGGTCAAAATGATCTGTCGTACGAGGAAATTTCGGTTAAAATTTTAGATAAAAAAGAGCAGAAATTGCGAAATAAGGTTATACATTCTGTAAAAGTTCTTTGGAGGAACCACACTGCTGAAGAAGCTACGTGGGAACTCGAAGAAAAGATGAGGGAAAATTATCCACATCTTTTTGGGTAACCCTATATGTAATTTCAGGGACGGAATTCTTATAAGGAGGGGGGGATGATGTAATAACCGTGAATTTTAAGTCACTATATATTTATGTACATTATTGGTATTTAAAACTTATAGTGATTTAATATGTGACAATATATGTGAAGTGGTGCATAGATCAATAAACATATATACTATAGTTATGGATATATATATGTATAGATTTCATTAAAAATGAAAGCTTCGTAACCTAATTATACATTTGGTGAGACAATTAAATAACCTAAGGGTTATGGTAATAAGGAAAGGTTAGTATTTAACATGTATACTAACTTAAGTGGATAATCTTGTTATTTCAAGTGACTAATAATTTTAACCCTATTTCTAGTAAACCTTGTTGACGTCGGGATTTTTGGTGTCCCTTTTCGTTACTTGTTCTTTGGTGTTCTCATGTTAATGTGAGATTTGTTTGAAAAAACAAGTGAAAAAGGTCCTACATGTATAATGTCGACGATTTGACTTTAAGAGTCCCTAGTTGGTGTATTTAACTAGTTGCACCAACGCAATCGAAAAGGTTTGCATATTGACCCAGTGATGTGACACTGCTAAACGGGTCTGTGAAACCGAGATTCATTTGGGTTCAGGGGTTTGATTATGCGGAGGGAAGATGTTAGGCACCCCCCGACATCCGGGTTGCCACAGTGACCGCCACTTTTCAAAGAAACTGTTATATGAATGTGTGTGTGGGGGGGGGGGTGTGGATCAATGTGCAGTTATTTGGAAGTAGTGCTACACCTCTTTCGCACCTATATACATAAGATTTAAATTTATGAAAAATTCAGTTTTAAGCAGGATATAGCAATGAAGTTTTATAAAAAGAGGTTTTTCAAACCCTGTGCTCAATAGTAATTGAGGCCTTTGATACTTCCATTTTATTATTAAATGTTCGGCTTGTTTGCTTTTATTTTCGAGATGTGAAGCATCTTCTAGAAAATAAAATACAGCAGTGCCAAACTCCTCATGGGCATGACAGTCATCCAAGGAAATTAAGACATTATAAAATAATGTACAAGCTGCTCACAGCCAAAAAAGGTCCATCATGGGAACCGAATCTAGATTCAGTAAACTGAATTTGTGATCACATGATTCCTAGGCTCACATGATACTGAAGTTTGAATGGATAGCAGTAAGCAGTTATATATATAAAAGTTGTAAATATATATATATATATATATATATACAGACTTGATCAACCACCACGAAGCAACTCCAAGGGGGATCGAAAATGTAAATATATAAAAGAGATAAATATATATATATATATATATGGACATGATCATTCACCACGAAGTAAACTCCAGGTGGGATGAAATGTAAATAAAGCTATAAAAGCGATCAACTGCCACGAAGTAAACTCAAAGTGAGACGAAATATAAATAAAGTTTATAAAAAATAATCAATCGCCACGAAGTAAACTCCAGTGCAGATCTGAATGTAAATAAAGTCAGTAAAGGCAACGGCAAACTCTGTGCCCCGATGAAATGTAAATATATATATAAAAGCAGTAAACGCACCGGATGTAAATCCAGGCTCATCGGATATGTCCAACAACAATTATATATACACACATATATATATAAATATATATATAAAAGCAGGTAAATGCTCCGGATATGAAATACAGGCTCATCATATATGTCTGACAACAATTATATATATATATATATATATATATATATATATATATATATATATATATAAAAGCAAATAAACGCTCCAGACATAAGTCTAGGCTCAATCGAGGCATAACTCGATAATGTTAATCCATATATAAAATATATACATATATATATAAGTATATATATACAGACAGAAATGAAAACCATGGATCGAAGTCCGGGCAAACACACACCACATAACTCTCAATGTGTATAACAGTGTGTGCTAATATGAAAGAAGGCTTTATAGAATATGAGAAGGCTTACAGTGGGCTGCCAAAGTAGACTTCTATGACTCTATGTGGATAAACACTCAGGTCCCGTCGGATAAAAGTGTAGCTATATGTGAGCTAACAGGTGTTTAAACGGAGGAAACACTAAATAAGGGTGTATACAAAGTAAATTGGACAGGGCTTACTCGCCTTTTTTCTCTCCTTCCTCTTCTCAAATGGCTGACCCCAAGTCTATATTTATGGATTGATGGCCACAGGTACACCTGCGGCAGCCGCGGTTATACCTGCAGCTGGTCGTGGTGCATCCGGGCCTCGTAGGTCCTGTCGTCTTGAAGTACGTGCACTCGTGCACTGTCGTCTCAAACTTGATGAACTTCAATCTAGGCATCCGAACAAGGTTTATGTGACCTTCTTCGGACCGCTTGTGTCGAGAGTTACGCAATGACATGGATTAGAGGTTGTACAAAGTTAGGAAGAGGGGTCCATGCCCACGGTTTTCAAGCTTCAAATTCTATCCAAGGCTATCATGCGTAATAGTCACTCGGGATTGTAACTCCTTGGTTCTTGTGGGACATCGTTGGATGTATGTATGTATGAATTGTTGAGACGATGCACATGTGTTGAAGGGGTAATATGACGTTTGACTATTCACCGGGGTTATCGTCGGTTTGAGTTGAAAGCAGACGTTGCTCAAGGTTACATCTGAGATTGGACTACTTGTTTGTATGTTGTGATATCATCTTGTGAGAGAAAATGTTGAGGCGATAAGATGACGTTTGACTCCTCACCGGGGTTATCGCCGGTTTACGCTGAAAGCAGACATTGCTTAGGGTTATATCTGAGATTGGACTGCTTGTTTGACTGCCTCACTGTCATCTGTGGATGTGCCTGTCTTCCCAGTGTTAACTCCGGGTCTGAGGTATGAGTGCCTCGGCAGGAGGTTTGAGTATGAAGCTGATAGCATGTATTTGAAATAAGACATTCCGGAGTTATCGCCGGAACTGCAACAGCAATCCTTGGCGTTATCACCAAGGACGAAACTCGGGGTTATCTCCGAGGTTGGAAATGATTCTTCGAGGTTGAACTTCCGGTAGTATCCAGAATTGATGTAAACTATCTTCTAGGGTTATCTCCGAAAGACTACTCCTGCAATGCTAGTAACTGGCGTGCAGAAAATTTCGAGTGTCTACAGATGCCCCTCTTTATCATATTCATGCAATGCAAGATATGAATAGGATAAAGAATCCTAAACACTTGAAATGCAAATAAGGTAAACATGATGCTATATGCAGCAACATGATGCAAATGTATGATGCATGATTGTTAGGTAATCCTGTTTGGATGACAATCAGTGATGGCTTGGACATGCAATCCAAGTCTTTAAGAATATTGGCGTTGGGGCTATCAGCAAAGTCTTGAATCCTAGACATTGGCTTTTATTCCATAGAGGTACCTCTTGTGTATAAGAGATCTGTGGGGATAAAACTTTGTCTGTTTGAGGATGTGTATAACATATTCCCTCATTTTGTTTGAATTCTCGCCAACACGATGCATGCACGCCATCGTGGTTGCCCGACCTTTGTTGATGTGTGTATCACCGGATAGATCCCTACTGGGTGCATTGTCAAGGTTGCTTGACCTTCATTGATGTGTGTGTCAATGGTCGCACTGCGTTATCACCCCCGCCGGTGATACTTGTATAAGCTGCTTTGATGGGTTTACTTCCCATTAGCTCACATGACGTCAAGGTTGCTTGACCTTCATTGATGTGTGTATCAATGGTAGCATTGCGTTGTAACCCCCGCCGGGGATATGTGGATGATTGAAAGATGTGCGTTGTGACCCCCGTCGGGGATACGTCATCTTTTGATAACTTTAGCTTTGTAACCCCCGACGGGGAGGTTTAACATTTTGTGGTTTTGCGTTGTAACCCCCGCCTGGGAGGTTTAGGGTTGTGACCCTGCAATGATGGCATCGGACCTTTGTGGGGTATTGCCGAGCATGATTTGTGAAAGCTGAGCTCATCAGTATAGTATACCCTGCATTCAGGCAAATACTGATGAGATGACGGAGTTTAATTTTGACCCGCACAAAACCAGGATTCTAGGCTATTCCGCTCAATCGCGTAGCATTTTTATTCCTGATTTGGCCTTTTCAGCTTGTGAGACCTCCTTTGCAACTCTAACTGGAGCGAGCCGGAGGTGTGGGACCCATGTAGGAGTGCTGCAGGTACACTTACACCAGCCGCAGGTGGACCGTGGCTATGTAAAGCCCAAAGGTTGCTTTCATAAGTCATTTTCAAGCTGCATTGCGAAGGAAATCTGAGAGCTCTTCTTCAGATCTGCTGAGTTTGGGTAACTTTCTGCATATTCTGCCACTGTACAAGCGTTGTTCACTGTCCTGATAATATATGCATGTATTTTTTTTCTAATTTCTATTCGTCGGAAAATGACTTATCACATAAAATGCATTTAGGCACATAGTAGTGAATATGCATGTTGATATGACTTGATAAAAATATTCAACATAGCAAATGTTAGTATTAAACCATGCTGAATATAATGATGTGAAAAAATTTAACTTTTGACACAGTCGAATTGGCACCTTTTACTGTCATTTCTTATCCTATCTTATGACAAATGAGTAAAGGCAGAAAAGCAAAATAACCTGGTAATTAGACTACACTTGCAGATTTTTTACTGTGATGTGATAATGCATGTAGGATGTATATGACTTTGTATAGGTGTGCTTGTGAGACCCCGAATTTTATGAAATAAAAGTATTCAATTTTTCTATTTTGGTAAATAGTTAAATTGATAAAAGTTTAAAGTTAAGGGTGATATGTGAAAATTTTGCAAAGTAAGCAAGTTGATATAAAATATTCGTTGTGTCGGGGAATATTCGATTAGTCGGGGAATATTCTTTTTATCAGAGAATATTCGTACAATGTCATAATCATTGGTGGACCCCACAACAGAATTATTGTCGAATTGAGAAAACGACAAAAATATTTAAATGAAAATAACGGCAGAAGTTTTACCGTTAAAACTGTTGAACTACACTCAGTAGTAAAGACAAAGATGTCTGCCGTGGTTGCATAATAAAGCATACAGTATTGATTATTGATGCTTACGTGAGAAGTAACTTCGCTTTTGTTCAATTATTGCTACAAATGGTTGTTGCATAGTATCTCACGTTATTTGATTCAATTATTGTCGATATCTTATATATTATTAAATCAATAATTGAGATAACAAAGTTATTAATATAATTATTTGAAATATTAATGATGTCTAGAAGTTCTGCCAGTGAGAGATTTGGTCACCAAATTGCACGCCAATAGGGAGAAATCCTTATTAGAAAGCCCCCTCTTTCCTGGGAATAACATGGTCGATTAATATTATGAATTATAATAATGGTGATAAGTTTGTTTTATTATTATTATAAATGTAATAAAATAGAAAACTTTTTATATAAAACAGAATACTTTTTATAAAGTTTTGTTTTATTTGATTACAAATAGAATATATTATATTTTATTATGCATAGTGTTTCCATAGTAAAATCTTTTTATATAAAACAAAATACTTTTTATAAAGTTTTGTTTTATTTGATTATAAATAGAATATAATATATTTTATTATGCATAGTGTTTGCATAGTAAAATATTTTTATATAAAAATGTAATACTTTTAATAAAGTTATTTATTTTATTAGATTATAAATAGAATATATTATATTTTATTATGCATAGTGTTTGCATAGTGCCCGCATAGTATGTGTATAGTAAAATCTTTTTATATAAAATAAAATACTTTTATATAGTTATTTATTTTATTAGATTATAAATAGAATATATTATATTTATCGTATAGTGCAGCGGAGTATCCTTTCCATTCTCCTTTAAATAGGATGCTTAGTTAGAATTGAAAATCAAACTAGAAGTTCAGAGAATTATTCTTCTATAATCTTGAGCGTATTTCTTTAGAGATTAAGAAAGCTTTGAGCGTAGAAATAGTGAAAGTTTTCTTCAAGAATATGCTCGCCCTACTTGTCGGAATACTCTTCTTTCTATGGTAAGGGATATTATTTGTTGTACTCGTAAGGGATATTATATGTTGTACTCGTAAGGGGTATTATTTCTTTCGTATTCATGAAGAGAACTTCTGTTATTCCATTCTTTATTATTCATTGGAATAACTTTATATCTGCCGATCTACCCTATACTTGGTGAAATTCTTCTGTTATTCCATTCTTTATTATTATGTTGGAATAACCTATCTATGCGAAGTACCGCATACATGGTGAAATTCTTCTGTTATTCCATTCTTTATTATTTTGTTGGAATAACCCGTATACGCAGGCTACCATATACTTGGTGAATTTCTTCTGATATTCCATTATTTATCATTATGTTGGAATAACCTGTCTATGCGAAGTACTGCTTACATGGTGAAATTCTTCTATTATTCCATTCTTTATCATTCTGTTGGAACATCCTGTCTGTCCGAATTACGCATGACCTGGTTCCATTATTTATTATTTTATTGGAATAACCTGTATACGCGGACTACCGTATGCATGGTGAATTCTTCTGTTATTCCATTCTTTATTATTCTGTTGGAATATCCTGTCTGTGCGGATTACGCATGACCTGGTTCCATTCTTTATTATTCTGTCGGAATATCCTGTCTGTGCGTTTATGCATGACCTAGTTTCATTCTTTATTATTTTGTTAGAATAACCTGTCTGTGCGGTCTATCACATGCATGGTGATTTCTTATGTTATTCCATTCTTTATTATTACATTTGGAATATCACATGCGTAGAATTACACACGACCGGTTCCATTCTTTATTATTCATTGAAATAATATGTGTACATGGATTACTGCGGCATGGCAAGCGAAAATCCATTTGCGCTTTAAGTAATCTTTCCCGACCCTCAAAAATTCTGGAAAAATTTGAAATGATAATTTGATGAGTTTTCTATATTGTGTCCAAAAATGTCTATTTTTGGATATATAGATTAAGAGTTATAAATTTTATGAGAAAAGACTATTTTAAAAGTAAACCCTTATAACTCCTTGTGGTTAACTCTAAAATTGGTGAAATATTTATTGGGAAGACATGTATATAACAGAAGTATACCGTGTAAATTTCAGAATTTTTGGACAAAAGTACAATTTATGATAAATGTCTAACTATTCGGCAGTTTTACCAAAATATAAAATAATAAATGAATTTTAAAAATTCTAAGAAAATATATTTTCAATATGGGACTATATTCTGCTAAATCCCAGGAAAAAAATATTTTTGGGACTGATTTTGTATTTTTTATGAAAATGAACTAGTTATGAGTAAATGAATTAAATATGTTATGTGATGTAATAAAATTAGAAAATAGGATTTTATGGCTTGGGAATCCTATATAGGGAATATGCAGATTTTTGATGAGGGATTTGATCATTGATGATGAAATCTTACGAGTATGGAATTTTTATATGATTAAAATGAATTATTTGATAAAGTGTAAATAATTGAAATAAATTGTTTATAATTTTAAGAAATGATTAAAATATTTTTATAATATTAATAATATTAGATTATGAGATTATTAAGTGATTAATAACATTTGGTTATTATTGAACGCTAGATAAATTGTATTATAAATGTTTAATATTTATCCTTTATCTCATTTGATTGATTCTTTATATCAATTTCATTATCCTCATGTTTATATTATGATGAAAGTCATCTACGGCCTGTAGTGCATAGATGGACTTGGTATGATTATGACCAGGGATTATTCGGTATAATCATGTCCGTAATGTTACAAATGATTTGGTAAAAGTCCTCATTGGTCCGTAGTGCATTGATGGACAGTTTTTGGTATGATTATGGCTATAGATTCTCTTCGTCCAAGAGTGCAAAGATGAATGGTTTATGGCATGATCAGGACCATTAATGAAAACATAATTATCTTTGGCCCGTAGTGCATAGATAATTCGTGGTCGTGATATTAACGAATATCCTTGGCCTATAGTGCAGGGATGATTCAATGATGTGGATTAATTATTGAGCTGAGTCACAACAATGAAATATTAATTCATGGATGTGATATTAACGAATATCCTTGACTGTAGTGCAGGGGTGATTCGATGATGTGGATTATTTATTAAGTTAAGTCTCAACGATAAAATATTGATAATAAATTTTTAATTCGTAAAAGATAGTAGATATCATACTCTACTTGACTCTTCTCAAATACAGTTGTATGTCTTTGGCCTGTAGTGCAAAGATAAATTGTTAATGAATATCTTTGGTCATAGTGCAAAGATGAATTTATTAGTATGATTATGACCATAAATTGTAATTTGGTATTACCATGATTTTTGATGTTTCAGGTGAATATAGGTGATGAAAATTATCTTCATCCTGGGTGCGAAGAGGAATTTAGAATCACAATTATGATTATGAGCCGTTCATATGATTGTGGATAGGAATTGTTGATTGATGTTATAGGGATAAAACAATATTGGCCGACTTTTAATGTAGGGAAAATAATAGATCTGATGGTCTATTTGACTCTTCTAATGGATTTCTCATTCCGATGCAACTATGGTTGAAAAATTTTATCATCTACCATATGTTCTAAATCTCTGATTTATTACTGATGAAGGCTATTGATGATGTAAATTATCTTTAGTCATGATATTCTTTACTGGGCTAGTTGTGCTCACCCTTTTTGCTTCACAATTTCTTTCAAGTAATAAGAGTGTTGCCGATTTGAGCGGGGTTAACAGGGGAATAAAATGGTGGTCTATAGCTATTGATGTTCTCCCTAAATAGTATGGAAATAATTTTTTTGATGACTTTAGATAAATGTGTCGTATTGTATACATCATTTGATATTTAATTTTGGTAAACCGAATAGGGTGAGGTGAACCGAACTTTGGAAGGGTGTTTTTCCACTATCATACATGATGTCTAATGACATATAACCTCGTGTTATCATAAGACAGGGTTGTACACATCCACTTGCTGAGTATATCTACGAGCACTACATATATGATCTTGGAGTTTATTTGAAATATAATTTTCACTTGGAGACAGTGGAGATAGTTATATGTCAAGAGAAGGCTCACCATTGGGAAGAAGATGATAGTAATCTTCTCATTTTTTCTTTGGGGTCTATTGGGTCAACCAAGGATAATTTTGTGGACATATGATATATATCATAACCTAGACGCATGGGCTCCCATGTACGAAGGTTTCCTTGAGCACTTCCCAAACATTTTAATTTTTAAAATTGTTTTTGACTATACTTTTATGTAAAGTATCATTGTAAGGATGTGGTTGAGGCACCATGAGAGTTACATACATTTCTATTAAAACTCACAGTTAACTGTGGTCGTATTCTATACGACAATTCAACAATTGAATAAATGAAGTTTGTATTTAATTTTTATAGTGTGATATCTGGCGACTCATAATGGGTCTTGTGGACTTATTTTGGGGGCGTCACAAATGGTATCAGAGCTTAGGGATATGGTCGCTGGCGGAGATAAGAGTCTAGAACTAGAAGGGGAGAGACGAGTTATATATTTCGCTAGTGTGTGACTTACCTAAGCTGAAATTGTTTACTTAATAAGTTGACAAATTGTGATATGTAAATTAACCTTTGTTTTAAAGTTATATTCTAGAATGATATCTGAAATATAGAAGATGAGAAATGGGAAAATCATGATAGTGAAAAAATTATCAGGAAGGTACAATCTGAAAAGAAAGCAAGGTATTCTCATCTCTTTTAATATCAGGCACGTACTTAAATTTTGAGGGCAAAATTTCATAAGGAGGGGAGATTGTGAGACCCCGAATTTTATGAAATAAAAGTATTCAATATTTCTATTTTGGTAAATAGTTAAATTGATAAAATTTTAAAGTTAAGGGTGATATATGAAAATTTTGCAAAGTAAGCAAGTTGATATAAAATATTTGTTGTGTCAAAGAATATTAGATTAGTCGGGGAATATTCTTTTTATCAAGGAAAATTGGTACAATGGCACAATCATTGTTGGACCCCACAACGAAATTATTGTCGGATTGAGAAAACGACAAAAATATTTTTATGAAAATAACAGCAGAAGTTTTACCATTAAAACTGTTTAACTACTCGGTAGTAAAGGTACAGTAATACGCGTGTTTGCATAGTAGCACACGGTATTGATTATTGATGCTTACGTGAGAAGTTACTCAATTTTGTTCAATTATTGCTATAATAATTGTTGCATAATATCTCACGTTATTTGATTCAATTATTGTCAATATTTTATATATTATTAAATTAATAATTTAGATAACAACATTATTAATATTATTATTTGCAATATTAACGATGTATAGAAGTTCTTCCAAGGAGATGTCTGGTCACCTAATCATGCGGCTAATAATAGGAGAAATCCTTATTGAAAGCCCCTCTTTCACGGGAACAACTCAGTCGATTAATATTGTGAATTATAATAATGGTGATAAGTTTATTTTATTATTATTTTAAATGTAATAAAACAGAAAACTCTTTATATAAAATAGAATACTTTTTATAAAGTTTTGTTTTATTTGATTATAAATAGAGTATATTATTTTTTATTATGCATAGTGTTTGCAGATAGTAAAATATTTTATATAAAATGTAATACTTTTTATAAAGTTTTGTTTTATTTAATTATAAATATAATATAATATATTTTATTATGCATGTGTTTGCATAGATGTCTCCATTGTATTTGTATAGTAAAATCTTTTTATATAAAATAGAATACTTTTATAAAGTTATTTGTTTTATTAGATTATAAATAGAATATATTATATTTTATTATGCATAGTGTTTTACATAAGTGCTTGTATAGTGTTTGCATAGTAAAATATTTTTATATAAAACTGAATACTTTTATAAAGTTATTTGTTTTATTAGATTATAAATAGAATATATTATATTTTTTGCATAGTGCAGCATAGTATCCTTTCCATTCTCCTATAAATAAGATGCTTAGTTAGAATTGAAAATCACACCAGAAGTTCAGAGAATTCTTCTTCTATAATCTTGAGCATATTTCTTTAGAGTTTAAGAAAGCTTTGAGCGTAGAAATAGTGCAAGTTTTCTTCAAGAATATCCTTGCCCTACCAGTCAGAATACTGTTCTTTCTAAGATAAGGGATATTATTTGTTGTACTTGTAAAGGATATTATTTGTTGTACTCGTAAGGGGTATTATTTCTTTCGTATTCATGAAGAGAACTTTTGTTATTCCATTCTTTATTATTCTATTGGAATAACTCAGATACGCTGATCACCCTATACTTGGTGAAATTCTTACATTATTCCATTCTTTATTATTATGTTGGAATAACTTTTATCATCATGCCAATCTACCGTCGTGGTGAAATTCTTCTGTTAGTCCATTCTTTATTATTCTATTGGAATAACCTGTATACGCAAGCTACCCTATACTCAGTGAAATTCTTCTATTATTCCATTCTTTATCATTATGTTGGAATAACCTGTCTATGCGAAGTACTGCATACATGGTGAAATTCTTCTATTATTCCATTCTTTATCATTCTGTTGGAACATCCTATATGTGTGGATTACTCATGACCTAGTTCCATTCTTTATTATTCTGTTGGAATAACTTGTATACGCAAACTACCGTATGCATGGTGAATTCTTTTGTTATTCCATTCGTTATTATTCTGTTGGAATATCCTCATCATGCGGATTACGCATGACACGGTTCCATTCTTTATTATTCGCGTCGAATATCCATGTCAATAAGGCTTACGCACGACTGTTCCATTCTTTATTATTACGTTAGAATAACTTTTATGCATGCGATTATCACATGCATGGTGAATTCTTCTGTTATTCCATTCTTTATTATTCTATTGGAATATCCTGTCTGTGCGGAATACGCATGACTTGGTTCCATTCTTTATTATTCTATTGAAATAATCTGTCTACGTGGATTACCGCATGGCGGGCGAATATCCATTTGTAGTTTCGTAAATTTTTTAACCCTCAAAAATTCTAGAAAAAATTGAAATGATAATTTGATGAGTTTTCTATATTGTGTCCAAAACTGGCAATTTTTGGATATATAGATTAAGAGTTATGAATTTTATGGGAAAAGACTATTTTAAAAGTAAACCCTTATAACTCCTTGTGGTTAACTCTAAAATTGGTGAAATTTTTATTGGGAGTACTTGTATATAACAGAAGTATACCGTGTAAATTTTGGAATTTTTGGACAAAAGTATAATTTATGATAAATGTCTAAATATTCGGCAGTTTTAGGCATATGAAAAATAGTAAATGAATTTTAAAATTTCTGAGAAAAATATATGTTCAATATGGGACTATATTCTTCTAAATCCCAGAAAAGAAATATTTTTGGGTCTGATTTGGTATTTTTTATGAAAATGAACTAGTTATGAGTAAATAAATTAAATATGTTATATGAAGTAATAAAATTGGAAAATAGGATTTTATGGCTTGGGAATACTATATAGGGTATATGCAGATTTTTGATGAGGAATTTGATCATTGATGATGAAATCTTATGAGTATAGCATTTTAAATGATTAAAATGCATTATTTGATAAAGTGTAAACAATTGAAATAAATATTTGATAAGTTTAAGAAATGATTAAAATATTATTATAATATTAATGTTATTAGATTATGAGATTATTAAGTGATTAATAACATTTGGTTATTATTAAACGCTGGAGAAATTGTATTATAAAAGTTTAATATTTATCCTTTATCTCATTTGATTAATTCTTTATATCATTGTCATTATCCTCATGCTTATATTATGATGAAAGTCATCTGTGGCCTGTAGTGCATAGATGCACTTGGTATGATTATGACCAGGGATTATTCGGTATAATCATGATCGTAATGTTACAAATGATGTGATAAAAGTCCTCATTGGCCCGTAGTGCATTGATGGACAGTTTTTGGTATGATTATGGCTATAGATTCTCTTCGTCCAAGGGTGCAAAGATGAATGGTTTTATGGCATGATCAGGGCCGTTGATGAAATCACGATTATCTTTGGCCCGAAGGGCATAGATAATTTGTGGTCGTGATATTAACGAATATCCTTGGCCTGTAGTGCAGGGATGATTCGATGATGTGGATTAATTATTGAGCTGAGTCTCAGCAATGAAATATTAATTCATGGATGTGATATTAACGAATATCCTTGACCGTAGTGCAGGAGTGATTCGATGATGTGGATTATTTATTTAGCTGAGTCTCAGCGATAAAATATTGATAATAAATTTTTAATTTGTAAAAGATAGCAGATATCATGCTCTACTTGACTCTTCTAAAATATAGTAGTATGTCTTTGGCCTGTATTGCAGAGGTGAATTGTAAGACCCCGAATTTTTTTTATAATTATTATTCAGTAAATGATTAAATTAATAAAAGTTTAAAGTTAAGGGTAATATATGAAAATTTTTTAAATTACGCAAGTGGTTATAAAATACTCATTTCTGTCGGGGAATATGCGTTTGGTCGTGGAATATTCTTGTTGTCAGGGAATATTCGTAAGACGGCGCAATCATTTGTGGGTCCTATAACAGAATAACTATTGGATGAAGAAAACGACAAGTTTGAGTTTTTATAAATAACGGCGTAATAGTTACCGTTAACAATCGTTGGAATACACGGTGGTTAAAATACGATGTCTGGCGTGGTTGCACAAGAAGCACTACCAGTATTGCCTCGTATTTTGAATTATTGATTCTTACGTGAAGAAGGCACTACTCAATAATTGTTACGATAATTCTTTACTTGCTCAATATTTTATTTTATTGATTCAATAATTGTTGCGTTGATATTTTATAATATTGTTGTTTCAATAATTGTCACGACACAGTATTTTCTATTATCAGATAAATAATTCATATTATTTGAATAATATTATTAGATAGCATTATTTGCATTGTCTAGAAAGTTCTGTCAATGAGAGGTTTGGTCACCTAATTGCGCGCTAGTAAGGAGAAATCCTTATCGGAAAGCCCCTCTTTCCTGGAACGGCCTGGTTGTCATAACTGTGATTCTGTAATATTATTTTTGAATAATTAATTATTGATTTATATGATAAGTAAATATTTATTTGATGCGGATATAAATGATGGATTTATTTATGTTGTTATAAATGAAAGAATTAATGTTGAGATGTTTTATCAGTATTTTGTCGGAAAGGAGGTATTAAAAATCAAACCAGTGTTCTTGTGATATATTACGTGAGTTATATTTTTTAATTCGACCGTTGGATTGTTGTGATTTTTGGATATGTTATACATATATAAGTTGAGTATATGTCCACAAATTTTGAACCGTTAAAACCGAACGTCTGATTTGTTATGAATTTTAAGAGGTGACTGGTTCTGAAATTATTGAATTTTGGGAATTTATCATTTTGGTGGAAAATTATAGAATGTGTGCGCCCCACCTATGGTTGGTGAAGAAATGTGCTGAAATTCTAATTCAAATGTGGTGGGTGGCAATAGTAGCAGGGAAAGCCATCGTGTAGCAAGTCAAGTCTCACTACTACAGTCTTAACTAACATTTTCCTATAAATAAAGGGCTAAGTTAGAATTGAAAATCACAATAGAAACATAAGCTTTCTCTCTTTCTCTCTCTATATTATCAAGCATATTTTGCGAGTATTTAGATACTTTGAGAGTTTCTATTCAGTACAAGGTTCCTTCGGCTTTACATTCCGGTCAGAAATACTGCTCTTTCGAGGTAAGGGATTGTAAGGGAATTTAAGGGTTGTTATGTTTTTCATGTTTCGTAATTTTTTCGACCTTCAAAAATTCTGGAAAAATGGGAAATGATAATTTGATGAGTTTTATTGATTGTGTCCGAAAATGGCAATTTTTGGATGTACAGATTAGGAGTTATGGATTTTATGAGAAACGATTATTTTAAAAGTAAACCCTTATAACTCCTTGTGGTTAACTCCAAAATTGATGAAATTTTTACTGGGAGTACATCTATATAATATCAGTATACCCTGTAAATTTCCGAATTTTTGGATAAGATTATAATTTATGATAAATGTCTAAATATTCGGCAGTTTTGGTCATATGAAAAATAGTAATTGAATTTTAAAAATTCCGAGAAAAATATATGATCAATATAGGACTATGTTATGCTAAATACCAAAAAAGAAATATTTTTGGAACTGATTTGGTATTTATCATGAAAATGGACTAGTTATGAGTAAATGAATTAAATATGTTATGTGAAGTAACAAAATTGTAAAATAGAATTTTATAGCTTGGGAATCCTATATAAGGTATATGCAGACTTTTGATGAGGGTTTTGGTTATTGGTGATGAAATCTTATGAGTTTGGCATTTTAGGATGATTAAATGCATTAATTAGTAAAGTGTAAACAATAAAAAAAATTGTTTATAAGTTTAAGAAATGATTAAAATATTGTGGTAATATTAATAATATTTGATTATGAGATTATTAAGTGATTTATAACATTTGGATTAAGGTGTTATGAAATCATTGATTTATGAATCTTACTCTTGAAATTAAATGCAGTTGTTGATCATATTGTTTTTATATATTATCATATATAACATTTTTATAATCTCGGTGATGAAATTTCTCTTTGACTTAAGTGTAAAGATGGGTAGATTATTGGTATGATGATGACTATGGGTTCTCTTTGGCCAGTAGTGAAATGATGAATTGTTGACTGGTATGATCATGACCATTTGATTTACAATTGAATATTTTTTGCTTAAGTGCAAAGGTGAATTGATCAACATGATTATAATTATGGTTTATATAAATTCTGAAATGATTGTATATTTCTTTGAGATATTAATATCTTTGGCCTGTAAGTGCAAAGATGACCTGTTGTTGAATATCTTTGGCCCGTAGTGCAAAGATGTCCTGTTGTTGAATATCTTTGGCATGTAGTGCAAAGATGAACTGTCGATGAATATCTTTGGCCCGTAGTGCAAAGATGAATTTATTAGTATGATTATGAACAGGAACTGTGATTTGGTATAACCATGATCTTTGATGTTTCAGATAAAGACATGTGATGAAAATTATCTTTGTCCTGGATGAGAAGAGGAATTTAGAATTTCTAATATGATTATGAGTTATTCACATGACTGTGAACAGGATCTGTTGATTAATGTTACAGGGTTAAAGCATTGTTGGTGGACTTTTAACATGGAGAAAAATAATAGACTTTATGGTCTATTTGACTCTTCTAATGGATTGCTCGTTCCGCTGCAACTATGGTTGAAAAGTTTTATCATCTACCATGTATTCTAAATCTTTGATTTAATACCGATGAAGGCTATTGATAATTTAATTATCTTTAGTTATGATATTCTTTACTGGGCTAGTTGTGCTCACCCCTTTTGCTTCACAATTCCTTCCAGGTAATAAAAGTGTAGCTGGGTCGAGCGGGGATAACAGGGGAATAGTGGGGTGGTCTGAGATTATCAATGTTTCTCAACAAATTATAAAATGGCATGACATAAAATATATAATTGTATTGAGGACCTAAGATATGTGTGTCGTATATTATACGTCACTTAATAATTAATTTTGGTCAACAACAATAGGGTGAGGTGAACCCAACTTTGGAAGGGTGTTTTGCCACTATCATACAATCTCGTGTTATCATAAGAAAGGGTTGTGAAAATCCACTTGCTGAGTATATCTATGAGCACTACTTATATGATCTTGGAGTTGGGTTGAAACATAATGTTCAATACGCATGGTTGCACAGTAGCACACGGTATTGCACAATATTTTTGAATTATTAATTTTTACGTAAGAAGTAACTACTCAATAATTGTTACAGTAATTACTGTTCAATATTTAATTTTATTGATTCAATAATTGCTACGTTGATATTTTATATTATTGTTGTTTCAATAATTGTCACGACACAGTATTTTCCATTATCAGATAAATAATTCATATTATTTGAATAATATTATTAGATATCATTATTGGCAATGTCTAGAAAGTTCTGTCAAGGAGAGGTTTGGTCACCTAATTGTGCGCCAGTAAGGAGAAATCCTTATCGGAAAACCCCTTTTCCTGGGAACGGCCTGGATGTCATAATTGTGATTCTGTAATATTATTTGTGAATAATTAATTATTGATTTATATGATAAGGAAATATTTATTTGATGCGGATATAAATGATGGATTTATTTATGTGGTTATAAATAACGGAATTAATGTTGAGGTGTTTTATCAGTATTTTGTCGGAAAGGAGGTATTAAAAATCAAACCAGTGTTCTTGTGATATATTACGTGAGGTATAATTTTTAATTCGACCGTTGGATCGTTATGATTTTTGGATATGTTATACATATATAAGTTGAGTATATGTCCACAAATTTTGAACCGTTTAAAACGAACGTATGATTTGTTATGAAATTTAAGAGGTGACTGGTTCAGAAATTGTTGAAGTTTGGGAATTTATCATTTTGGTGGAAAATTATAGAATGCGTGGGCCCCACCTATGGTTGGTGAAGAAATGTGCTGAAATTCTAATTCAAATGTGGTGGATGGCAATAGTAGCGAGTAAAGCCATCAGGTAGCAGGTCACATCTGCTACGGCGTGCTAACATTTTCCTATAAATAGAGGGCTAAGTTAGAATTGAAAATCACACCAGAAACATAAGCTTTCTCTCTTTCTCTTTCTATATTATCAAGCATATTTTGTGAGTATTTAGATACTTTGAGAGTTGCTATTCAGTACAAGATTCCTTCGGCTTTACATCCCGGTCAGAAATACTGCTCTTTCGAGGTGAGGGATTGTAAGGGTTGTTATGTTTTTCATATTTCATAATTTTTCCGACCTTCAAAAATTTTGAAAAAATTTGAAATTATAATTTGATGAGTTTTATTGATTGTGTCCAAAAATGGCGATTTTTGGATGTATAGATTAGGAGTTATGGATTTTATGAGAAAAGATTATTTTAAAAGTAAACCCTTATAACTCCTTGTGGTTAACTCCAAAATTGATAAAAATTTTATTGGGAGTACATCTATTTAATATCAGTATACCCTGTAAATTTTCGAATTTTTGGATAAGATTACAATTTATGATAAATGTCTAAATATTAGGCAGTTTTGGCCATATGAAAAATAGTAATTGAATTTTAAAAATTCTGAGAAAAATATATGTTCAATATAGGACTATGTTATGCTAAATCCCAGAAAAGAAATATTTTTGGAAATTATTTGGTATTTTTCATGAAAATTGACTAGTTATGAGTAAAAATGCATTAAATATGTTATGTGAAGTAACAAAATTGGAAAATAGGATTTTATGGCATGTGAATCCTATATAAGGTATATGCAGAATTTTGATGAGGGTTTTGGTTATTGGTGATGAAATCTTATGAGTTTGGCATTTTAGGATGATTAAATGCATTAATTAGCAAAGTATAAACAATTAAAATAAATTGTTTATAAGTTTAAGAAATGATAAAAATATCGTGGTAATATTAATAATATTAGATTATGAGACTATTAAGTGATTTATAACATTTGGATTAAGGTGTTATGAAATCATTGATGTATGAATCTTACTCTTGAAATTAAATGTAGTTGGTGATCATATTGTTTTTATATATTATCATATATAACATTTTTATAATCTCGGTGATGAAATTTCTCTTTGACTTAAGTGTAAAGATGGGTAGATTTTTGATATGATCGTGACTATGGGTTCTCTTTGGCCAGTAGTGCAAAGATGAATTGTTGACTGGTATGATCATGACCATTGGATTTACAATTGAATATTTTTAGCTTAAGTGCAAAGGTGAATTGATCAACATGAATATAATTATGGTTTATATAAATTCTGAAATGATTGTATATTTCTTTGAGATATGAATATCTTTGGCCTGTAAGTGGGAAGATGACCTGTTGTTGAATATCTTTGGCTCGTAGTGCAAAGATGTTATGTTGTTGAATATCTTTGGCCTGTAGTTCAAAGATGAACTGTTGATGAATATCTTTGGCATGTTGTGCAAAGATGAATTTATTAGTATGATTATGAACAGGAACTGTGATTTGGTATAACCATGATCTTTGATGTTTCAAGTAAAGACATGTGATGAAAATTATCTTCGTCCTTGATGAGAAGAGGAATTTAGAATTTCAAATATGATTATGAGTTATTCACATGACTGTGAACAGGATCTGTTGATTAATGTTACAGGGTTAAACCATTTTTGGTGGACATTTAACATTGAGAAAATAATAGACTTTATGGTCTATTTGACTCTTTTAATGGATTGCTCGTTCTGCTGCAACTATGGTATTCTAAATCTACCATATATTCTAAATCTCTGATTTATTACCGATGAAGGCTATTGATAATTTAATTATCTTTAGTTATGATATTCTTTACTGGGCTAGTTGTGCTCACCCCTTTTG
Source organism: Panax quinquefolius (assembly GCA_020205615.1). Classification (NCBI taxonomy): domain Eukaryota; kingdom Viridiplantae; phylum Streptophyta; class Magnoliopsida; order Apiales; family Araliaceae; genus Panax; species Panax quinquefolius. The sequence goes on from CM035155.1 coordinate 93,776,063, forward strand.
CTTCACAATTCCTTTCAGGTAATAAAAGTGTAGCTGGGTCGAGCGGGGATAACAGGGGAATAGTGTGGTGGTCCGAGATTATCAAAGTTTCTCAACACATTATAAAACGGCATGACATAAAATATATAATTGTATTGAGGACCTAAGATGTGTGTGTCGTATATTATACGTCACTTAATAATTGATTTTGGTGAACAACAATAGGGTGAGGTGAACCCAACTTTGGAATGGTGTTTTGCCACTATCATAAAAGATGTCTAATGACATACAATCTCGTGTTATCATAAGAAATGGTTGTGCACATCCACTTGCTGAGTATATCTACGAGCACTACCTATATGATCTTAGAGTTAGGTTGAAACATAATGTTCAATTGCAGACGGTGGAGATAGTTATATGTCAAGAGAAGACTCACCATTGGAAGGAATATGATAGTAACCTTCTCGTTTTTCTTTGGGGTCTATTGGATCAGCCAAGGATAATTCTCTGGACATATGATATTTATCATAACTTAGATTCATGGCCTCCTATGTACGAAGGTTTCCTTGAGCACTTCCCAAAGATTGTAATTTCTAAAACAGTTCTAGATTGTACCTTTATGTAAGGTATCACTGTGAGGTGTTGTCCATAGTTGGGACATGAGTCACAGTTGGTATTAAAACTCACAGTATATGTGTTATTGTATTTTTCACAACATCTGTAGTAATAAAGTTGTAGTTGTTTTCTGTACCATGTATTTGGCGACTTAGAATAGGTTGGATAGATTGGACCTATTCTGGGTGCGTCACATGAATTGTTAATGAATATCTTTGGCCGTAGTGCAAAAGTTGAATTGATTAGTATGATTATGAGCAGAAATTGTGATTTGGTATAACCATGATTTTTGATGTTTCAAGTGAAGATAGGTGACGAAAATTATCTTCATCCTAGGTGCGAAGAGGAATTTAGAATCACAATTATGATTATGAGTCATTCATATGTTACAGGAATAAAACATTATTGGTGGACTTTTAATGTGGAGAAAATAATAGATATGATGGTCTATTTGACTCTTCTAATGGATTGCTCGTTCCACTGCAACTATGGTTGAAAAGTTTTATCATCTACCATATGTTCTAAATCTCTGATTTATTACCGATGAAGGCTATTGATGATGTAAATTATCTTTAGTCATGGTATTCTTTACTGGGCTAGTTGTGCTCACCCTTTTTGCTTCACAATTCCTTTCAGGTAATAAGAGAGTTTCCGAGTCGAGCGGGGATAATATAGGAATAGATCAGTGGTCTATAGCTGTTGAGGTTCTCCCTAAATAGTATGGAAATAATTTTATTTATGACTTTAGATAAGTGTGTCGTATTGTATACGTCATTTGATATTTAATTTTGGTGAACCCAATAGGGTGAGGTGAACCCAACTTTGGAAGGGTGTTTTGCCACTATCATACAAGATATCTAATGACATACAACCTCGTGTTATCATAAGATAGGGTTGTGCACATCCACTTGCTGAGTATATCTACGAGCACTACCTATATGATCTTGGAGTTTATTTGAAATATAATTTTCACTTGGAGACAGTGGAGATAGTTATATGTCAAGAGAAGACTCACCATTAGAAAGAAGATGATAGTAATCTTCTCATTTTTCTTTGGGGTCTATTGGGTCAACCAAGGATAATTTTGCGGACATATGATATCTATCATAACCTAGACGCATAGGCTCCCATGTACGAAGGTTTCCTTGAGCACTTCCCAAAGATTTTAATTTTTAAAACAATTTTTGACTATACTTTTATGTAAAGTATCATTGTAAGGATGTGGTTGAGGAACCATGAGAGTTACATACATTTGTATTAAAACTCACAGGTAACTGTGCTTGTATTCTATACGATAGTTCAACAGTTGTATAAATGAAGTTTGTATTTGATTTTTATAGTGTGATATCTGGTGACTCAGAATGGGTTGTGTGGACCTATTTTGGGGGCGTCACAATGCTACTGAATGGCCACCTAGTCATGCATATGTGCATGTGGATAGTCCCATTTACAAAGGGGGCTATGGCAAAATTTTCCCAAAATGTAGGCATTGGGTAGTCATGCATTTTTAACTCTACTGTAGATGTATGTTAAAATATTGCATGCATGCATTTAATCATAAAATGCCTTTTGAAAAAAGCTCCAGGTAAGAATTTACCACACCCTTTCTGAGGTGATTTGGAGACTTGTTGTCCAGATATTATGGATCCGGATCAGCCGAGTAGTTCCCGTAGGACTACTTCTGGTGTACGGCGGAGGGCTTCTGAAGAGCCTTAACGCCGGTCTGTTAGATAGCCCCGTCGTTTGGTGGAGGTGGTGATACGTCCTATTCGGGTTGAAGTGTCGAATGTTAAGGACGAGGAGGAGGATGTACCGATCGAGGTTCCTGCTCCTGCGGTACGTGTTCCCTGTATAGAATTGCCAGGCATTCAAGTGGCTAACCCAGATCTTTTGGGTGACTTGAGGAGGCATCCTTCAACATACCTGCACGTAAACAAGGTATGTCATTAGATCTTTAATCTTCCTTATTTCCTATTGATGAGGAGTCAAGGATTCTGATGTTTATCTGCATTTGATGTATTATTCCCGGCTTCACACAACCTCTAGGGAACTGGTTTAGCATCCACTCTATGTATCAGGCTTTGCATGATGACTATAGAGAGATTGTACATGGCTTGGGATTTGGGACATTCTTCTCCATTCTTCCCCGTCGTTGTCCCTGGGGTTACCTTAGGGAATTGTCTGAGCGGTGGTTTCACAAGACTCAGTCACTCCATTTGCTAGACTATGAGGTGATGATGACTCCGATGGATTGGCGGTTTATCACAGGTATGGAGTTAGGAGGGGATCCAAAGGCCTTGCAAATGGATATTACCCTACTACCGCCGATCCTTGTTGGGAGTTCCGACGAGGCGCTTCGGAGGGAAGGACCGTCAAGACGGGTCCTTTGAACGTAGATGTTATGAAAGAAATTTCACCGGTGAGCCCATACCCGATGATGTGAGAGTCGGGGATCACATTCTTCTGATTGTTCTGATGATCATTAGGGGTCGCTTATAGCGAGATAATTCCTCTCTGATGTCCTTCGCTTTGATCAGTATGCCACTCGACATGTGGGCCGTATAGGAGAGTATGACCGGGTTCCTATACCTTTGCCTACTTCCTCGGGGAATGCGCGATGCGACGCGCGAGGTTTTAATTTGAAAGCGTGGCTAGATTCTACCCATTTCATTGGTGAGTGTTTCTCTTATTTTTTCCCATGTATAGGTTAAGAGTGTTGACTAACAGTAGATGTTGCTTTTGTGTTGGTAGTTTTGGGCCTATGAGAGGATTCCATGTTTGCATCCTGTGAGCGTGCTAAGTTTACACACCTATCCACGAGGACAGAGATGGCATCATTCCATACTGGCGGAGGTCCCTATTGCTAAGGGTTTCACTCATTGTCGCGTACATCTTGAGTTGTTGATAGCGGATGTCATCGCATGGGTTCCCTACTTTGGAGAGCATTTGGGAGTTAGATTTGAGGATGGGTACCCGACTAGAGTTGAGTACGTCATTTCCACCCGCAGGATTCCTCTCTTCACAGATGGAGGATGGGAGCTCTATTTAGGAGAGCGTGCTATCAGGAGAACTACAAGAGAGGTTTGTATGCCGATCTTGCCTCTTGCCATGCGTTAGTGGCTTGTTTCGCAGTCACCCGTCATTGACATCCCATTGATGGGGATTGACTGTTTTACATTGTCAGGGGGCCCCTGATCTCAGGAGATGTTCCGGCATTGATGAATCCCTCGTACTATTGGAGCTCAAACCCGCGCCACAAAGTTTATGGGGGATATGGTTCCAGGATCCGTGATGATTACAGATTGGCTTGCCTGTGTCAGAGATTCGACTCATGCGACACAGATTGATAGATTAACCGGTAGCTAGACCGGACACATCTTTTCATTCTGCATTTGGGCAGAGATCCTTCAGAGGTAGATACTTTTGATCCTTCCAGCTTTAGCACTGGCCCCTCAGGTGACCCATATGACTTTGTCGGTGCAGATCCTCCCTTGTATTGGCCTGACATCCCTGTAGATAGAGATCTAGTGACTCAAGAGGAGTTACATCAGGTGGACAGGATCGATGATGTAGACATTGACACCATTGACTTTTCTGATGTATTTCTCGTTATCTCTTTTGATAGGCCACTGTTAGCTGCTGGGTAGCTTCGTCCCATTCTCGCTATATCTTTTGATAGGCCTCTATTAGTTGTTGGGTAGCTTCACCCCATTTCCCTGTATTTTTGCTATATAGAGATGTATTAGATGATGATATACTTAGGAATGTATGCAGATTTTTTCATTCCCTATATCATATTGCCATCTATTGTATCACACATGTTATTATGTTATGCATATGTATGTATGTCCAGAGATATTCAGCATTGACCCCTAGATGGTCTTATGACATGGCCCGTACAGATGTCTTCTTCGACAGTTAGCCGTATTAATCATACCCCACCATTTTTGGTGGTATCTGGTATGCGCTCATGGTACGATAGTACATCACCATCAGACATGGTGATCGTAGATCATTTGCTGTAACATACTATGACCTTGTTGATGTTTCAGGTTCCCACAGGATTTGTAGATGGTATGCTAGAGCACTGGGTATCGGAGAGACAGGTATTTCGATTTGTGACCCAGGAGTTGACTCCTAATTTGTAGGAGTATACACAGTTGACGATGTTGTCGCTGGATAGACTTTGCGAGCATATGGCTATCGGAGACATGAGCAGACAGTTCATGTCCCTCACCGAATTGAGACGTAGAGTGGTACAGAACGAGATTACATCCGGCCACGTGATATCCCAGCATTTTTTATTTGACAGATTTGGCTCTGAGGATAGTTATGCATGGCATTCTGGGGATTTCACCTCACTGAAGGACCATTGGCGTTCAGCCAGAGTGGGTGTACTGCTTTTGTGCGTATTGTCATACGTCTTCATGTCGCGGTACATGGATGAGTTTGGATATCGACATCATTATGGCAATGAGAGCTCTCAGGGAGGGTCATACCATTATACCGATGATCATTGCAGAGACTTTGACGGCAGGGGTTTTGTTTCACCATGATGTAGCCATGTCGTACTCCATTCAGCCTGCAGAGTGTACAGATGCTGCATCGTGGTCAGCTTTCCTGGTAGGGATTAGAGATCCGTTTGCTATATTGCCGTGTTCAGGGCTTAGCTCACCCTACAGCTTCATTACTCATGCTCCGGGCATGAATTATCTCCCTCTGGCTGGATTGAGGGGCATGATTACTTACCATCCACTGGTTGTGATGTGTCAGTTTAACCAGTTTCATGATTTTCAACCTTATGAGGGGGAAGAGTCGGTCACTTCACTTCGCATTACCATTTATCGGTGAGGACAGATCCGGTTTGTATACTGTTGGAATCAAATGATAGCTAATTGGATTTTTGTCGATCATCCCAGGGTTGTTCTATAGAGTATTCTGCATGGATGGAGATAGAGACTGCATTGGCTGCGGTAGTATCAACAGTGTTGGAGACTGATTCTGGCGATGAGGAGCCTATAGAAGAGGCTGACATTCCCATCGATGACTTGACTGCTGGGCTGCCAGCATATGTGATGGATTCTCCCACCCCGAGTGCCAATGTTACCCAGTATTCGGCACATCATTTGGAGCAGAGCTTACATCTGGTGACCTATGATAGAGATCAGGCTTGGACCACGATGTTGACAGCTCTTGATGAGAGAGACGCCGCTCTGTTAGAAAGGGATGAGGCTAGATCAGCCAGGGATGCATTGATTGCGGAGTGGGATGCCGCCTTGTTTGCTAGGGATGTGGCCATTGTAGATGATTTTGATGAGATCCCGGATGACCGTCGGTCTTACACGCGTGAGTGCTTACAATGATGAGCATTATGCCACCACGCAGTTAGCCTCTGATCTGCTAGCTCGTGTAGATACCCTTTGGCAGGAGCTTGTAGCGCTACCTCTGTCTTCAGAGAGGGATGCCATGTTAGATCTAATAGTCTGCATATATACAGATCTGTAGATAGCTTTGTATTTTCCTGCATAAGCTAGCTTAGCCATTTTGTCATGTACAACACAAATGTATATATCAAACAGTATTATGTGGCAGGGAAATATATTTGGATTCACTTCCCTTTAGTTATGCCTTGATACTTGCTTGATATTTGCCTGTTACTTCAATGCCTTGTGATCTTGATGCATTCTAAACTTATCCTTGATAGGTGGACATTGAGACGTCACAAGATCTCTCAGAACAGATCATTGATTTCTGTATATCCCTACCATCTTTGGTGTCTTGGGACTGGTATCTATATGGAAGAATGGAGAGGAGGGTGGTTTTTCCTCTCTGAGAATGACCACACCACAGATGGTCGCCAGTACTTCTATTTGTGAGAAGCCTTGTTAATTCCATCTCTTATGGGTTGGTATTTCTCTTTGAGGCACGATTGCAGCTTAGATGGTCATCAAATCTTCTATTTTTGAGAAGAGGTTAGGTAATTCCATCCCATTGATCTAAAACCGATGAAATATGGTGAATTGAAGGTTGATCCCAGTATCGTGTGACAAGAAATTTTGTTCTGGTAGGGGTTAGACTGAACCATAAATGGCTGCCAACGTACTCCTATTGAAGAGGAGATCAAGTCTGCGTAGTTCGAACCTGGTGTAAGAGGTTCAACGCTAAATGTGAAAGGAAGATGGGTGTAGGAATGTTTTTGTTGTTTTTGTTGTTTATTACGACCGGACCATATAGAATATGGTTGCCTACGTACCCCCGGGTATCAGGGAGATCAGGTCGATGTAGTTCGCCCCTCAAGACAAATCGCAGCCAAAGAGAAGTGTAAATCCCATGTGCAGGCTATACTGCGGGGAGAAGAAATTTTGATCCCATAATGGGGATAAACTGCAGGAGTGGAAAAAGTTTGATTCCGTCTTTAGGACAAACTGTAAGGGTAGAAAAGTTTAATCCCGTCTTTAGGATAAACTGCAAGTGTGAAAAAGTTTAATCCCGTCTTTAGGATAAACTGCAAGTGTGAAAGGTTCAATCCCGTCTTCAGGATAACCAAAATTGTATGAAAGGTTTGAAATGAAGTGAAACCAGGCTGTTGGTTTGAAGTGTATGTTTCCCTGAGGGGCAGAAGAGCATGTAGCAAGGAAAGGGTTCAAAACTGAAATGACTGGTGATTTGATGATCAAAACCAGGATATTTGTTTGATGATAACCTCAGACATAGTACAATTTCACGGTGTCCATGTTGATAAGCTGTGGAAATTCATCGCCATCCATTTCCTGCAATCTGAGAGCACCACCTGTCAATACCTCCTTGACAACAAATGGGCCATCCCAATTAGGAGCGAATTTTCCCTTAGATTGATCTTGGTTGTCAATGATCTTCTTTAAAACCAAGTCATGTTGTTTAAACTTCCGTAGTGGGACATTTTGTTGTAGGATCATGCGATCCTCTGCTGATATAACTAACCATAGAAGATAGTCGTGGTTCGCCTTTCGTCTATTAGAGACAATTGGTGATACCTGTCTTGTACCCACTGTTCTTCATCCAACTGAGCATCCATCAACACTTTGAGGGATTCCATTTCCACCTCTATGGGGAGCACTTCTTCCATCCCATAGGCTAATGAGTAGGGGGTTGCCCCAGTGGAAGTACACATAGAAGTTCTGTAGGCTAATAAAGTCAGAGGCAAGAGGTCAGGCCATCCTTTGTGATTGGTGAACATTTTCTGCATAATCTTCATGATATTTTTATTAGCCGCTTCAATAGAACCACTCATCTTTGGATGGTAGATGACGGAGTTAAGGTGTTTGATGTGGAATTTTCTGCATAACTCCTCCATCATTTTGTTGTTGAGGTTCTTAGGATTGTCTGACACAATGACCTCTGGTTGTCCATATCGACAGACGACATTATTTCTGACGAAGCAATGATGACTTCTTTAGTAACCATTGGGAAGGATGTTGCTTCTACCCATTTGGTGAAGTAGTCGATCATGGTGAATATGAATCGATGTCCATTACTATCTTTGGGCTCGATGGGTCCGATCACGTCTATTCCCCACTTTGAGAAGGGCAATGGTGAACTCATATTGTGGAGTTCTCTTAGAGGGGCGTGGATAGCATTCCCATGAATCTGGCATTAATAGCACCTCTTGACGTGATCATCACAGTCAGCTTTGAGTGTAAGCTAATAATGCCCCGTTCTGAGGATCTTCTTGACAAGTAGGGGTCCACTCATGTGAGGGCCACATACTCCACCATGGATTTCATCCATGAGTCTCTGAGCTTGGTCTTTATCCAGACATCTGAGGAGACCTAATCCTGCATCTCTTTGGTAGAGTGCATCTCCGCTCAGGTAGAATTTCATAGCAAGTCGATGAATCTGCCTCTTCTCAATTAGGCTCGCCTCAGCGGGTGTAGATCCATGTCGTAGATACTCCTTGATGTGATGATACCAAGGGTCGTGGATGGGAGGTAGTTCATCCGATACTTCACCAACATAATTCCCATAGACTAGAGTTTTTTGCAGAGGAAACGTGATGCTTGGCATGTTTTCCTTGTTAGGTATGTGAACCAAGGAGGCCAACGTTGCTATTGCATCCGCAAAATCATTCCTATTGTGAGGAATATGTAGAAAGGAGATTTCTACAAACTCCAAATCAATCTGTAGAACTTGCCGATGGTAAGGCAGTAAATGTAATTCTTTGGTTTGATACACTATAAGAAATCACACAAAAAATGACGTTAAAATTTATCACATAAAATTCATTTTTCGTCACTAAAACATTTGGTGACGATTTTTAATCGTCACAGAGACCGTCACCGTATGAGCGTGGTATTAGGTATATTTGACACTATTTGATGTCGTCACTAAAAGTTTTAACTTATGGTGACGATCTACATCATTGTCATTATAATTAATTACTTTTAGTGACGTTAATAACGTCACTATTTGAATGAAACTTTCGTCACTCTGTATTATGTTTCGTCATCAAAACTTGGTGCATTAAATGACAAAAATCATTTTTCGTCATTAAATGATATTATTTTAGTGACGAAAATATGTTACTCTATTCAAATCATCTAATTTTAATGACGACAATATTGTCATATTTATGATTATTTATTTGTCATGTTATTGTGTTTATCGTCACCAAAAATAAGAAAATAAATGACGACAGAACAATTCGTCATCTAATAATATATTTACAATGACAATTATGTCGTTGTCATTTCATATTTTAAATAATATTTCAAAATAATTCATCACCAAAGAGCTATTTTTTGAGACACATTTTTCAATGTCACCAATTGAATACTTATAGTGACGATACATCTCGTCACAAAAAGAGTTACTAATAGTAACAAAATTAGTTGTTGTGACTAAATAAAAAACTAAATATAAAATTATAGATCTAGAAATAAAAAAAAATTACACCAAGATGATGACCAATAAATTCCAAACCTTTTAATAAAATCACTGTGTTATTACAACAACACTAGCAGAACTGAGCAACAAACTCAGCCTTACCAATAGAAGAATGCAGTTAATTAATACTCAAATACATGAACATGTGCATGAACTATTGTCACAATCAAGTGCAAAGTAATGAGCTAATGACCACCATGTGAATGAACTATTTTCACGTGATGGAAACCAAAGTAATATTTCAAGAATTCTTCGACGCTAACATTTGTATCATCGAGAACGTCCTTTACGTCTCCAAAATGGACGAGGTTTACTTAGTTCCTCAATAAGAGCTTTTTTCTCCTGCAATATGTGCCATTCATAAGAAAAAACTTCTTATATAGCTTTTATGTATAAAATCATTTAGATAGCTATAAAAACGTGTAAATAAAATTGAACCAACCAACCTGTATAAATCTGAGTTCTTGTACACTTGTGTGAAATCAACGCCAAGAATCATTTCTTGTTTAGAACTAGTAACTTCCAACATTCAGGTGGCTGGATTGTAACCATCATTGATTTTACTAACTCCTTCAATTTCCTTTGTAACCATCATTGATTTTACTAGCTCCTTCAATTACCTTTATTTATAAGAAGAACAATTCATGTTTTAATTACAAATCACTTTAATCATTGACATACATAGTTAAACTACAAGTTTAAATGTGATAGGCTGTTAGTGTATACACGAGTAATGTTGTTAGGATCATGACACTTTATAGGTTATTCTTGCATATTAAAGTGGAACATTCTTAATTTTTCCTCTCTATGCCAAAACAGTCCCAACTTGATCAATTTGTGGCAGTCAAGCATTGTTTGGCCGTTTCGGGTTTAGGCAAGCTTTGTGTTCAAGGTTAACTAGCTAATTAGAACTGCCTAGCAACTCTTTGATTTGTGACCTGCTACTGCCTATAGGCAGTAGCTTTACTTCCTTTCTCTTTAATTACCTATGTGATTTTGAGACATGTCCAACACACTTGCTTATTTAAATTTTGAACTTGATGGGCAAGTTTTGAGTTGCACCATAAAGCCAAAAATAGTTTTTTCCACGATTGCAAAACAATAGTATACTAACTAATCAAGATGCGTAAGGTACTGCTATGCCCAGAAGATTATCTGGCCCTGCAGCAGCCCCGACAAGTCCAGTCAGTCCATAGCTTCAGTTTTGCTAAGTTTTTTCATCTGTGCTGTGACAACCACTTCTATCACAGACAGCAGTTCTTACACCTCAACCCAGCCCTCAAATTGCTATAATTAGAAATCTTGCAACCAAAGCTAACTTTCAACCCAAACTCACTTGGAGGCTAAGCCCACTAACTGGCTCTGTAGTGCAGTGCAGTGCAATCGTTAGGCGATTCTTTGCATGTTACACTGCAATTCCCGAAGCTAAATCGATTCCCCCTTTTTCTTACCACCTTGCAAATTTTTGATACTCTAATGTGTTGGTAATCCATTCTTAGCATAACTTAGATGTTATAGCAACCTACTTAGCAAGGAAGTTAGGCTCAAAATAATAGTCAAACCAGGTTAACTGTGCTGCCTCAAAACAGTGCCCACAAAGGCTTAACATGCTAATCTAATTTGGTTTTAGTTAAAGTTTACTTCCTGCTTACATTTAGTGTGTTTAAACCTTCCAATTTTCATTTCTAGTAATAAAACATTCAATCTCCAACCTTATGTGTGCTTAATACCTGGCTTTTAGATATGGTAGTCCACTTAGGACTTTTGTCGAACACATGGTGTGCACAATTTAAAACTACTCGTGTCATAGCTATTTGCTTGCTCTATAACTCAATTAAGTCCTTATAACACCACAACCAACCTATCTCCTTGTGCCTAAGCCAAGCAATAACAAAATATAGCAAGAGTTGGTAATGTCAGTCAGTTATAGTACAACCATAGTATGGCAGTCACTTAGGCCTTTAGCAGTAGCATGACTCAAAACAGAAAACAGCCCCTCAATCTCTTAATCACAAGAGTTATAAAATCACGCACTTGATATATACTATATATTCATAGTTTAAAAAACGTGCGTACAAGATATCATTTTTTTCAAAATAGGCTTCTACAACATTTTGTCAAAACTAACTATTTTAGTCCAAAGGGGTGTAGCACAACATACTAGTCCAGTCCTATTGCACTAACAGTTAGTATAGAACAAGGATGTTGCTCATGACCGATCAACACATCAACATAAAGACAACAAAGAATATAACATAGCAGTCATTTTGGCACACAACAGTTAATATAGCAAATTTTAAAGTCCAGGATAGTCTTTTATGCCCATTTCAAGCCTTTTTTGCAAGGTATGATACTAAGTTGCCAAAACAGTCTTTAAGCTTCCAACACAATGATTTTCACAGCGTGCACATACTATATACTATAGGTTCATGATTTAAGAACCTAAATGCAAGGCTTCTAGCTTTTGTTTTAAAACAAAATTTCATATGGGCCTTAAAGTAATACAAGGTAGTATGATTAGGCAACAAGGAAAAATAAGGACTGTCTATGTATATAATGTATTAGAAGCAAAACATGCTCACCATAAACAAAACATTCAATAACAGTCACAAGGACTGACTTTTATTTATTGAAACTAACATACTTAAACTTTACAGGTATTAGTGTTGGTGGTTTGAAATTATAAACATCATGTTATAGTGTATTAACCATATTAGAAGCAAGGGATAGACATTGCAATTTAAGCTTCAAATAGTAGTCAATATGGAGCCTACTATTCTAGTCCATCCTTACTTGCTTTGCTCAAGTGATAAATTACTTTAGATTGCAACATGAAAAGGTCAATTATAGAGTATGCTTGAGGTATTGCTCCCACTGTATGGGAGATTTGACAGAGTTTGAACTCCACATCATACCTAGTATACATAGACACTACAACAGTCCTTAGCTTGGCAATTTATCAAACACATAAAGTGCAGTTTATATATACTTACACCTAATACACAAATCTTAGCTTAGTGATCCCAGCCTTATGGCTTAATTAATAACAAACATAATGTGCTACATTACAATTCCAAATCATAACAGTACACATAGCAAAAGAAATAGCACAACTGCCCCTTATAACTATTCCAGGCCATTCGGCCATAACAGAGCACAAGTAGCACAAAATTGGACTGGAGAGAGGATAGAAAAGAGTACTTTAGTAGCTTAGAGGTGGAAATAGATTGCTGCCCAATTTCCTTCTCTTAGCCGAATTCTTCTATCTCACTAACAGTCGGCCCTTCCTCTTTCTTTCTTACTATTCTAGCGACTTGGGAAGTCAGGAGTATGACATATAGTTATATAGCCGAACCTGGCTTCTTTTACTGTTAACTGCATCACCCCCTAGTTGGCCCCTATACAAACATCATTTCTAGTCTAACTTCACAGCCACCCTAGCAAGCTCTACTTACCTGCTAAGCCTTATCTTCTGCAAGCCTATCTAACATGTTCTTTGTCTGTTATACAAACTAACCAAGCTAACCAAGACTACCTAACTGTTTAATGCAACTGATACAACTAACTTCCCTCCTATATAATTCATCTGGGCTAAACAGCCCCTCTAATTTATATTTCAAGTGGTCTGCCGGATGGGCCAAGACATAGGGCAGTGATTAACTTTAATTTTGGTTCAAAACATGTAAATAAGCAATAGACCCCAAAATAACTTGCAAGCCTACATAGCAAATTAAAGGAGTCCCATATTAAGAAAATGGACTATAAATATTCATATTCCATTATTTACCAAATTTTATTAGGCTAACAAAATAGTACCCATGTCATTAAAATAGTGGCTCCACATATTTTTAATAATTCTTGATAGAACATCAATAAATTATTTCACAGTATAATTATTCTCAATACACAAATGTAGCTTCTTCTCAAGAATATTTCATAACTAAGCCATGTTGGCTTTCCTTTTCATTCTTGATGTTTATATAACATTATATTAATGTATATATCACCATCTCTTTATTTACCACTTATAATATAGGATACTTAATAAACTTAGTAAATAAAATTTTCCACAATGAGAAGTAATAAAAAAAAATTATTCTCAAAATTTGACATTATAATAATTGAATATTACATAAGATTTTCTGAGTCATTACATGTGTTGCATAATAAATTGCGTTGCAAAAAGTGAAAGCTAGATATTTTCAATGAGGTCAATATCTTACACAAATAAAAGCAGTCGCTAGAAAAAATCAGCATAATAGACAACACCCAAAATAGTACCGTCTAAGACTGAAATATCCCAAAACTGAATATAAAAAGGATAGCAAAAAATAAAACAAAATACCCAGATCAGGAAGAACACAGATCAACAAGAGATTAGATCAATTCGGGCAAAACAAGGACCCCTATTACATAACTACTACAATCAGAATAGAGGACGATAACCGCATCAAGCCGAAAGCAAAAAAACCCAAATCTAAAAATGATTTGCACCAGAAATAGAGGACCAAAAAAATCTCTAGTGGGACCCCAAGAACAAATCAAATTTTAGCAACAAATGATATAGAGTAACCAGAGACAAATGCTAAATACGAATACTGTCTTACAAGCCATAAAAACTTCAGCCCGTAGCTTCAAGGAGGATCGTTTTCCACTAACCGCAATGATTTCCTCCCAGTTGATGCCTTTCAGCATAATTTGAGGGCTAAAAAGGAAATAGTTCATAAATAATCTTCTTTAGCAAGGTTAACTTTATCCATCAAGATTGCAAGTTTATCGAAATGAACTCTTTTTTCTGAGCAAGTTCCTAGGGATGGATCTTTACGCTTGGAAGAGTCAATTGGTTTGATAGGTGAACTAGCAACATGTGCTTTCCCATTACAAAGATCCAAGGGATTTATAGAAGACATTGGTTCCACAAGAGTGGGAAGCCATTGGTTTAATGTTGAATTAAGCTCCGATAATGTTATGGAGACCTTTATCTTGCAACCAAATTTGGGTGAGCAGAATAAAATTAAACAAAAAAAGGTTACAAAAAACATAGCAGAATCCTATCAAAAAAAGAAACTACAACATCAATATAATTTCCATATAAAGTAAAGGACACACTAAGAACTTCTTCATTTGTTAATGGTGGTTCTGTACACTACACCATGCTGACTAGATGAACTTTCATTTTAGTGGAAAACACTAAACATTTGTTAGTGACAAATACTAACAAATTTGAGCTAATAGACAGGGATGCCTTGGCCTTTGATGCAACATCTTTACAATGGAAATACAAAATTAAAATTTCAATCAAGGAAATAAAATTAAGCACTGTCTAAAAATGAAGAATTAAGTTATCAAGTAAATAATAAGTTTATCTATGAAATTCATGTCTACAACTAACAAAACACAGAGATACTATTATTGTGGAAATAATAACGAATATGAATGAATATACATGGCTAGCAGCAATTATAAAGACACAAAAGCATATGCAAGTAACAACAGAAAATTAGGAGCAGGTGAAGTATAAAAATAGTAGAAATTATTAAGGAAAATAAATAAACTAGGGCATACAATTAGTACAATTTAAGCAAATTTGACTATAGAGTAAGAGAATGGCTATTTCTGTGATGGGCTATAATGATGAAAAGAACAAAGAAGAAATTCAGGGTTCCAAATTGAGAAAATAAGAGAAATTAACTAGAAGTTTCAATTTGTTAGAACCAGAGCAAAGTTTATTAAAAAAAATCAGTATAACATACCAGCAACAATTTTAAAGCAAAGAGTTTCAATTTAAGAGATGACAACTTCAATTTTAGAGAAGAGAGCTTCAATTTCGAGACCAGTGGCAAGGTAGCGGCGGTGGAAAGTTAGGGAGACAAGGCATCAACAAGATATAGATATACAAGACACCCTAGAGAGGGCGGAGACAGAGTCACGATTTTAGGATTAAGAGTTTTGGGTTAGGCGAGCCTGTTTGTTCGGAGAGCAGATCCTTGTCTCTAATTTTTCTGTTTTTTGTGTGGACTTAAATTTTGACACATAATCTCTTATTTAACACTAATTAATTTTAAAATAAAATAAAAGCACATGTGTCAAAATTTAAGTGAGGAGACACAAGGAGGACATGGAATTTGGAAAAATAGGATCTGCTCTCGTTCGATAGTGACTTGTAAGTTTATAAGTCATTTTCCATTATTCTTCTATTTGACAATAACTTATTTTTTATTTATAAGTTGATTTTAAGTATAAAAAAATAAGTCAGTATTTGTAACTTGTTTTAAATTAACTTATAAGTCATTTTAAAATAAGTTAATTTGACAAAATAAAATGTATATTTTCCCTTCTTTTATTTTGTTCCTCTTTTATTAATGTCATTTTTAGTAATTTTTATATTTATAAGTCATTATGAGCCAAACATCTTGTAACTTGTTTGAACTAAATTTCTTAGTTATAGTTCAAATTGATGTCGAATAATTTTACTTATAAAGCCACAACTTATAAGTAAATTTATATTTTAACTTTAATTCATTTTAAATTTTAGGATATCATAAATTAATTATAAAAACTAAAATATAACTCTTTTGTAGAACAAAAAGTAATATTTTAACATTTGTAATCTGTTCCACAAAAAGAGTCATAATTATTATAATTTTATTTATTGTCAATTTACAATATTTTAAAATTATTGTAACTTAATATTTTAATTAATACAATTAATATTGTAAATTAATTAAATATTATTATTAAAGAACAAACTCTAACTTAATTTTTTTTGTAGAACATATGAGTATTTTTTGGCATTAATTTGTATTATATTCCATAAAAGAGCGTCTTCCAAAACATTCAATAAGATCTTCTGATGATCCTCGGAAGAGAAAAACCAAGTCTAGTATAGATATCTGGTGTGGAGCTTCTTGCCTGCTTAAAACCACCCTGGCTTCATTATGACCCAGTGCGGAGGAATTTTTCAATCTTCTCCATGGGAACCTTACGCTTTGCTTCGCAAGTAGGTTTCATAACCAGTTGAGGAAGATACAGTGGATTTTCCCTCGACACTGTAGCAGAGACATGAGACGTGGATCCTTCAGCTTCTCCATAATTCCTTGGAACTTTGTGTAAGATGACAACAGGATGTTGTGGTCTGAAAGGTAAAGAAATTGGCCCTGGTGCGGCCACTTTCAAAGGATTGTCAGCTCCTTTAAGTTGAATTGGTTGTATGGGAAATAGTTTGACAGTCTCATCATCCACTTTGGATATAACTGCTACTGATCCCCACCATTTGGTAGGACATGCATTCCCACCCTTGAGCTGAACAGTGTAATCATCTACTATTTGTAGGACACCGCTATCAATAAGATTCTGAATGAGATGGCGGAGTGCCCAGCATTCTTCTGTGCTATGATCGCGAGAATGTGAATGATATTGACACACTTCATCAGAATTGAACCATCCTGAATGGGGATTGATTGGAGGGAGAAGGAAGGTAATTTTTCCTTCATTGATCAGCATTTGTAATAAATCCTCCATAGATTGGCCAAGATAGGTAAATTCCCGTTGATTAGCAAAATCCCGACGAGCTTTAGCATTGGCTCTCTTTGCAACCTTATCTTCCATAGCTTTGCTTTTTGAAGGTGGTGAGGGATCATTCATGACAAAAGGAAGGAGATAGGCATGCTCCTGCCTGATTAATTGGCAGGTGACTTGATGATGGTGGGTCACCAGTTCTGCCAATTGCTCAATTTGTTTTCAAAGAGCTTTCATCTTTCGTTATATAGTGAACTAGAACTTTACATAATCCCATCTGTCAACACCGTGTTTGAGGGTTTGGGATGATTCACCATTAGAATTGGAACTCTGTCCAGTGCTCCAACTAATCATGTTGACCTCTTCTTCTTTGTGTTGAGGAAGAGGGTTGTCTTGCACATGAGGTTGATCTGGTTTGGTGACCACGATCTCACCGTTGTCTATTAAATCTTGGATCTTGTGTTTCAAGGCCCAACAATCTTGAGAATCATGTCCAGGTGCTCCGGCATGATAAGCACATTTCCGAGTAGCATTAAAACCCCTCCCATTAGGGTTGGCTAGCGGAAGAAGATGTGTAATCTTCTTCTGAGTAGTCAGAAGAGCAAGAATATTCTCGAGCGAATCCCCTAAGGGTGTGAACGTTCGAGGATGTTTTGATTGCCTTTTTGACCTTGTAATATCAAGGAAACATCCTCCTCTTTCTTTTTATGGACTCTCCGGGGGTTGTTTCCATAAGATCCGGATTGGATGTGCTCAGCAACAACTTTAAGAGCGGTTAGGTCATGAATTTTACCAAACTTCAATCCCATTTCAGCCATCTCTTCGTGTTTGATCATTTTAGAGAATGGTTTGCCAATATCAGCTAAGACTCTCTCATAGAAAGGATCTTCATGTACATCTATGAACGTCATGACCATTTCTGATTCCGTCACAGAAGGAATAACTTGAACAGCAAGGCACCTCCACCTTGAGCATACTCTCTGAAAGACTCATTAGACATTTTCTTGACCTTGGTAATTTGGTACCGGTTAGGAGCCATCTGAGATTGAAAACTGTACTGAGTGAGGAAGGCATGAGCCAGCTCTTCCCAACTATGGATCTTTGAGTTGTCTAATCTGGTATACCACGAACGACCTTCTCCAGTTAGACTCTTCTGAAACAGCTGCATTCTGAGCTTTTCATTTTCTGCATAAGACCCAAGTTCTCCAATGAACACTTTCAAATGTGTATAAGGATCCCCAAATCCTTTATACTTTTCAAAATTAGGGGTTTTGAATTTCTCAGGATAATGAACACCAGGGAAGATGCAAAGGTCGGCATATGAAACACTTCCATATGTTCCAATTGAAAGTAGTATGCACACAAGCCAATCATGTTTGATGATAAAGCATATACTTTGTAACAATCTTATTCATTTATTAATAAAAAGTATTAATTTATTAATTGCTTTTAATTATCTACATGATGCTGTTTTATAATATGTGATAAACCCATAGTTTTAAGCAATGCTTTTAGAATAATGATGATGATAATTCTAATGAGATCTAAATTCTTAGAAAGCTTAAAACTAAAATAGTTCCCAATCATTGGATTACTAAATTGGGGATTAGTGAATCCGGATAGATTGGTACATCGTTGCTTGCTCATTGGATGAGGATGATTGATCTCATGATCATTTGTGTGGAGAGACACTAAAGCAAGTATGTAGGTGCT